>CAXKWD010000001.1:59941567-60414017 GCA_964059195.1 Ectobius pallidus
TCCCAATGTAGGTACCTACATCCATTTCTTTTCAATCGCAAAATTAATTGATTGCTAGTTCCAACAGCGTAAAACTCTTAGGTATAAACGTCGATAGTACTGTATAGTTATTTTTTCAATAACAAACTCTAAAACTTAATGTTATGTTAATTGGTGGAGGGTTTTATACTTGGTATGTGTGCAGTTTGTATTGTCTGTATATTGCAGATAACTGCAATACTACTACCACCACCATTAATAGTACTAGTACTACTACTACTAAAAGTAAAGTGTTCCCTATTACAGGCCATGGAGGCCCAGAGGGTTCCAGGAGGTTGAGGCTCCCAGATTTTTAGACATCGGCACATGAAGGTGGTAAGGTTGTCAGCCTTACGCACCGGCCGCCTTTACCCCCAGGATTGCTCCTGGTACTCATTTCTGTTAGAGGCTGAGTCGACCCCAGGGCCATAGTGCCACCAGAAGGATTAGGCCAGTTGAAAAACTCCAACGACCTCATCGGGAATCGAACCCGCGACCTTCCGGTTTGTAGCGCAGCGCCTCAACCACTGCGCTACGGCGTACCCCACTACTACTACTACTACTACTAATAATAATAATAATAATAATAATAATAATAATAATAAGAAGAAGAAGAAGAAGAAGAAGAAGAAGAAGAAGATTGACAACAACAATACAATCCACCGCACATAAAATGGAATGTTTGCTTATTACGTAGGAATTAGTTTTAAAAACTAATGGGGCGCAGATGGCAGGGGCATGTGGTCAGCATGCCGACCAAGTAGCTCCTCAATTTGAATCACGAGGCTGAGTGCACCCCTTCCAGACCTCCCTACCTACAAACCCGAGGAGGAGCGACGCTAACCAGTGCATTGTTATTATTATTATTATTATTATTATTATTATTATTATTATTATTATTATTATTGTTATTATTAATATTATTAATCGTCTTTATTTAAACGTCTTCGTCTTATTAAGGACTTCATGATGCCTTCACCACAGAATACACGAAGGCTGTATCATAAAACACGAGTTGCATGTTTTCGTCATTAGTTGCGTAAATACAAAATAAATATAATGGGAAATGGCTTCACGAGTATGAGCGTCATCAAAATACGATACTCTGCTGATCAGATTCTCTGGAAGCTATATATCTCTCTATATATAAAAGGCTTTGTCCTGACTGACTGAATGAATGAATGACTGACTGACTGACAGACAGGAATCAACGTACAGCCTAAACTATAACAGGTAGAGACTTGGAATTTTGATAGTACCTTCTTTTCATAATGTAGATGCTCACTAAGAAGGGAATTTGAAAAATTCTGATTCTAAATGCCAAAAATTATTATTTTTTTAAAATACTTAATCCCTTTTTACATAGAATTATCGAAACAAATTCACAGAACATATTGTTGCCAATGGTATAGGTGGGTTTGGATTAAATTAAATGAATGTGTGACTAATTAGAGAAGGTATCATTATAATTCATATTATCTATATTAATAAAAGGAATTGTCCTCGATGTCCAGCGAAATCTACTGAACGCAGAAATCTGAAATTTTAAACATAGGTGGGCTGAAGGGTCGGAAAATGCACCTCGAAGCCGGAATTTTAATTTTAGTTTTCCTTCGTGAGTTATGAGTGAAAAACGGGCAAAAAACGTGCATTTTCAAAACATAAGTTTTCAGTCATACATGATTTAGGTGTTAATAATTTAACTATTATGCTCTTAATTTTTAATTTTTTAATTTTTGCTAGTTAAGAATAATATGAAAAGAAAGAAAGAAAGAAAAAAAAAAAGAATCTTGTAAACAGCTTCTTCAAAAATTAAAAGATGAGTTTATAATATACTTCGTTATGTGTTGTTAAAAAAAAAAAAAAAAAAAAAAAAAAAAAAAAAAAAAAAAGAGTTTTTCGGCGGGAAACGCAATTAACGGCCATTCTTGGACACGTATGACACAATTTCTTTCCGTTCTTTCCACTTTGAATTTTGAATTCATAATATTTGACAGAAACCGTTAGGTTCGATTTTTCTTTGTCGGGAACTCGTGTATATCAATTGTACAGTGCAATCCTTTCAGAAAAGTAATTACAGTAATCCCTACAATGGTAATTAAAAGTGTTTTCCTAGTAGCATCGCTTTCCCGTTCCCCTCCATTAAGGGTCAGACAATGACTTAATCTTTAAAGGATGCCGATGTAGCAAATTGGAAATGTTTGACAATATATACATACAGGCGTAGGTCTACTATATTGTTTATTTATTTATTATTTAAACCGTTATTGTGCTCATTAAACATTTATTTGCGATTTACCCATTGATTTAGTGAAATTTCCGTATAATCATAGTTTTTTGTAATTCGAGGTAGCCTCAGCCCCAATTAGCTCGAATTATCGGGGTTCTACTGTATATAAAACATCTCTCAAGGAAATTTCATTTACTACAGTATGGACAAATATTCCCGGCTTGAATAGCTATGGCAGCTTATTGTTATAACATGCACGACACCACAAAAAAGAAGTATTTCGGCGGCGTAATAAATACATCACTTTTATTTTGAACAGGCGGGAAACACGTCCTCCGACCCCTCCCTTTGAGAGTGCCGCTATGAGGATCACACCCACCTCTCGACCAAGGTTGCCAAACTTATCTCATTTTTTTTGCGCGGGAAAGAACACAACGTGCATACAAGCTTCTTTAAGGAATAATATCTTGGCCCTGAAAAGGGCCGGTGTGTTCTTTTTTTGAAGCACCTTACTTGGAGCTGGTATACTTCGTCACGGCCTTTGTGCCTTCGCTTACAGCGTGCTTGGCCAGCTCTCCAGGCAACAGGAGCCTCACGGCAGTTTGGATTTCCCTGCTCGTGATGGTAGATCTCTTGTTGTAATGAGCAAGACGAGAAGCTTCGGCGGCAATGCGCTCAAAGATGTCGTTGACAAAGCTGTTCATGATGCTCATGGCCTTGGAACTGATACCAGTGTCAGGATGAACTTGCTTCAAGACTTTGTATATGTAAATGGCATAGCTCTCCTTCCTCTTGCGCTTCTTCTTCTTATCGCCCTTGGAGATGTTCTTCTGGGCCTTACCAGCCTTCTTCGCAGCTTTACCGGACGCTTTAGGAGGCATGATTACGATCTAGCTCCTTTCCTAACGAGAAATGTGCGACGGCCGGAGTCCAGACGAGATTTATAAGAGAAACCATATCATTCTAACTTACCGACCACCGACAAACAAGAATCTCAAATGTATAGCGGCGAACCGAGCCGGACGTTCTGATTGGTTGGTGGTATCTATTCGACCGAGTATATATTTGATGCTATGATTCGGCCAACAAGCAGAGAGTCAGTATTATCATAATGTCAGGTCGCGGAAAAGGTGGAAAAGTGAAGGGGAAGTCCAAGTCCCGCTCCAGCAGAGCTGGGCTCCAGTTTCCTGTAGGCCGTATTCACAGGCTTCTGAGGAAGGGTAACTACGCTGAGAGAGTAGGAGCTGGAGCTCCTGTCTATTTGGCTGCCGTGATGGAGTACCTCGCAGCCGAAGTGCTCGAGTTGGCTGGCAATGCTGCTAGAGACAACAAAAAGACTAGGATCATACCTCGCCATCTCCAGCTGGCTATCCGAAACGACGAGGAGCTCAACAAGCTTCTTTCTGGCGTGACAATAGCCCAGGGCGGCGTCCTGCCTAACATCCAGGCAGTACTACTGCCAAAGAAGACCGAGAAAAAGGCCTAAGGCTATTATGACCTGTCTATAAAAAAAACGGCTCTTTTAAGAGCCCCCATATAAGTCCCCAAAGAGCTACAGCTTTGTTTTGCGACTTGTTTATTTTTCTATGAACAGTAGTAACAACAATCCTAAGCTTACAGGTCTTCCTTGTAGTAACAGCAATACTAAGCTTACAGGTCATAAACTCTAATAGCAATTCTCCCCCCCGAGTCGGACGGTGCCCGCGGGTTCACGGCTCTGGTCTACATCTCAAAGAACACTTCGTTATAAGATTTCTCTTAGGTTTATGGTATTCACTGCTTAATGCACTATGACCCATCTTGAGTTGTGTCTCTAATTCTTCTTGGTCCTACTGCAATTTTGAAATGGGGTGGTTAGGTTTAGTGCGGCCCGACTTTTGCGCCTTGGAAAAAAACCAAGGCATGGTCCGTCTACCTTTATAAGCAGGAAAGATACAGAATACATTCATAAGACAGAGAATCATGATGTGCAGGTAAATACGCATTATTCACGACGAAGACGAGAAAACAACACTCAAGTGATAATAGACACAACTCCCTCACAAGAGAGAAGAAAATCGCAGTAAGGTAGATAATATCTCCTTGTCAGCCAAACAGCTTTAGCTCTTACCAGATATAAATCTTGGCCCTTAAAAGGGCCGTCTTGATGTCGTGACAGACAAGCTTAACCGCCAAAACCGTAGAGGGTACGTCCTTGCCTTTTCAAGGCGTACACGACGTCCATTGCAGTCACAGTCTTCCTCTTGGCATGTTCCGTGTAAGTAACGGCATCGCGGATTACGTTCTCCAGGAAGACCTTGAGCACGCCTCTGGTCTCTTCATAGATGAGGCCAGATATACGCTTCACTCCACCACGTCGAGCCAATCGTCTGATAGCGGGCTTTGTTATGCCCTGGATGTTGTCACGCAGAACTTTCCTGTGACGCTTGGCACCACCTTTGCCAAGGCCCTTACCTCCCTTTCCTCGCCCGGTCATAATAAAGTTGAATGAGATACGGTCTTCTCTCGATTCAAAGTATGCAAACGCGATCCGACCGCTCTACTTATATACTTTTGTCGCTATTTACCCCCTCCATTCGGGAGCGTGGTAGAAACGGCCAATGAGAAGTCTTGTACGTCTCGCGTGGCATATACTTGAAATGTATATATACCATACAGTTCTAAAATTTCCAACCTTTCTGAAGCGATGGCTCGTACGAAGCAGACCGCACGTAAGTCCACAGGGGGCAAAGCTCCTCGTAAGCAGCTTGCTACTAAAGCTGCTAGGAAGAGTGCTCCGGCAACCGGGGGAGTCAAGAAGCCCCATCGTTACAGGCCTGGTACAGTAGCACTGCGAGAGATTCGCCGTTACCAGAAGAGCACTGAGCTTCTCATCCGCAAATTGCCTTTCCAGCGATTGGTTAGAGAAATCGCACAGGACTTCAAAACCGACCTTCGCTTTCAGAGCTCTGCCGTCATGGCCTTGCAGGAAGCCAGCGAGGCTTACCTCGTTGGTCTTTTCGAAGACACCAACCTCTGTGCCATCCACGCCAAGCGTGTGACTATCATGCCCAAGGACATACAGTTGGCTAGGCGTATACGAGGAGAGAGGGCTTAAATTGTTCCTCCACCTTACACCACACGGCCCTTTTCAGGGCCACTATGATATTGTGAAAGAGTTGTGTGTTTTGTTATTTTTGTCGAAGCAGTTAGTTTGAATCACGCGTGACAGTAGACTTAAAGGCTGTGTGGGTTATCTTGGCACTGTGGTCATAAAACTACCCTCCTACTATTCAGCAGGTAGCCAAAAGTTACTCATCCCACCGAGTGGAGTAGGGTTGTATGGGAAACCCCGATATTCGGGGTTTAAGTAATCGCCAGATGTGTTGAAGCAGTCATATTGTCGTTTAGAAAAGCAGACGTGGTGGCTTGTTGCTGTAAATGGTGTTTATGTTAAGTCCTGATGAAAGTGACCAATATAGACCACCACTGCGTCTAGCAGTTACACTGATGGTATTTCTCCCATGCCACCCTCATCCTAATGACAGTTACAAATTCGTGGAGAGAGTAACTTTTCACAATGGTATGTATCTTTCTCTTCAATAACTGACTTCTGCCAAGCAGTTATCCAAGTGTCCACCATCTAAGGAACCATAACTGATTTCATGAGCCACTCGCGGTTTCACCTTACTTTGGCTTGCACTGAGACATGCATGGCTTAATCTTAGAGACAAGCATATGACTACTGGCAGGATCAACCAGGGAAGTGCGATAAATCGCAAAGCGGCACTATTTCCATTGTGTTGCGAGGGACGCCCGCCTGCTTCGGACTCCCTGTTCAAATTTCAAACCGTCAACGTAGTTCACATTTTGCCAATAGATGTCGCTCCAGTCCACTTTTTCATAATTTGTTACACGCTTTGAAGCGGTTTCTAATTGTTTAGGGCGTTCATGTTGTCGAATGTTATAGGATTGTGAGCACCAACACACCCATCCTTGTCAGTGCCTTGACAGCATACTTAAATTATTGGATGGGATGGATTGCCTTTTACTTCATTTTTAATGTTCGTAGCATGATGCTCCTTTCAGTGGACTTTATGAATATTTCGACCTTGCTATGATCGAGCGAGTTGTAACTTGTAATGTACATTGTACCTTCAACTTTTTTTCTTTTACATATTGTGTTCAATTTATATACGTATAGCCTATCAAGACACCATTAAAACATAAGCTTTTTCTTTTTTTACCTTGTCTAAACACAGATTTTAGCTGAAAACATGCAGAGTTTTGTATTTTCAGGTTATTGTATGATGTGTACAATCAATTATAAATGTACTAAATAAACTTATTAAAAAAAGTGAAGAATTAAAACTGAGGGAGGAACGGAATGGCTATGAGGGGTGAAGAGAAGACCATTTTGAAAAAAAGAATATATTATTTCCTTTATTTATAACACGTTAAAAAAAAAAACTTAAATTTATGTTCAACTTTTCCCCCAAAAGAACTCTGCAGGTTTTCAGACTCTTGTTCAAGGTCCGTTTTCAGTTGCTACAGATGAAAGCAGTGACAAAAACAAACTCCAAGCTGTACCATATTGTTATTAACGGTATGTTAGTATATTGTGTTGTATTTAGCTTCGCCCACACCCGCCTTTTCACTCGGGCGTGTCTGTCCTTTATTAAAAAAAAAAAAGGTTTTCACTGTGAGAGGGTTATAATCTCTGAATCGTAATCGTATAGCATTGTTTTAAATTAGTATTTGATGTTGTGTGCCAAACTTCATAGGCGTGTAATAGAATGCTACGTACGATAGCGATAGCGTTTGATACTAAATCCCAATGTAGGTACCTACATCCATTTCTTTTCAATCGCAAAATTAATTGATTGCTAGTTCCAACAGCGTAAAACTCTTAGGTATAAACGTCGATAGTACTGTATAGTTATTTTTTCAATAACAAACTCTAAAACTTAATGTTATGTTAATTGGTGGAGGGTTTTATACTTGGTATGTGTGCAGTTTGTATTGTCTGTATATTGCAGATAACTGCAATACTACTACCACCACCATTAATAGTACTAGTACTACTACTACTAAAAGTAAAGTGTTCCCTATTACAGGCCATGGAGGCCCAGAGGGTTCCAGGAGGTTGAGGCTCCCAGATTTTTAGACATCGGCACATGAAGGTGGTAAGGTTGTCAGCCTTACGCACCGGCCGCCTTTACCCCCAGGATTGCTCCTGGTACTCATTTCTGTTAGAGGCTGAGTCGACCCCAGGGCCATAGTGCCACCAGAAGGATTAGGCCAGTTGAAAAACTCCAACGACCTCATCGGGAATCGAACCCGCGACCTTCCGGTTTGTAGCGCAGCGCCTCAACCACTGCGCTACGGCGTACCCCACTACTACTACTACTACTACTAATAATAATAATAATAATAATAATAATAATAATAATAAGAAGAAGAAGAAGAAGAAGAAGAAGAAGAAGATTGACAACAACAATACAATCCACCGCACATAAAATGGAATGTTTGCTTATTACGTAGGAATTAGTTTTAAAAACTAATGGGGCGCAGATGGCAGGGGCATGTGGTCAGCATGCCGACCAAGTAGCTCCTCAATTTGAATCACGAGGCTGAGTGCACCCCTTCCAGACCTCCCTACCTACAAACCCGAGGAGGAGCGACGCTAACCAGTGCATTGTTATTATTATTATTATTATTATTATTATTATTATTATTATTATTATTATTATTGTTATTATTAATATTATTAATCGTCTTTATTTAAACGTCTTCGTCTTATTAAGGACTTCATGATGCCTTCACCACAGAATACACGAAGGCTGTATCATAAAACACGAGTTGCATGTTTTCGTCATTAGTTGCGTAAATACAAAATAAATATAATGGGAAATGGCTTCACGAGTATGAGCGTCATCAAAATACGATACTCTGCTGATCAGATTCTCTGGAAGCTATATATCTCTCTATATATAAAAGGCTTTGTCCTGACTGACTGAATGAATGAATGACTGACTGACTGACAGACAGGAATCAACGTACAGCCTAAACTATAACAGGTAGAGACTTGGAATTTTGATAGTACCTTCTTTTCATAATGTAGATGCTCACTAAGAAGGGAATTTGAAAAATTCTGATTCTAAATGCCAAAAATTATTATTTTTTTAAAATACTTAATCCCTTTTTACATAGAATTATCGAAACAAATTCACAGAACATATTGTTGCCAATGGTATAGGTGGGTTTGGATTAAATTAAATGAATGTGTGACTAATTAGAGAAGGTATCATTATAATTCATATTATCTATATTAATAAAAGGAATTGTCCTCGATGTCCAGCGAAATCTACTGAACGCAGAAATCTGAAATTTTAAACATAGGTGGGCTGAAGGGTCGGAAAATGCACCTCGAAGCCGGAATTTTAATTTTAGTTTTCCTTCGTGAGTTATGAGTGAAAAACGGGCAAAAAACGTGCATTTTCAAAACATAAGTTTTCAGTCATACATGATTTAGGTGTTAATAATTTAACTATTATGCTCTTAATTTTTAATTTTTTAATTTTTGCTAGTTAAGAATAATATGAAAAGAAAGAAAGAAAGAAAAAAAAAAAGAATCTTGTAAACAGCTTCTTCAAAAATTAAAAGATGAGTTTATAATATACTTCGTTATGTGTTGTTAAAAAAAAAAAAAAAAAAAAAAAAAAAAAAAAAAAAAAAGAGTTTTTCGGCGGGAAACGCAATTAACGGCCATTCTTGGACACGTATGACACAATTTCTTTCCGTTCTTTCCACTTTGAATTTTGAATTCATAATATTTGACAGAAACCGTTAGGTTCGATTTTTCTTTGTCGGGAACTCGTGTATATCAATTGTACAGTGCAATCCTTTCAGAAAAGTAATTACAGTAATCCCTACAATGGTAATTAAAAGTGTTTTCCTAGTAGCATCGCTTTCCCGTTCCCCTCCATTAAGGGTCAGACAATGACTTAATCTTTAAAGGATGCCGATGTAGCAAATTGGAAATGTTTGACAATATATACATACAGGCGTAGGTCTACTATATTGTTTATTTATTTATTATTTAAACCGTTATTGTGCTCATTAAACATTTATTTGCGATTTACCCATTGATTTAGTGAAATTTCCGTATAATCATAGTTTTTTGTAATTCGAGGTAGCCTCAGCCCCAATTAGCTCGAATTATCGGGGTTCTACTGTATATAAAACATCTCTCAAGGAAATTTCATTTACTACAGTATGGACAAATATTCCCGGCTTGAATAGCTATGGCAGCTTATTGTTATAACATGCACGACACCACAAAAAAGAAGTATTTCGGCGGCGTAATAAATACATCACTTTTATTTTGAACAGGCGGGAAACACGTCCTCCGACCCCTCCCTTTGAGAGTGCCGCTATGAGGATCACACCCACCTCTCGACCAAGGTTGCCAAACTTATCTCATTTTTTTTGCGCGGGAAAGAACACAACGTGCATACAAGCTTCTTTAAGGAATAATATCTTGGCCCTGAAAAGGGCCGGTGTGTTCTTTTTTTGAAGCACCTTACTTGGAGCTGGTATACTTCGTCACGGCCTTTGTGCCTTCGCTTACAGCGTGCTTGGCCAGCTCTCCAGGCAACAGGAGCCTCACGGCAGTTTGGATTTCCCTGCTCGTGATGGTAGATCTCTTGTTGTAATGAGCAAGACGAGAAGCTTCGGCGGCAATGCGCTCAAAGATGTCGTTGACAAAGCTGTTCATGATGCTCATGGCCTTGGAACTGATACCAGTGTCAGGATGAACTTGCTTCAAGACTTTGTATATGTAAATGGCATAGCTCTCCTTCCTCTTGCGCTTCTTCTTCTTATCGCCCTTGGAGATGTTCTTCTGGGCCTTACCAGCCTTCTTCGCAGCTTTACCGGACGCTTTAGGAGGCATGATTACGATCTAGCTCCTTTCCTAACGAGAAATGTGCGACGGCCGGAGTCCAGACGAGATTTATAAGAGAAACCATATCATTCTAACTTACCGACCACCGACAAACAAGAATCTCAAATGTATAGCGGCGAACCGAGCCGGACGTTCTGATTGGTTGGTGGTATCTATTCGACCGAGTATATATTTGATGCTATGATTCGGCCAACAAGCAGAGAGTCAGTATTATCATAATGTCAGGTCGCGGAAAAGGTGGAAAAGTGAAGGGGAAGTCCAAGTCCCGCTCCAGCAGAGCTGGGCTCCAGTTTCCTGTAGGCCGTATTCACAGGCTTCTGAGGAAGGGTAACTACGCTGAGAGAGTAGGAGCTGGAGCTCCTGTCTATTTGGCTGCCGTGATGGAGTACCTCGCAGCCGAAGTGCTCGAGTTGGCTGGCAATGCTGCTAGAGACAACAAAAAGACTAGGATCATACCTCGCCATCTCCAGCTGGCTATCCGAAACGACGAGGAGCTCAACAAGCTTCTTTCTGGCGTGACAATAGCCCAGGGCGGCGTCCTGCCTAACATCCAGGCAGTACTACTGCCAAAGAAGACCGAGAAAAAGGCCTAAGGCTATTATGACCTGTCTATAAAAAAAACGGCTCTTTTAAGAGCCCCCATATAAGTCCCCAAAGAGCTACAGCTTTGTTTTGCGACTTGTTTATTTTTCTATGAACAGTAGTAACAACAATCCTAAGCTTACAGGTCTTCCTTGTAGTAACAGCAATACTAAGCTTACAGGTCATAAACTCTAATAGCAATTCTCCCCCCCGAGTCGGACGGTGCCCGCGGGTTCACGGCTCTGGTCTACATCTCAAAGAACACTTCGTTATAAGATTTCTCTTAGGTTTATGGTATTCACTGCTTAATGCACTATGACCCATCTTGAGTTGTGTCTCTAATTCTTCTTGGTCCTACTGCAATTTTGAAATGGGGTGGTTAGGTTTAGTGCGGCCCGACTTTTGCGCCTTGGAAAAAAACCAAGGCATGGTCCGTCTACCTTTATAAGCAGGAAAGATACAGAATACATTCATAAGACAGAGAATCATGATGTGCAGGTAAATACGCATTATTCACGACGAAGACGAGAAAACAACACTCAAGTGATAATAGACACAACTCCCTCACAAGAGAGAAGAAAATCGCAGTAAGGTAGATAATATCTCCTTGTCAGCCAAACAGCTTTAGCTCTTACCAGATATAAATCTTGGCCCTTAAAAGGGCCGTCTTGATGTCGTGACAGACAAGCTTAACCGCCAAAACCGTAGAGGGTACGTCCTTGCCTTTTCAAGGCGTACACGACGTCCATTGCAGTCACAGTCTTCCTCTTGGCATGTTCCGTGTAAGTAACGGCATCGCGGATTACGTTCTCCAGGAAGACCTTGAGCACGCCTCTGGTCTCTTCATAGATGAGGCCAGATATACGCTTCACTCCACCACGTCGAGCCAATCGTCTGATAGCGGGCTTTGTTATGCCCTGGATGTTGTCACGCAGAACTTTCCTGTGACGCTTGGCACCACCTTTGCCAAGGCCCTTACCTCCCTTTCCTCGCCCGGTCATAATAAAGTTGAATGAGATACGGTCTTCTCTCGATTCAAAGTATGCAAACGCGATCCGACCGCTCTACTTATATACTTTTGTCGCTATTTACCCCCTCCATTCGGGAGCGTGGTAGAAACGGCCAATGAGAAGTCTTGTACGTCTCGCGTGGCATATACTTGAAATGTATATATACCATACAGTTCTAAAATTTCCAACCTTTCTGAAGCGATGGCTCGTACGAAGCAGACCGCACGTAAGTCCACAGGGGGCAAAGCTCCTCGTAAGCAGCTTGCTACTAAAGCTGCTAGGAAGAGTGCTCCGGCAACCGGGGGAGTCAAGAAGCCCCATCGTTACAGGCCTGGTACAGTAGCACTGCGAGAGATTCGCCGTTACCAGAAGAGCACTGAGCTTCTCATCCGCAAATTGCCTTTCCAGCGATTGGTTAGAGAAATCGCACAGGACTTCAAAACCGACCTTCGCTTTCAGAGCTCTGCCGTCATGGCCTTGCAGGAAGCCAGCGAGGCTTACCTCGTTGGTCTTTTCGAAGACACCAACCTCTGTGCCATCCACGCCAAGCGTGTGACTATCATGCCCAAGGACATACAGTTGGCTAGGCGTATACGAGGAGAGAGGGCTTAAATTGTTCCTCCACCTTACACCACACGGCCCTTTTCAGGGCCACTATGATATTGTGAAAGAGTTGTGTGTTTTGTTATTTTTGTCGAAGCAGTTAGTTTGAATCACGCGTGACAGTAGACTTAAAGGCTGTGTGGGTTATCTTGGCACTGTGGTCATAAAACTACCCTCCTACTATTCAGCAGGTAGCCAAAAGTTACTCATCCCACCGAGTGGAGTAGGGTTGTATGGGAAACCCCGATATTCGGGGTTTAAGTAATCGCCAGATGTGTTGAAGCAGTCATATTGTCGTTTAGAAAAGCAGACGTGGTGGCTTGTTGCTGTAAATGGTGTTTATGTTAAGTCCTGATGAAAGTGACCAATATAGACCACCACTGCGTCTAGCAGTTACACTGATGGTATTTCTCCCATGCCACCCTCATCCTAATGACAGTTACAAATTCGTGGAGAGAGTAACTTTTCACAATGGTATGTATCTTTCTCTTCAATAACTGACTTCTGCCAAGCAGTTATCCAAGTGTCCACCATCTAAGGAACCATAACTGATTTCATGAGCCACTCGCGGTTTCACCTTACTTTGGCTTGCACTGAGACATGCATGGCTTAATCTTAGAGACAAGCATATGACTACTGGCAGGATCAACCAGGGAAGTGCGATAAATCGCAAAGCGGCACTATTTCCATTGTGTTGCGAGGGACGCCCGCCTGCTTCGGACTCCCTGTTCAAATTTCAAACCGTCAACGTAGTTCACATTTTGCCAATAGATGTCGCTCCAGTCCACTTTTTCATAATTTGTTACACGCTTTGAAGCGGTTTCTAATTGTTTAGGGCGTTCATGTTGTCGAATGTTATAGGATTGTGAGCACCAACACACCCATCCTTGTCAGTGCCTTGACAGCATACTTAAATTATTGGATGGGATGGATTGCCTTTTACTTCATTTTTAATGTTCGTAGCATGATGCTCCTTTCAGTGGACTTTATGAATATTTCGACCTTGCTATGATCGAGCGAGTTGTAACTTGTAATGTACATTGTACCTTCAACTTTTTTTCTTTTACATATTGTGTTCAATTTATATACGTATAGCCTATCAAGACACCATTAAAACATAAGCTTTTTCTTTTTTTACCTTGTCTAAACACAGATTTTAGCTGAAAACATGCAGAGTTTTGTATTTTCAGGTTATTGTATGATGTGTACAATCAATTATAAATGTACTAAATAAACTTATTAAAAAAAGTGAAGAATTAAAACTGAGGGAGGAACGGAATGGCTATGAGGGGTGAAGAGAAGACCATTTTGAAAAAAAGAATATATTATTTCCTTTATTTATAACACGTTAAAAAAAAAAACTTAAATTTATGTTCAACTTTTCCCCCAAAAGAACTCTGCAGGTTTTCAGACTCTTGTTCAAGGTCCGTTTTCAGTTGCTACAGATGAAAGCAGTGACAAAAACAAACTCCAAGCTGTACCATATTGTTATTAACGGTATGTTAGTATATTGTGTTGTATTTAGCTTCGCCCACACCCGCCTTTTCACTCGGGCGTGTCTGTCCTTTATTAAAAAAAAAAAAGGTTTTCACTGTGAGAGGGTTATAATCTCTGAATCGTAATCGTATAGCATTGTTTTAAATTAGTATTTGATGTTGTGTGCCAAACTTCATAGGCGTGTAATAGAATGCTACGTACGATAGCGATAGCGTTTGATACTAAATCCCAATGTAGGTACCTACATCCATTTCTTTTCAATCGCAAAATTAATTGATTGCTAGTTCCAACAGCGTAAAACTCTTAGGTATAAACGTCGATAGTACTGTATAGTTATTTTTTCAATAACAAACTCTAAAACTTAATGTTATGTTAATTGGTGGAGGGTTTTATACTTGGTATGTGTGCAGTTTGTATTGTCTGTATATTGCAGATAACTGCAATACTACTACCACCACCATTAATAGTACTAGTACTACTACTACTAAAAGTAAAGTGTTCCCTATTACAGGCCATGGAGGCCCAGAGGGTTCCAGGAGGTTGAGGCTCCCAGATTTTTAGACATCGGCACATGAAGGTGGTAAGGTTGTCAGCCTTACGCACCGGCCGCCTTTACCCCCAGGATTGCTCCTGGTACTCATTTCTGTTAGAGGCTGAGTCGACCCCAGGGCCATAGTGCCACCAGAAGGATTAGGCCAGTTGAAAAACTCCAACGACCTCATCGGGAATCGAACCCGCGACCTTCCGGTTTGTAGCGCAGCGCCTCAACCACTGCGCTACGGCGTACCCCACTACTACTACTACTACTACTAATAATAATAATAATAATAATAATAATAATAATAAGAAGAAGAAGAAGAAGAAGAAGAAGAAGAAGAAGATTGACAACAACAATACAATCCACCGCACATAAAATGGAATGTTTGCTTATTACGTAGGAATTAGTTTTAAAAACTAATGGGGCGCAGATGGCAGGGGCATGTGGTCAGCATGCCGACCAAGTAGCTCCTCAATTTGAATCACGAGGCTGAGTGCACCCCTTCCAGACCTCCCTACCTACAAACCCGAGGAGGAGCGACGCTAACCAGTGCATTGTTATTATTATTATTATTATTATTATTATTATTATTATTATTATTATTATTATTGTTATTATTAATATTATTAATCGTCTTTATTTAAACGTCTTCGTCTTATTAAGGACTTCATGATGCCTTCACCACAGAATACACGAAGGCTGTATCATAAAACACGAGTTGCATGTTTTCGTCATTAGTTGCGTAAATACAAAATAAATATAATGGGAAATGGCTTCACGAGTATGAGCGTCATCAAAATACGATACTCTGCTGATCAGATTCTCTGGAAGCTATATATCTCTCTATATATAAAAGGCTTTGTCCTGACTGACTGAATGAATGAATGACTGACTGACTGACAGACAGGAATCAACGTACAGCCTAAACTATAACAGGTAGAGACTTGGAATTTTGATAGTACCTTCTTTTCATAATGTAGATGCTCACTAAGAAGGGAATTTGAAAAATTCTGATTCTAAATGCCAAAAATTATTATTTTTTTAAAATACTTAATCCCTTTTTACATAGAATTATCGAAACAAATTCACAGAACATATTGTTGCCAATGGTATAGGTGGGTTTGGATTAAATTAAATGAATGTGTGACTAATTAGAGAAGGTATCATTATAATTCATATTATCTATATTAATAAAAGGAATTGTCCTCGATGTCCAGCGAAATCTACTGAACGCAGAAATCTGAAATTTTAAACATAGGTGGGCTGAAGGGTCGGAAAATGCACCTCGAAGCCGGAATTTTAATTTTAGTTTTCCTTCGTGAGTTATGAGTGAAAAACGGGCAAAAAACGTGCATTTTCAAAACATAAGTTTTCAGTCATACATGATTTAGGTGTTAATAATTTAACTATTATGCTCTTAATTTTTAATTTTTTAATTTTTGCTAGTTAAGAATAATATGAAAAGAAAGAAAGAAAGAAAAAAAAAAAGAATCTTGTAAACAGCTTCTTCAAAAATTAAAAGATGAGTTTATAATATACTTCGTTATGTGTTGTTAAAAAAAAAAAAAAAAAAAAAAAAAAAAAAAAAAAAAAAAAAGAGTTTTTCGGCGGGAAACGCAATTAACGGCCATTCTTGGACACGTATGACACAATTTCTTTCCGTTCTTTCCGCTCATGCATTCTTCAGTATGGTATCTCCACCTGGGAACCAGTTTGAATGTTTCATATGTGCGTACTTTTGAGTATTATTCGTCTAAAGTCGAAAATTTATTTCAAATTTCTGGTTAACCAATGAAGTTCCTTAAAACGAAGGGAAATATCTTTTCTTTCATGATACATTTTTATTTTTCCATTGGTACTTTAGTTAATACTTATTAACCAATAGTGTTCCTTTTGTGCACAAGTGTGACCAATATTACAGCATTGCTTCAATATAAATTTTAATGTTAACTTCGCGATTATTGTTTATACTCCCTACTTTTTGTATATTCAATACACCTGTTTTAATGTTCCTGTTTTTTATGTATCGCAATTTTCCCTTTTTGGGTCTTAGTTCTGATTTTAAACCGAATTATTGGTTTTCATGTTCGGAAGTTTCCTTCTTCTGTCTTGCCTACCATGTTTCAAGATGGAACCTGTACTTGCTTTTTATTTTGCTCATCATTCTATGCCTGGTGATATAGTGTATTTACAGTTATTCGTTGTTAATGAATGCATTGGGATAGTCGTTATATTATATCGAAGTGCAAGTGCAATTGTAAGAAAGAGTACAAAGTAAATTAAGAAACCTCAACTCGCTATATAATCTTAACCTACAAATATTATTTTAAGGAAGTGGGGCAATTATCGTGCCATCATTCTGAGAAATTATATTATTATAATTGGCAGTATTTTGCAATCTGGACTGGCATGATCGTTACTATGATACGTTGTATTAGGTAGCATGGGAATAAAAAATAACTATCGTTTTTGATAGTATATAAAAAATAAGATATCTAGTGCTTCCTTCTGTGCGAACATGAATTATTAAAATAATTAACTTACAGATGATCATGAACCACTTGTTGCTATAATCTGTTCATTACAACGTGTACATTCACTTCAAAGTGGAAAACTGCTAAAGTCTGTACACTCCTTTCTGTGTTTACAAAAATATTTGAGTATCAAATCAAAAGTTTCTTAGATGAAAGTTTGTTTGAATTAAGTACATCATCCAACCTAGTTATATGAACTGAATATGTATTTCAACTAATGGGAAAATATCGGCAAGTTGACTGTATGGCTGTCTTGTTAACAAACTACATGAAATTTGTTTTTCGAATAAGTTGCTACACCTTATTAAGTGATAGGGTTACTGTACCAGTAGTTGACCATTTAAGGTGTTTTATTTCTTTGATAAAGAATATAATACACAATACTACAAGAATTGAATATTTAATTTATGTAAAAGAAAGTTTGAAACCTGTTTTACAAACTGCATATAAAAGTTTTCAATGTTAACCAATTGGTGTTCAACTAATCTCAGTTCAAAAATAATTTGTTGTGATGTACCTGTAGTTGACCACTACTACCCAGTTCTTGACCACCGCCTGCACCAGTAGTTGACCACAATTCATTTTAATGAATTTTGTTAGAAAATAGGGGGAAAATAGTTTATGCTGCACCCTAGGCTTCTCTCTAATGAGGCCCGCCTGGTAAGGTGGGGTTTAGGTTTTCGTCACAGAAGAAATTCAACGTTCCTAACCTAACAAAACGGCGGAGCTTGGCTGGGGTGCAGCATAAATCTATCTTTTGCCAAAAAGGGGATATATGAAAATGATATGGTGGCAGGTTGCAGAATACATATTGCATTTGGCAATAAAGCAAACTGCATAATGTCATTATCAGCAGCTTGCAGTTTCTGTATTATTGTTATAACATGCATGTATTTTTTGATCTGGCGTGTTCTATATCCTTGAGCCCCGCTCAAAACAGGATCTACAGGACGAGATATCTACATATACATCTATATCAAAGTTTAGAGTCATTGTATAGGCCTACGTAACTTCACTAATGGAAGGATCGGAAACATAATTTGCTAATTCTACACCCATGAAGTCAACACATTTGCAATATTGGCTATTCTAATAAGTAGCACCTGTTATCAACCCATTTCTTGATCTACCAATTCCCCAAGTTTCATTAAAATTTACTGATGCTAGTTATGTCCTTAGAAAGTTTTTGGAGAGGAGACACAAACATTAGAGGTGCTACTGAAACACAGGAACTGAAATTAATTGGAACTGTTTTAGCCTATTTCTCATTACCAGATATTTTTTACAGGTTCCTAACTGGAAGTTCATGAGTTAGATTCCATATGAGGACGTTGAAATTTTCAATTTGCCTAATCCTTCTGGTGGCACTATGACCCTGGGGGTAAAGACGGCTGGTGTTTTTCAATTTGTCTAATCCTTCTGGTGGGCACTATAGCCCTGAGAGTACAGACAGCTGGTGCGTAAGGCTAAAAACCGAACAGTACATTTTAGTTTAATTAGGAATGAAGAATGTGGTATACCATATTTCCTTGCAGTTTTTTCTTAATGTTGGACCATAAATATCACTTGTAAGGTGCTGGTCAACTACTATTGGTGTTTCAGTAATTGCCCAGCCTTTTCTTGCACTAACAATAACAAACTAGTTGTTAGCAATAGGTCACTAGCATTAAGTAATGTGCATTTTAGTCATATGAATTACAAAAGAAATGAATATGTCATTAATCAGTATGGCTGTACAAGAATAATAGAAAAATGCACAGCTTACCTTTGTTATTAATATCTGAAGCAAGCCAATGTGGCACACCAGAAAACAATGCTAAAGAATGGCAACCTTTCAATAGATTCAGTACCTGATAATTGTGTCTGGTGAGGCAATCCCTACTCTTTCAAATGACATATAATTTTATACTCTTTGGTTTAGTACAACAAAATACTGCCTTATTATATGCTGATTTGGTCAACTACCGGTACAGTAACCCTATCTTCTACATAGAGAGTCATAGGCCTATGCTTTAAACAGTGACACATCTAGCGGTGGCATTTGAATTACTACCTGAGGTAATCTGAGGGACATCTAATAAATCTCTTGGTTGTGGATAACAAAAAGAACGGGCTGGACCTTTTGGGTGTAAAAAATTTATTCGGTACATGCTATTGTGCTTTTCTTCAATGCCTCCCAGCCACCTAGAGTCATCATATGCTACTGTCACAAAACCAGCAGCAATGTTTTCCAATTTGGTTCACTGTTGTCACACATTCAAGAGATTCAGCAAGGCTGAAATGATAAGGCTTGGCAGTAATTTGACTCTGTGTGTGGGGTTTATATGAGTGAAACTTTTGTGTTCCCACAATTGCTTTTGATTCACTGAGCTGAGAAAGTAACCATTCTTTAGTCTCTTCGTAGTTTTCTGTTGTGGAATATTCAAAGTCAATGTTTTTTTTATATTTTCCAAGGCAAATTCATAAAGTTCTTTGGGTGTTAAAATTTGTTGGTCATATGGTCTTTGTAAGCTGGCTTTAGCAGCTAGCCGCTTAACAGTCCCGCCAAGGCCATCGCATGCACTCTTGCCATGGGATGTTGCAAAGAACTCCCACTCTGCCTCAACTTCAAAATCTGTTTTATGGAAGCATAAATTAAGGAAGTTTTTCTTATTCTTATACTGGGCAGTGCTCCCATTAGAAAAGTAATTGATCTTTTTAAGTGCAAAAGGTGAGGTTTGCTTTAAGATTTCTAGCAGTTTTTTTTTTTACTTTTGTAACATTTTTGTAAAGTTAGCAATAACTATTTCATTTTAAATAAAACTGTACTATTAATGAATATTTTTTTTTTATATAGTAAACTAGTAGCCGCCTACAATAAGTTTGCTCACACCTAATTGGCATGTATTCTGGTAGTAAAATATTTTTTAAAACAAGAACCCATTGAGATCCCATCTTGAAATTTTGCATGCATGTAGTCAATTAGAGTGGACAACACATATAATTTTTCCAAAAAAATCCGAGGGTACGTATTTTGGAAATTTAAAAAAACGTTTTTTGGGAACTTTTTTAACATTTCAAAAATTAAGAAACATGGCCATGTGATACATCAAATTAAAGGGAATGTTTAGAGGAAAACAATGGTGCAAGTTTGAGCTCTCTAGGTGGTATAGGTTTTTAGCTATAGCATTTTATAATGATCTTAAAGCAATAGAAAACCACAATATTTTGGATTTTTAAACCCTTGTAACTCACAAACCAAAATTCAGAAAAAATTGAAATTTTAAATTTAAACTACTTTTGGGGGTTACAATACCTGGAAAAAAAATCACACAAATCTGAGAGGTCAAGGTTCAGACTGTTAGTTGATTTGACATGGAATGACCCTATAATATTAAAAGAAAAAAGCAAAAAGAGGCAGCGTTTGTACAAACAGAAGGCGCCTTTTGTTTTTAAACACCCTTAATGCAGTTTCTACAAATTTACCATAGACTGTCAACTCGTTTTCACTTTTAGCCAGGATATGGTCACTGGCTTTTTTCAGAATTACCATAGCTTCATCTGCAGGTGCAGTCTTAGATCTTGTTTTCTTTTTCTCTGGTGGTGGTTCTACCTCCAGCTCTGCATCTAGTGTTAATTCCCCATTCTCATTAACCTCCTCGCAGTTACTGAGGTTGCTGATGCTATCGTTCTCTTCTATGTCAACCTAAAATAAATAACTACCGTAAATGTCATAATTCTCACAATATTATTTCTTTGCAGCTACCAAATTCTGAGCAGGAATGGAAAGAAATTGCACGAGAATTTGAGACCCGCTGGAATTTTCCACACTGTCTGGGTGCTTTAGATGGGAAACATATACAAATTGTAAGTCAAGCCAACAGTGGAAGCACATTCTTCAACTATAAAGGCACTTTCAGTATTGTGCTGATGGCACTGGTAAATGCAGACTATCAGTTCATATATGCTGATGTAGGTGTGCAAGGGAGAATTTCTGATGGAGGGGTGTTTAACCATACATCAATTTCTCAATCTCTACGTTCTGGTTCTCTACATATACCAGAACCTGAACCATTATATGGAAGAAGTAATTGCTCTCCTTATGTTATCGTTGCAGATGATGCCTTTGCTCTCCAAGAAAATATTATGAAGCCCTACCAAGGTACTCATGATAAAGGCAGTAAAGAACAAGTATTTAATTAATAATAATCACCCTTCTGAAAGAGCTTTAATGAATTTGCTGGTTTATATAAATAATTCATGTTTCTAGTAAGAGTACGTCCATGTACAATGCAATTAGTTTGAGCTTTTTCAATATTATCTACCATATAACACATATCAGAGTAACTTATATGGGCCTACTCCCCTGTGAGATTGAGAACTTTTCATTTTTAAACATTCTATTGTTTTTTTAATGTAATATTGTATCCCCATCCCGAATTATGATTCCATACATCATTACAGAGTAAAAATGAAAAATATACCATGAGTAACACATCCTGTTGTAATAGGCCTATATCATTCAAAATTCTTGAAGTGAAACACGAACTGTCAGCCTATAACTATTAGAGCAGTAGCCTATAGAGCAGCATAGTTTTTTGTGAGTTAGTATTGCAGTATTTCATGTTAATAACAATAATAATAATTTATTTCGTCCATTTCATCAATAACATGTACAAAGTACAATTGATATCAGACACGTCAATACATACTATGACATATTATAAATAAAATAAATAAATATTCTTCATCCACATCCACATCCCATTTACAAGCTTCTCACACTAACATTAAAATACCCTAATTGTCTTGGTTCATTCTGATTCATTCACATCCACACACCAACGCATAATTTTTAAATAGATCCTAAACTAGTATCCTAAATAAAACCTTACTGCCATAGTTTATATTATCAACTAATACTATGACAACGTATCATTTTACTATTTTTACCTGGATGAAGTTTCACTACCAATTCACACTGCTTTATATTTTATCCGTTCACCGGCGTGGTCTTGTGGTTAGCGTCGCTGACTACAAATCCGTCGGCCCGGGTTCGATTCCTGGTACCTCCTCGGATTTTTCTGAGGTAGGGAGGTCTGGTAGGGATGCACTCAGCCTCGTGATTCCAAATTGAGGAGCTACTTGATAGAGAAGTAGCGGCTCCGGTCAAGAAAACCACCATTAACGGCCGTGGGTGTCGGCATGCTGACCACATGCCCCCAATCCTGCCATCTGCCTACGGGAGATGACGCAGCGGTCGGGTGGTAGGCCAAGTCCCTCCAGGGATGTAGCGCCACGGAGTTTTTATATTTTATCCACTGAATTTCCACTACCTATTCCCCTGCCTAAGATATTCCTCCACTGAGTAGAAACAACCATTTATCAGAAATTTCTTTAATTCCTTTTTAAAATTCTTGGCTATTTGTATGTTTTTTATGCAAGAAGGCAATTTATTGTATAAAACTGTCCCGTTATACTTAAAGCTATTTTTGAAAAGCGTACTTTTATGCCAAGTGCTGTGTAAATTACAATTGTTCCTTGTGTCGTGCTGGTGTACCTGTTCATTTGAGAGAAAGCTGTTTAGTTGGTTTCGCGTTTGTATAAGGACTTCATTTATGTACATTCCAGGCAGTGTCAGTATATTTAATTGCTTAAATAAAGGTCTACAGCTATTGTTTCTGGGTACATTCAGCATTACTCTTATAACCTTTTTTTGCATTCTAAATATTCTGACACTATGATTTGATTTACCCCAAAACATTACTCCGTACATCAAACGGGAGTGAAAGTAAGCAAAGTATGCATCAGCAAATAATGATAATCCCTCATTTATGTTGCTATTTTGCTCCATTAAATCCCCTAGATCATTAATGTACAATATAAAAAGCAGGGGCCCTAATATAGATCCTTGTGGAAATCCCTGTTTTATAAATTGTAGATTTGACTTAATGTGTTTGTACTCCCTATCTTTATCATCAAAATATTTCATTTCAACTAGTTGATTTCTATTTTTTAGATAAGATTCAAACCAATTTAGCAGGATTCCTCTTATACCATACTTTGACAGTTTCCTGACGAGTATATCATGGTCCACAAGGTCGAAGGCTTTAGATAAATCCAGAAATATTCCTATACATGGTTCTCCTTTGTCTAGTTGATTATAAATATTTTCGATAAGATTTTGCAATGCTGTGATGGTTGATTTCCCTTTTTGAAGCCCACTCTGTGTATTTGTTATGATGTTATATTTGGTAATGAAGGATGTAAGTTTATTATGTACTACTTTCTCTATAACTTTTGCAAATCCTGAAAGCAGCGATATAGGCCTATAATTACCTAAGTCTGTTTTATCTCCCTTTTTAAATAATGGTTTCACCATAGCAGTTTTTAAAACATATGGGAAGGAGCCTTCCATGAATGACATATTTATTAAATAGCACAGAGGTTTTACTAAATGGTTAGAACATTTCTTTAATAAGAAATTTGACCATTCATCAAGCCCACAGGATTTTGTGTTTTTCATACTATTAATTATTCTACTTATTTCCTCCTCGGAGGTAGGTGTCATGAAAAAGGAGCAATGAATAATATTAGTTTGTGATGTGTTGACCCTTGTACTCCTATTATTATTGTTCATTCTGCTCACAATATTTATGAAGTAGTCATTAAAATTTTCAACTAATTTTATACGCTCTTTATCATTAGTAGCAAAGCAACAGCTGTCATCATCCCTATAATTCCCTTGAATATGTTGCATAATTATTTTCCATATGGATTTCGATTTATTCATTGAGTCACTGATAAGTTTTTCATGATATTGTTTCTTGGCCCATTTAATAACCTTGTTATAAGTTTTCTTATATTTTCTAAAATAACTCAAGACATTTTCAGATACATTGTTTTCTTTGATTACTTTACTCAGAAAACGCAATTTATTACTTGATATTCTGTGCCTTTGGTTATCAACTTCCCTGAATGATTAACATTAACTTTAATCCTTTTTATTGGTATTGCTATATTTAAATAATATGTAATCGTGTCTGAAAAATTCTTAAAGGCTATATCTACATTTGACTGCCTCCATACATCCGCCCAATTTTCTTTTGCTAGAAGGTAATTTAAATAGTTAATATTTTCTTTGTTGAAAGTTCTTGAGTAGCTATATTTACAATTTCTGTCAATTTTAAAAACTTTAGAGAATAAGCTAGGCCTAATTCTTTGACCACGATGATCGGATATACCAGACTCAAAGTTTTCAATTTCAAAATTGAACAAGTTCGGATTAAGAATTACCTGATCTATGGCACTTTTTGAGTTTGGAGTGACTCTTGTTGGAGTATTTATTATAGCTTCTAGTCCATAAGGTCTAATTAGATCAACCAGTTTCTGTTTACAGTGACTATTTCCAAAAAAATCCACATTTAGATCTCCAGCAATAATTGTATTTTTTTTTGTGTACAACACCATTTTAAAATTTTTTCTAGGTTCCCTAAAAAAACTTCTAAATTGCCACTGGGATTTCTATATAGGCAGATAATCATAATATTCTGTTCTATTTCCACTATACTACCTTCAAAGTGTTCATCACACATCATATGGTCAAAATTTGAAATCTTTTTTTTGCTTTTAAGCTTTCTTTTACATAAATGCATGTACCCCCATTGTTTTTTGTAAGCCTGCAATACGTACTTTTCAGTTTGTACCCTGGTAGTTTATAGTATTCGTTTTCATTTGGTTTTAGCCAGTGTTCAGTAAAAGCCAGTACATCCACATCCTTAAGATTTTCCTGTAACATAACCTCTAAGCTGCTAATTTTATTTCTTATACTTTGAATATTCTGGTGGAAGATCTTTAAATAACTTGGCTTATTTTTATTATTATCACTATTTCTATTACTATTATTACTCTTATTATAGGTGATGGATTTGTTTCTATTTCTAACGTTATGGGTTTTAATTATATTTATTGCTTGGTTATTTAAACTCAGCTGAGGTCTTTGCGTTTTAAGTCATTCAGTGGGACCATCAATCTTATATTTGAGTGGAATTGGTTTCCTTTTATTCATATTTATCTCGCTTACATATTCCATTATTTGTTTACTAATTACTTGTTTTCCTGACCAATTCATGTGTAGGCCCTGTTGCGTGTGATTCTGTCTACCTATATTTTGTATGTCTAAGAGTTTTACCCTTTTAAAATGTTTACATATATCCTTTAATTCCTTATTAGCAGCTTCAATTTCTCTATTCACACAAGATGCAATTTCTAAGTCATGCCTGAAGGGAATATTTACTACGACTACATTGGTATGAGTTATACCTAGGTACTACCTAGGTAGGTAGTAGCTAGAGTGTTTTTCATGTCCATCAGCATTCGCTTCTTATTATTTTTATATACATCATTTGCGCCACCTATAATGACAGCTACATCATCTAAATTAAAGTCTTTACATTCTGAATTAATGTTCTTTGTTACCTCTTTAAGCTGAGCATTCGGCTTTACCATACCTTCCATAGATATGTAAACATCTTCTTCTTGCAGGCAGCTAACTAATCCCCTTGCATGACTGTCACCAAACACTTTGAGTCTATTCCTCTTGATTTGTTGTTTATTTTGATGAGTTGGCATATCTTTAGGCTTGACTGAATTCACTATCGGTTCCTCTTGCTCTTCTTGATGTTCCTGTAGTCCATTAAATTTGTTTTTGGTTGCAATCCCCTCTACATTTCTCTTTAGCGATGGCCTGTAAGTATGTCGGGAACTCGGCGTATCCCAGTCGTTTGTTTTTGCTGCACATGCGTAACACTTAACCGACTTTTCCTACTTTTCTCCCAACTTCAATATATCTTGTTTTAGACATTATATTATTGTTCTCAGGGATTTATTTTCGTCATACAGTTGCTCTAGATTGAATAGATTACCTGCACTACTGTAGCTGGCATTGTCAGATTCGGATGCATCACTCCGTGCTTCATCCTTCTGGCAACGCATACATAACCATTCCCTTGTTTCCATTGAATTTAACATTACTGGATCAATCCTTGCACATCGAAAATGATAATAATTTTTGCATATACTACACACAGTTCCAGATCGTAGACGCTTTTTGCAGGATTCACACAGAATACCGTCCGGTTTGTCCTGAAGTGCGGAGCTACTACACAAATTGCTTTCACCCGGCGCCATCTTGTTTATTGTAGCCTTTCTCTGCACCATTTCTAACTGTGTTATTAGGCCTGATATGGTTCCCATACACTGACAGCTTATTCCAAATTTGGTCTCACCAATGATTTATAAGTTAATTCTTTGGTTTTTCAGTTGCTTCCCCTTAATGCTCTAAATACAAAGTGCAATATTTTATATGCCTTGCTAATTAAATTTCACATTACAGTTCATCTTGATAGCACATTGGGCCATTCCGATAAGCCAAGTTTGCTTACTTTAAAAATGCACCTACCATTATCACATCAGTTGCCTTTTTAAAATTTACCATGTCTTTCAAAAAGTTTTTATTTTTTTTTTGCCTGTCTATACTGAATGTTATAAATGCCTAAACATCCGGACTCTAGTAATGAAGACTGATAATCACTTTCTCTTACATTTGCTATTACAGTCAACTCTGAATTATCCTGGTTAGTTAATGGGGGGAGGGCAAAGGGCCAAAGATTAACACAAGATCATGGTTAAAACAAAACACTAAAAAAAAGAAGACAAAATATAGGCTATATCAAATTAATTCTGTAAGCTTTAATGTATACCTGTACCTTATTTTAATGAATAAATTAACCTAAATCAAATAAGTAACAATAATTAAATGCACTGTGCAGTAAACTGGAGTGGACAGTCCATGAAACAAAACCTGTAAAGCGAGATCTGAGATTGCATAACCACCGCTTCACCGACCATAAAGAAATTCTGTTAAAAAAGAAACTCAATGGTATCAGCCGGAACGAAATCTACGTTACACTAATTTGTCATTCAGTGTACTACCCTCTTCACCTTTTAAATAAATCACACTCACCCCCAGGCAACCACACGATGTCATCATCATAGCTGAGCATCTCGAAGTGTGATTCACATGCATCACAGTTCAATTCTTTTTGTTAGGGATTAACCATGTGCAGAAGTAATTGAAGGGTCTAGTTCCATAAGGGCGTAAGGCACAAATCTTTAATTTAATTTTGAGTTTTTAACAATTATGCCTTCTTAAATACTCAGTGAACTACGAGGGTAAGTCAAAAATTACTTACACTTTTCGTTCTACAACTTCATTAAACAAAGATAGGTGGCGGCCGCATGAGCATGCGTTGAGTTGGCACGTCTGTGTGCGAAAGTTAATCACGATTGCGTCAGTTGTCTTTTAGCTACAACAGCGTAAGCATGTCAGCTCCTATCAGATTGCACCAAAGGTGGAGCAACGAGGAGTGATCAGATTTTTGTGGTCAGAGGGTGTGAAAGGTGCCGAAATTCATTGGACACTTTTGTCACAATACGGGGAAAGTGCTTTATCTCGTAAAACTGTTTTCTGTATTGGTAGAGGTTGACGGTTGACCAGCTCCATTTTGTGCTACGCTCATTCTGCCACTTTTAAACATTTCGATTCAAGAAAACAGTTTTACGAGATAAAGCACTTTCCACGTATTGTGACAAAAATCTCTGGAGGCCTACTATACTGGTATTCATTGACAAACATGTAATTGTCACTGTATTACACAGGTTTTTACTAAAATTAAGTAAAAATAACTAATATGATACAAAGTAAAAATATTTCGCTACTGTAAAAGTACTTCTGTTTTTGTTTAACATGTTTAGGTACGGTACCTCTAGTTCTACAAAATTCCAATACATTCTACCTTGTAGCCTACATTTGCAGAACACTAATTTAGCCTGTCCTTCAAATATATGTTATAAAATTAAACTTCAAACCAACTACTTGTGAGTGGTAACATTCTTTAAAAACATCAAGATTTTGTCCAAACTATGTCTTTGTGCCTTTATGGAACTAGGCCCTTCAATTTATTTATGAATACAGTCAAATCTGCCTTAACAACCACCTTCATTTAGTGGTCACCTTTATAAATGACCATTATTCTGTGGAACCGATTAATTTCCCCATAAAGCCTGTGTTAACATGTCATCCCTTTAACGGCCACCTCACACTCTGGTCAACAGTCACACAGTTTAAGTGACCTGGATTAAACAGCCAGTCATAATCACTATGAATACTTTGTTCACCCTTGAAACCGTCACACAGGCTTGCCAATGAATTTCAGAAGTCAAACATCAGCTACTTGAAGTAGAAAAAAAAATATTAATAGTAATTTGACCAGAGTCAGCCAAGAACAAAATTTCCATGCTGAATGGAAAAATTGCTATCTCAAAAGGATTGATTGTCATTCATGGAAAAATTGCTATCTCAAAAGGATTGATTGTTATTCAAACTGTAATATCCTATAGAATTCTGCGAGTTTTATTATGAGGTTATTGTATAAAATACAAGTAATTATAGCTTCAGTTTGACAAAATGTATGGGATAACTCAAATATAAGTAAGAATCACTTAATTAATCATTGTATGGAAGTTTACACAGTGAAGCTATATTATAATTTAATAATATTGTCATGCACACACTAAAAACCCTGAATGAAAAAGATATTGTGTTCACTAAAGCAGATAAAGGAAACAAAATAGTGATATTAGATAGAACAGACTACGTGAACAGGATGGAAATGCTTTTAGAGAATGAGGAATTCATTGTAGTACAAACTGATCCCCTGAAGAAATGTATATCAACTGTAGAGAAGGCTGTTAAAAATAGCAAGATAATACCTGAAACTGATAAACGTAGAATAATACCCTCAAGTGTTAAAGTATATGGTCCATTGTCTATAAGGGTGAGTGGCGCCTATCAAATAAATATTCTCACCCACGTCGCAGTGGTCAGCATGCCAACACCCATGGCCATTAATGATGGTTTACGTGACTGCCAGAAAATGGGTCTACAAAAAGAAACTTGATTGAACTTAATCATACTCTCTGTTTCTAAAAAAGTTTTCATAATTTATATCCAGGGATGGCTTCATAAAACTGGAGTAAAAAAACTCTAGTAGCTTACCATAATAATTTCACATTTCATTTTTGTGTTTCTTATAATTTACATAACATTAATAAACTGCTCAGATTTATCGTAATGTAATTATGTAAGTGTAAGTGGGCTGCATTCTTCCTAGTCTTGGATTGTGTTAAGGGATTCTTTTGTTATGTGTTTTCTTTCTTATCTTTTATCTCTATCGTGGAGGTCCTATTGTTTGTTAAGTTATTAATACTTTCTAAATTTGTAAATTAATTTGTGTATCAAAATTTTTAATGAGTTGTAAATAACATTGTCTTGAAGCTTCCAGTAAGGTCTGGCGAGCGGCCAGATTTGGTTCTTATTGTATTACGAGACTATTTTTGTATTGCGAAGAGCTCCCATTTTAAATAATTATATTATAACTAAGAATATATGTAGCCTGCATATTTATTTAATTTATTTGTAACATGGTGTACATTGTGTGTTTAAGCCGTCATATCAAAATGTCAATCTATTTAAAGTTAATCTGAACCCGAACTGGATATTACACTGTGAGTAAATTCTATATCTTTAATATCTTTTGGTTTAACATTTCAGTTAATGATGTTTATTCCAGTTAGTGATGTTATTTACTGTAACTGAGTAATCTCGCGTGAACTTGAAAGTCTGCTTCATGTAATATTGTATTTAAAGATTTGTTATGTTTGCTCATCTTTTGTTCAAGATATATTAATTTAACATTAACAGCAATATTCAAGTATGTAATTAAATTAATATCTAGATTTGCTTTTTGAATTTCTATATACTGCTGCTGTTACATGAGTGATTTTAATTTGTCGAGTTACGTCTCCTATTTAAGTTTAGTGTTTCTTACGATATTTGATAGTCATGCAATGTTTGCTTTTGTGGTTTTGGTCAGTCCAGTTCTCTGTTATTGTTTATTAAGCTTCTTCTCTAATACGTAAATCCAGTCCAATTTTGAATAGCTTTGAACTGAATTTGAATTTTAGCTTTGTATATACGGCTTAATGTAGTATACCCAGATAATGTTTTTAATATGTAGTAAAGAGTGTTGTACCAACAAATATTTTAATCACATTCAAATAAAATTGATATTAATGTATTTATACAAAATATTAACGTATAACAAAATAAACTAAACTCCGTGGCGCTACATCCCTGGAGGGGCTTGGCCTACCACCCGACCGCTGCATCATCTCCCGTAGGCAGATGGCAGGATTGGGGGGCATGTGGTCGGCATGCCGACACCCACGGCCGTTAATGGTGGTTTTCTGGACCGGAGCCGCTACTTCTCTATCAAGTAGCTCCTCAGTTTGGAATCACGAGGCTGAGTGCACCCCTACCAGACCTCCCTACCTCAGAAAAATCCGAGGAGGTACCGGGAATCGAACCCGGGCCGACGGATCTGTAGTCAGCGACGCTAACCACAAGACCACGCCGGCGGAGACGTATAACATACAGTAAATATTAAATGTTTATTTGTTATATTTAGAGAGATCTGTACTTAATAGTTTAACAAGAATTTAATCCAATACAGTATATTAAAATGGAAATGCTTTAATTCTTCAAATGAATAAAATGGTACACTATTAGTATTTTGGCTTGTCTTCAATGTAAAGACGTATATAGAATAAACAGTATGAAAGATCTGGACTTTTTAAAATTGGATTATGTTTGTTCAGTCCTGCCTTAGTTATTATTTAACGTGCATTGTTTGTGTTTTCAGTTATCTGAAGAGCTGTCATTCCTTGGCAGCGTTTCAGATTAACCTCTTTTATTAAAAAGAACAGTACCAGATATCACAGTTTAAAGTGAATTATGGTAAATGTTATTCTTTTAAAACTTAAATATTGAATAAATTTAGATTTAAACAGATATTGTGTTTTATATACCATATATACCCGAATACTATCCATCCATGAATAATATCCATACCCAAATTTTTCGAAAGGAAATTTAAAAAAAAAAAATGTAATTATAAAAATAACGTGCATGGTATCAGCCAGCGAAAATCTCGCTGTCTTATACGTGCAGATTAACACTTTCAACAACAACGACACACTGAATTCATGAATTCAGCTGTTCAGCGGGAATCACAAGCAATGATGTGGTCCGACCCAAGATCAAAGTCGTGTGGAAATTCACTGAACTTTACCCGAATTAGTGGTTCTGCTTGTACTGCACTGTTTGTTTGGAGTCTCTACGCTTAAACTTTGTTTCACCGCCAGTCATGGCAGACCATGTGCATAAGAAAGCATCTTCTTTGTCTCATTTTCCTTTCATTACAGCTTCGCCACATTTATATTATACTGTGATGCTATTACAAAGCATGCTATACTTAGGCAATATGGTACAAAATATCGAAATTCAGATAAGAGGAGTCCAGTATTTAAATAATATCCGCACCCCAGTTTTTCATGATTTTTGCAAAAAATATGCGAGTAGTATTCAAGTATATACACTACAGTACCTATACCCAGGTTTTCTCTTCAATGTGGTGAGCCAGCAATCCTGTAAAACATTATCATGACATCACCTTCATCCCATGCCCTGAATAAACTCTTAAAGAAAGAAAAAACTTACATGTGTTCACCTTCACCCCATATGAGGAGAAGGTGACCAAATGCCATTTAAAAAAAATTAAGGTTACTTCTAATACAGAGATCTCAAGTTTTTTTCAGATCAAAATGTACCTTTATTAGCATGCTGTCCGAAAAAAATAATATATATTTTGTGAGTAACAGTAGTACCACAGTATAAGTATTAATTCAGTAAAGAAACTGTGTGTTAAAAGTCCTATGGCAACATGTTGGCTGGACGCAGTGGCGACTCCTGGTTTTTTAGTTGTGTAGGATGGTGTGGAGAGATCGAATTAACCCATTCACTGCTATTGACGTACATATGCGTCGCCGTAAAAAAAATGCATAAAGGCTGAGATGTAAATTTAATACAATAATGCTTTATCGTAAAATATGGGAATATTTAACCAAGTATGAAAACTGTCGTTTACGGAAATCAGCTATTCCGCTATAATTCACTAATGATATTCCTCCAGGAATACTTATATTGAAATATAAACAGCACTTTAAAGTTTAATAATAGCTAGGCCTATAATATATACCAAGAAATGAAATAAATAAATAAATAAATATGAATAAAAATATGATCACTCCCCTCTTAGAAAACAAGCTATCGAACGTGAGGAAGGACTGTGCTGTAAGACGTCCTCAACTTCTTCCATATGAAACTGGCTTCTCACCGCCTTTCCTCTTCCCCTCCGACCCCTTCACTTGCCAGAGCTTTAACAACGGCATCACAGATATACAGAGAATGGCATGGATACATTGAGGACATCCTCAGGTTTTATATCAACCTGCTCAAAACAGAACCGCTTTAACTTCCTTCCCGAGTGATCTACAATAACGCTGTTTTGTCATTTTATTGTTTTCATTTTGACAATGAATGCTAGTAAACATTTATGTAGATGAATTGTGAAGTGTAGGATGATCCTCACATCCTATATGGAATAATCGCCACTGGCTGGACGACACTAGCGCTCCATGCAGAGATTAAGTAAAATTACATTCTCATCATATCAAATGACTTGGGAAAATACATAAACACAATGCAAAATATGTTATGTTAAAAGATAAAAATACAGAATATTTTTATTTAATGCAAATCTAATTTTAAATTTAAAAAATAATAAAACAGATACTGTATTGATATATAAGCTTTCATGAACCACAGATTATTGTCTCTGTCTCTCCTATAATATTCTCAGATACTGTATTATATTCTAGTTAAGAGGAGATAAACAATACCTAAATAGGCTACTGTTATGGACTGTATCTAGGCCTAGTACTTTTCCTTTAAAATCATTGCCCTTTAATATAATTTATAATTCAAATTATGATATTAAATAGCCTACGTATTAATTACGTAAATTATATTATAGGTCTGTCACGTTGTTCATCCTGCACGTCATTGTTGACAGTGTATTTTGATTCTTTGCCTTATATGTCAATATACGACTTCAATTTATTGTAGGTCTATGTAGCGTCAATTACTGCAGGATGGACTCCATTAAACAAAAGAAAAAATTCTGGAGCATTTGGAATTGAAGACATCGTCAGAACAGCAGTTTTAATTAATGAGTTTTTATAGGAATTCATAAACTGTATGTTTTCGGCGTGTGTCAAGCATAGACGGTAATTTTCACTCAAATATTTTACATATTTTGTTACTAGGTTTTCTTGTCAAGCATTAATGACTTATTTTATACACCAGAAATCATTACAACAGAATAAAATATAAGAATATTACATTAAAGTAACTTGAAACATAACCACACCAGAATCACGAGTAAGCCAGTAGGCCTACAATAAATATTACTTATTTTCGTTCATACCTTTGTGGATGTTTCAAGAAAGTGAAGAAATGCAATTCAGGATTTTGTCTTTTATTATTACTGAAATTTACAGCAGAATAATAAGGTCCTTTCGAATATTGCGTGTTCTAATAAATACAACACTCCTATTTATTTACATACTTCCCAGAGTAGTATCTGTAGTCTTACTTTATGGCCGCTACGATCGCTAGTAAATGCGCGCGCATGCTCGTCTCGCAGAAAAATGGACTGAGTTTCTGTACTGTATTAATACTTATACTGTGGTAGTACGAAGTTTAGAAAGAGTCACCTGCACTCCATTTTACGGTAACTAGTAGTAGCAGTTTGCACAAGTTCACGTAAATGTTTAACACTTAAAACAGCTTGATGCTTAGATTTCATAAATTTAGGTATCAGATACAATGACTCAAAAATAGGTTGTCTCAAAAATGGAGATAATCTTTTTATCACATTCTTTTAATATGGTTACTTTGAGTATACTTCTCTAAAACTGAATGGTTGAATAGTAATAATGGGCCGTAGCTGTTCGGTGCTGAGAACATGCTCTTTTGCTCTGCTTCTTGTGAGGAGGCGCTCCTTGAGAGTCGTTCAAAGAGCATTTTAGCTCCAAAACTCACAGAAGCGTCCCTCCCTATACATTGCTCCTCATGGCAACTCGCTCTTTCGACTCTCCTCCTCTCTGTTCATTCTTCAACTAGCTCTTTTGACTGTCCTTTTCTTTGCTCATTCTTATCTCATTCTGTCAATTCTAGCTTTCCAGCAATGCGTTCTCTTTCAGTTTAGAAAACGTCAGCCAATGACATGGCTCGTAGTACCTCAAATTGCAAAACAGTAAGCGGTGTAAAAGGGTCAATCCATATGAAATCATCCAATAATAAAATAATTTGTTGCTGACCTATTTTATTTTTAAGTATATATTTTCTGTTTCTATGTTTATCTGGGAGTACAAAACAATTTTTTTCACATTTTTATCACTAACGCATCGACAACTAGTGGCCATTTTCCTTAGAAGGATCTGTCGTTTTTGGCATTTTCAAAGGTTCGCGGTAAGTTAAATAACTATTTTATTTATGAAGATGTCAACTTGAAGTAAAAACCATCTTAATCTACAAGAAACAGTCTACAGTTCATGTTATGACCAAAAATTTTTTAGGTCTTAAGGAAATGATCTAAAACTTTATTAGAAAATGCAGTTCCGATTAGAGAAAAATTAACAACATTATAAAACTTTTTTTCATTGAAGGGATGAAAACACATGTTTCATATTTTCCCCCCACAAAGATATAGTAGATCACTTGATGCTAGTATAATTTGAGATCATTTATGTAAATCCTTTAGGTTTTATGAGTCTTCAAATATCGAGATTATACAGAATTGTTGATTTTCAAATTAAAATGTCTTAAAAGGGACTGAACAGAAAAATCTGAAATTTTCTCAAAATATTCTTCTAGTGCCTAATAATCAACATATAAAATTTCATCCCTGTGTTCTGACCAGAAGTATTTTATTTTTAATAAAGAAAATGCTAAAAAATAACACTGTCAAATGAGCGAATAACAGTGTTAAAATACAATAAAAATTGTCAAAAATAATATAATTATTTGTTGTTGCTAGTAAAATTAAATATGCCATAATACTAACATATTAAATGTTCCATGGTAGTAGTCATAGTGATCAATACTCAAGCGGAAGGAGACCATATTGCCACATTTGCTGACTTGAAAAAGGCAAGTCTCTACAGACTCCTCTGTAGCTCCTTTGTTCAGTAATCAGTAGCTGTGCTTGACTGAAGATATAAAAAAAGGTGCCCCTTCAGGTAAAAAAATTGTTTATTTTAGCGATGGAGATGGTAGCCAGTACAAAAACAAAAATAACTTTTTGAATATTTGCAATCACTTTGAAGCTGAATAGCATTTTTTTGCCACTTCTAATGGAAAGAATGCTTGTGATGGGATTGGAGGGGGTACAAAGAGGGCTGTCTCGATGGCTAGTTTGTAAAGACCATATTTGGACCTGATACCTTCAGCAGAAGAAGTGTTCAAATTTTGTTCTGAAGAAATTAAAGGTATTTCCTATACACTTGTATAAACATTTTTTAAACCTTTGGCTCAGCTGTGGAACAAACTTCTAGCATCATAAGGTGTTACATTCACTCAAAAAGTGATATTTATGGTGAACATAGTATTTCCATTTTGCCCAAATTTGAAGATATTTCAAAGTAAAGGACATTGTTGCCTGCATTATGATCAGAACTGGTGGTTTGGTGAAATTTATATTTTTTAAAGTGAAGGGGCAACTTTTTTGATATTTTCAGTCAAGCACAGCTACTGATTACTGAACAAAGGAGCTACAGAGGAGTCTGTAGAGACTTTCCTTTTTCAAGTCAGCATATTCTGGCTTGCTCAGCAAATGTGGCAATATGGTCTCCTTCTGCTGGAGTATTGATCACTATGACTACTACCATGGAACATCTAATTTGTTAAGATATATAAGCATTCATGAACCACAGATTATTGTCTCTGTTGGACATTACATGATAATATTATAGGAGAAAAATTCCTCCGGCACTGGGACTAGAACCCAGGACCTATGGCCAATGGTTTGGCCAATGCTCTACCAACTGAGCTAAGCTGGAGCTCAATTCACAGCACCAGATGGAACCTCTCTCCTATGACTGATTGCCCTAATGGTCTACCTCACAGACAGACAAGTCATGTCGTATGCAGTCCGGCTTAGCTCAGTTGGTAGAGCATTGGCGTGAATAGCCAAAGGTCCTGGGTTCAAGTCCCAGTGCCGAAGGAATTTTTCTCCTATAATATTCTTTAATATGTTAGTTTTATGACATATTTAATTTTACTAGCAACAACAAAAAATTATATTTTTTTGACAATTTTTATTGTATTTTAACACTGTTATTCGCTCATTTGACAGTGTTATTTTTTAGCATTTTCTTTATTAAAAATAAAATACTTCTGGTCAGAACACAGTGATGAAATTTTATATGTTGATTACTAGGCACTAGAAAAATAATTTGAGAAAATTTCAGATTTTTCTGTTCAGTCCCATTTGAGATATTTTAATTTGAAAATCAACAATTTTGCAAAATCTCGATATTTGAAGACTCATAAAACCTAAAGGATTTACATAAATGATCTCAAATTTTACTAGCATCTAGTGATCTACTATATCTTTGTAAGGGGAAAATATGAAACATGTGTTTTCATCCCTTCTATGAAAAAAAGTGTGATGTCCAACAGAGACAATAATCTGTGGTTCATGAAAGCTTATATATCTATCTTTTATAAAGTTGTTAATTTTTTCTAATCGGAACTGCATTTTCTAATAAAGTTTTAGATTATTTCCTTAAGACCTAACAAATTTTTGGTCATAACATGAATTGTAGAATGTTTCTTGTGGATTAAGATGGTTTTTACTTCAAGTTGATATGTTCATAAATAAAATAGTTATTTAACTTACCGCTAACCTTTGAAAATGCCAAAAATGCCAAATCCTTCTAAGCAAAATGGCCACTAGTTGCCGAAGCGTTAGTGATAAAAATGTGAAAAAAATTGTTTTGTACTTCCAGATACACATAGAAACAGAAAATATATACTTAAAAATAAAATAAAATATGTTAGCAACACCCATTGGATGATTTCATATGGATTGACCCAAAAGCGCCTGTTCCTCAGATTGGCTATTTCCAATATGCTCATATTGCAGTGCACAACATTACATAAGGAGTGGAAATTTGACTCTTTGACCCCCCTTTCACCTCTCTTTTATCACTCTCTCTATTAATTCTTGCTCTCCAGCAATGAGTACTCAGTTTAGAAACGTCAGCCAATGAAAAGGCTTCTACTACCTCAAACTGCAAAATAGTATGCAATGTAACAGTGCCTGTTCCTCTGGTTGGCTATATGTCTTAAGATTTGAGTTTGCCTGTCGATAGATGTCACTGCAGTGAACAACATTGTATGGGGGAGTGCGAATTTTACTCCTCCTTTTGCAGCTCTTTCTTCTCTTGCTGGCTGCCTCATTCTATCAATTCTCGCTCTCCCAACATATATGGATTGCAGATAAGTGCATATAAAAACCAGCAACCTTTGATACAGAAGGTTAATGTGGAGTAGAGGTTTAGAGGAGTGGTAGGAAGAGTTATGAAAGCAAGGAAGCGAAGAGGTGTTTGAACGATTTGCTCTTTTCTAAGGAGTGAGTGGAAAGGCATTCTAAAGATCGCTCAGGAGCAACCCATCTCTATTGAACAGTCTTTTATCTAGTTTTAATTGTTATAGTCCTTCAGTCTCTTAGTTTTAATTGTTGTAGTCCTTCATTCTCTTGACCCTTCATTGCTCCATCTTTAAAGCTGCCAAATGAAGCAGAAGTGGCCTTGGAATGAGGCAATCATTTTTTTTTTTTGGTCTACAAGAAATTGGTTAAAAAAGTAGGTAAAAATTTGTCAGGATTTATTGAGGTACCGCAAAAGAATGGCAAAAGAGCCACTTGCAGCTTGTGTGACATACTGTGGCCACCCCTACTATAGGGTGCGGCATTGATCGTTTCCCATTTTCAAAACCACTAACACATTTATTTAACAAAGAAATAAGCTACTTTGAACATTTTAAAATGTCCTAGTCTTGGATTTCAAATTCTGGTCTTACTTTTTGAATATGATGTCTATCATATGCACTGCATTAATTTCGACATATTGCTGTAATCTCCCTTGTACATTGACCATTATGGAATGTGTGGTGTCTTGTGTAACATTTGCAATTTCCTGCTGAATTGCATTTTTAAGACTGTTAATGTCAGGGAGGGCATGAGTGAAAAGTTTAGACTTCAGTTAGCCCCACAGGAAAAAAAACCTGGTGCAGTAAGGTCGGGAGATTTGAAGGGCCATTGGATATCACCAAGCCTGGAAAGAATTCGGCCGGGCAAAGCAGCATGTAGCGTGTCCATTGAAAGACGTGCAGTATGTGCTTTAGCACCATCCTGTTGAAACAACAATGTCTCAATATCCCAGTTATGATGTGTCAACTCTGGTAGGAAGAAAGTTTACAGCATGTGATTGTATTGTTCAGAGTTGACAGTCAACGAAGCACTATTATCGCTCTCAAAAGAAATAAAGGCCAATAATACCCTGTGCTGCAATGGCACACCAACACCACGACCTTAAGACTGTGAAGTGGCCGCTCGTGGCTTATGCATGGATTTGCAGGAAATTGCAAATGTTATGCAAGACACCACTCATCGAGTAATGGCCAGTGTATGGGGGAGATTGCAGCAATGTCTTGAAGTTAATGTAGGGCATCTCAAGGACATCATATTTTAAAAGGAAGACCAGAATTGCAAATCCAAGACTGTAAGACATTTAAAAATGTCCAATGTAGCTTATTTCTTTGTTAAATAAATGTGTTATATGGTTTTGAACATAGGAAAAGTTAAAGGCCCACCCTGTTTATAACAATAAACTAGCTGCTAATCCAAAGAAAGAAAATGGAGGTGGATTTGCCACACAATACACACGAACAGGGGGCTATTAAAAAGGCAGCGCTGGATTCTAACCATCTGAATATGGAGACATGGCCGCCCGAGAAAGACATGGAAATCAGTCTTCACTGTTGCCCTAAGCTCTGTCAGGAGTGACAGGAAATAAGTCAAGTAACTCAAGACCACCTCAATTTTAATGGAATCACTGAAAAAATATTTTGTTTTAATTCATTTTCGTCTGTCTACAAAATGATAATGTACCAGTACTGGAACAGAACTGCTACACTGAAAAATTAATTTACTGTTCTAAAAGGAGTAGACAGTTGAAGTTAAAATCCCAAGCTTTATAAATAAAGATTGTAGGTTCTTGGGGAAACTCCACATATAATATTCTCTCTGCTCTTCATTGCTTGATGCATTCTTGGCACCCACTGCAAAATTCTACAACAAAATAAATAAATAAATAAATTAACAGTTTTATAATTGCTGCTATGATGTTCAAGCACAATTTCTTGCAGTTTGTTACTACAAATATGAGTAGTTGTCAAGTCACTTTATACTTAGTTATATGAAACAAAGCCTTCGTATTTACTGTATTACAATTGAGTTTAGTACAGTTATTTTTTCTTTTAATTTTAGTTGATTTATGATACATACTTTAGTAAACTAGACTAGCAAAAACCAAAAATCCATTAACATGTCCCCTACAATATTAATCTTTCAAACAGACAACTGAGAATTTTACCAGGACCATACATTACCTAGTTGCAGGTACAGAGAAGTGCGCTCTAAATCTCTTACCAACAATATATGCATTTCTATCTCAATCTTCACCTAACCCCCACTTTCTCCTTTAGTAATGAATAAAAGGTATTGTACATTATGCATTTAGGTACATTTTATAACCCTGGTGTCAAGATAAGCTGTTTTATCATATAAAATTGTTTAATTCCCTATGTCTTCCATCATTCATTATTTCCAAGTTAGTGTAAGAATGAATCAATTTTTAAAGTTGGGTTTGAGACATTTCCCCAGAGGCAACACAACCAAATGCCATTAACATGAACATTATTGTGCGATTCTACATTTTCAGCCTTAATATTTTACAAAGAGTAAGTACGAGAACAGACTTGATATTGAGTCGGTCAAATTTAAGACTTATGTTGAGTCGGTCAGATTTGAGACTTCCATTAAGCAAATTCTTGTGAAAGTGATAGTTCCATGAGAGGCCCAGCACTGACCACCTCAAGATTTATGTAATTAAAAATATTATTTTCATTGATACATTTTAAATATAAAACATAAATGTAATATTGCTAACATGCAGAGTAGTATGATGATTAAGAGTCTACATTGGTGAACATTTTTTGGGATTTCCAAACCAAAGAAGTACGTGAAAGGGTTATGACGTTTGAAAGCTTGGAAGGTGAAAATCAGTAAATAAAATTTAACAAATACTTAAGAATTAAAACAACACACTTATTTAATCACTCAACTCCACTTATTAGTAGATTATTACCCATAACGCGTTTCATAAGCTGTAGCTTGCATCATCAGATGGACACTGCCGGTTTCACTGGATTGCTGGTAGATGGCTCTGTAGGAAGGATCCATCTTGCGATCAAATCGTTTTCATTTGGTATGTCAAAATTAACTAAATTGTTCTTGTTCCTTTGGATATAAATTCTTTGCTAAATTTGAAAATTATTTATTGCACCTTTGATCCGTCATTTGAATATTAGTATTTTATTAAGTGAACATAGTTTTTGTATTCAGATTTTGGTAACTTCAAATTTTGCTTTTAGCCAGTAAAGTTCTGATAGAAAGTTTTGACTGAATTTAAATTAATTTGCATTTTTTTTTATATTTGATTTTTCCTTTTTTTGGAGTTTTCCTATTTTGGACATATTATTCATACTAGGTATTTGGTACTCATTTTTCATTCTATTTGAGTATGTTTTGATTAAATCAAATTTTGATAATCTGGTACTTTAAATTTTTTTGTTTGGAAATTATTTATCAAACTTTGGATAGGCTGTTCACTTTCATATAACCAGCTCACTTAGGTTAAATTAATCCTTGATAGGGAATTGTCTTCACTCTATTAATAATGAAATCTTCTTACTGATCAGTATAGTGTATTATTCGTTGAAGCTAATGTGTGTCATTCATGGTAGGATAGGATTCATTATCTGCATTTAATAAATACACCAGAATACTATTGGATCAAATTTATTAAAGATTATGTGTATATAAATATACTGTAGTTCTATTTAAATTACAATTTGGAATTTAACCAAGTTATGAAATGTTATGTTGACAAATTTCTTGTTCAAGTTGTTGTTTGATTAACATTTATTGTTCAACCGAAATATCTTGTGATAGGGATTATTTTCGATTACTTATTTCCTCCCTTATACTGGTGTGCACTGGAATGGTTAGATCTACTCCTCAAGGGCATTTTTCCTCATGCTTCCTCTGAATGGTGTTAACCCGATCCTTATTAAATTTTGATAGTGACTTAGGATTTCGAGTCCTGCCTAAATATAAACTTAATCTTAACTAGTTCGTATGCTAAAGACAAAACAACATAACCTAACTTAATCAATTAAATACATAATACGTACAAATTTCTAGCGTTGCAGGGTGACAGTTAAATAACCCCGTTCTACTCACGGGTGACAGTTAAATAACCCCATTCTACTCAGAGGTGACAGTTTAATTTGGAATAGGGACATGTAGTTAAATATTTAATATCAAAACTAGCGCAAAAGCCCGTTCTACTCACGGGTGACACTTAAATAACCCCGTTCTACTCACAGGTGACAGTTTAATTTGGAATAGGGACATGTAGTTAAAGGTGTAATATCAAAACTAGCGCAACAGCCCGTTCTACTCACGGGTGACACTTAAATAACCCCGTTCTACTCACAGGTGACAGTTTAATTTGGAATAGGGACATGTAGTTAAAGGTGTAATATCAAAACTAGCGCAACAACCCGTTCTACTCACGGGTGACACTTAAATAACCCCGTTCTACTCACAGGTGACAGTTTAATTTGGAATAGGGACATGTAGTTAAAGGTGTAATATCAAAACTAGCGCAACAGCCCGTTCTACTCACGGGTGACACTTAAATAACCCCGTTCTACTCACAGGTGACAGTTTAATTTGGAATAGGGAGATATAGTTAAAGGTGTAATATCAAAACTAGCGCAACAGCCCGTTCTACTCACGGGTGACACTTAAATAACCCCGTTCTACTCACAGGTGACATTTTAATTTGGAATAGGGACATGTAGTTAAAGGTGTAATATCAAAACTAGCGCAACAGCCGGTTCTACTCACGGGTGATAGTTAAATAACCCCGTTCTACTCACAGGTGACAGTTAAATTTGTGATAGGAACATGTAGTTAAAGGATCCAAATGAAGACTAGCGCAACAGCCCGTTCTACTCACGGGTAGAACCCCGTTCTGCTCCCGGGTGACAGTTAAATTTGGCATAGGCACTTGTAGTTAAAGGTTTAAAATCAAAACTAGCGCAAGGGCCCTTTCTACTCACAGGTGATGGTTAAAAAATCCCGTTCTGCTCACAGGTGAAAATTTAATTTGGCATAGGCACTTGAACATGAATATGGCAACGGTAATAATTAGCTCCTTCCGTATTTCGAGAAATTTCTGATTTTCGAACATTTTATGCAGAAAACGAGGTAACGATAAAAAAAAAGGTATTCATGTAGGGGAAACATTTTGTTCTGACTTGACATACACGTGTTACCTATAATTCGATCCTTCTGAACACGAATTCAACAATAATAATAACCAGTTCCTTTCCCACTTTCGGAAAATTCCGGTTTCCAGTCGGATCACACAGTTTACGCAAAGAAAGCAGGAATGTTCCAAACAAAAATTCATTACACGGAGGAACATTTCTTTTCCGACCTAAAATACATATGTAACCTGTAATTCAACCCTTCCGAATACGAATATAACAATAATAATAACCCCACTTCGGGAAAATTCCGATTTTCCAATCGTGTCACACAGCATAAGCAAAGAAAGTAGGAAAGTTCCAAACAAAAATTAATTACATGAAGGCAACATTTTTTCCGACCTAAGTTACATGTGTTATGTTACAATAATTCGTGCCTTCTGAACACGAATATAACAGTATTAATAACCAGTTTCTTGCGCACTTCGAGAAAATACCGATTTTCCATTAGGGTCACATAGTTTCCGCAGAAAGAGTGGGACCGTTTGAAAACAAGAACTCATTACATGAAGGCAAAATTTTTTCCTGACCTAAGTTACATGTGTTATCAATAATTCGAGCCTTCTGAACACGAATATAACAGTAATAATAACCAGTTTCTTGCGCACTTCAAGAAAATTTCGATTTTCCATTAGTGGCACAGAGTTTACCCAAAAAAGGTAGGAACTCTTTGAATAAAAATTCATTTCATAGAGGAAAATTTTTTTCCCGACATGAGTTACATGTGTTATCAATAATGCGACCCTTCTGAAAACAAAAATAACAATAATAATAATAACCAGTTTCTTGCGCACTTCGAGAAAATACCGATTTTCCATTAATATCACACATTTTTCGCGGAAAAAGTAGAACTATTTAAATAAAAATTCATTACATAGAGTAAAAATTTTTTGGCATACTGTATCTTTATTAGTCTGTTTGTTTACATTAGTGCATGGGGTTATTAATCTCGTCCCCAGCGTATTTATAAGACATTACTATTTTTGGGTGCTTTCTATTCATGTTGTGTTTTGTTTCTCGCGACCCCCTTTGTGCTCTGTCTGCATGGTGTTCAGTCTGTGGAAGTTACAACAAGAGTTAATATCTCTCTATAGAACAGTCTGAGTAGTGATTTTTCACTCTTCTGCCTTACCTACTTCTGTTATACTACTTTCTGGCAGATGATCTTGTGCTAGTTTTTAAGATGTCTGCTTAGTTTGGCTTTGGTTTGTTACCCACCGGTTTTTCTTTATTTAGTTCACTTTCAGTTCTCAATATTTTCTATTGTTTTGTTCGTGTTTAGTTAATGTATATTTCTTCGTGTGCCGAGTTGTGAGGAACCTTTTCAAAAGTTCTCATTAGGGTCTTTTTATATGCTGTACCCATTCATTTAAATGCCGGCCTTTACTAATGGCGATTGTAAGATAAATATGTTATTAAATAATGATTGCAAATTTTCGATACTAATCTTCAAAATGTTCAATTTTCAGAGTTTATTAAAATTATTAGTTAATTGTTTTCAATGTTTCGTTCATAAAATAACCATGCATCTGCTCATTAAATCAAAACCACTGGGGAATTCGTATATGGGCTAGGAACCGCCACTCATCCCAACATCAGAAGGTACAGTAGAATCAGCATCAGTCTGAGAAAAATCAGTAATTCTAAAAACATTATAATATGTAAAATACAAGTTTTACATCACTTGGAAATACATTAAAAAATCTGAAGTAAAATGCAAGAGAAGTTAAACTGAATTTGTGTTAAAACAGAATTTTTATATATTTCATAATCATTGAAAAAAAGTGGAATTATACCTCAGTTGTACTGGTTGTGATCCCAGTATTGGCCATACACACAACAACAAGTTTTGTCATTGGCTGGCTGGATGCTTGAGCTTGAACTATCTTCTGTGTTGCAACTGGCTGCGAAGCAGTTACAAATTTCACAACAGTAGAACCAGGATTGCTGGTAGGAGTAGGTGTTGGCTGTAGAGCCTGAACTGGAAGCCTTACAAGAGATTCCTACAAAACATAAAACGTAACAGTCCATTTCATATCAGTTGTTATCATACTAATGCAAAATTTTCTTAGAAGTCCTGTTCACACACTGATTGGTAACTAAGGATTGTATCACAGTATAAGTATTAATACAGTAAAGAAACTGTGTGTTAAAAGTCCTATGACAACATGTTGGCTGGACGACACTAGCGCTCCATGCGGAGATTTAGTAAAACTACATTCTCATCATATCAAATGACTTGGGAAAATACATAAACACATCGCAAAATATGTTATGTTAAAAGAGAAAAATACAGAATATTTTTATTTAATGCAAATCTAATTTTAAATTTAAGAAATAATAAAACAGATACTTTTTTTTAAATTAATTTATTAACATCATGTCCCATTACATTAGTAATACTACATGATTGATTGTTACAACAATACACGTTCTAGTACACCTTACTACAATCGTTATTTAAGAATTTAGAAAGATAATGTTATATACAATACAGCTATTAATAATTAGATAATAATATATGTACAATCATTTCGTGATTTTTTTACAGCACTTTTGAATTATTACCTTGTTCTATTTTTTATATATATATATTTTTAATTTTTTTTTTCATTAGATTGATGTAACATGCATCTCATCCTTCTTAATGATAGAGTAGGCCTATTTTGAGTCAACATCATCATGGTATTTGCAGTCTCAACATTTAAAATTGTTCACAAGTCATCAAAATCTACCGAATTTACAAACTGCAAAAATTGTTTATAGTACAGTTGTATCATGTTGCTGTTGGTGACCGGCCATTTACCCTTCTTCCGTGTGATTCCATTCCTTAGTATCGTTCTTTGTGAGTTCAATTTAGGACACTCATACATAAGGTGTTGTATTGTCTAGTCACTAGAAGTGCAGGGACATAATGGAGATTGTATAATTTTAAAACGATGGAAGTACCTCCATATTCTGCCATGGCCCGTGACAAATGTGGTGAAATTTCCAGTTAAATGCAGTTTAACTTGCAGTATCGATTTTACTGTTGGAAAGAACGATTTTGTTATTTCTCCCTTTGAAGTATCTCTCCATAACTGAACTAGTTAAATATTATATTAACACTTAATGCTTCACTTACGTCGCTGTTTATGAGCAGGACATGTTTCGGGATTCTTATCCCATCTTCGGCTGCTGGTCAACTGGCAATTGGCGATCATGGTTAGTGGTCTTTATGGTTTGTCCAGTGCTGCCCTCTCTTCTCTTGGCTGTAAGCTTGATGACGTCATCCACCGGCGGTATTTCAAAATTCATAACATTGCTGCTGTTCTTAGTGATGAAAATCTTCTCCCAGGTGTTCAGTTCTGCCCGTGTCTTGACGTGTTTTAATAGTTTAACATCCTTTTTGATGTAGTGGTTTTGTGTCCAGGAGTGATGTGCTACAGCTGATTTGTCCGTTTGCATGAATTTCACATTCCTAAGGTGTTCTTTCATTCTAGTTGTTATATTTCTTTTGGTTTGTCCAATGTAGGTCAGCTGGAAGTTTTCACATTCCATCTGATAGATTCCTGATAGTTCTGTTTTGGGTGTGATGTCTTTTAGTGGGTGATTGAGCAGATTTCTAATGGTATATTTCTTCTGGGGTGCTAGCTTGATGTTGTAGTTTTTGAATACTTTCTCGAATTTGTAGAATGTTTTTGGATGGTAGGTGAATTTTTTGTAATTTTGTGGTTTTTTCTCTGAATTGTCTAATGTACTAATTCCTTTTATCATTTTTTGTTTCTTGTGTTTTGAAATCATCTTGTCTATGAAATTGGTTTTGAAACCGTTGGTAAGTGCTACTTCCTGTATGTGCTGATATTCCTTGTTGTATTCTATTTCAGTCAGTGGAATGTGAGTTAGCCTATGGATTAAACTATGAAAGATGGCAAACTGGTGAGGTTTCGGATTGAACTTGCTGTGTTTAATATAGTTGTCAACATGTGTGGGTTTCCTGTATACCCCAAACTCTAGGTTCTGCTGATTTCTAATAATTTTTAGGTCAAGAAATGGTAAGTATCCGTTTTGTTCAGTTTCTATTGTGAATTTTATTGAACTGGTTCCATTTGTAAAAATTGCTATTCCCGATCCCACTCCTCTCTCACTTTTACTGCCATCGGTGAATATTTCAAACTTGTGTCGTATACTTTTATTCACTTTCTTAAAAGGAACAACATCAGCTGGATGTAACCATCGGTCATATTGTACATCATGATCAATATTTTCACCTCTTGTTGCATTGTATATCTCGGCAATCTCCTGTATTTTCATGTTAGTCCTGTTAAAATGCACACTGCTTCAGAAGATATGGTCCGAAATCCTTTTGCCATTCTAATATTAATTAATCTCTGCAATCTTTGGTATATTCTTTGATTTCTTTGTGTATCCAATGCTTCTATCCACACCGGTGCTCCATATGACATAAGAGGCAGTAACGCTCCCACGTATATTGTCCTTAAAACTTCATATTTGAGCCCCCAGTTGATCCTAGCAGTCCTGGATAAAGAATATATCAATTTTGTACATCTCTCTGCTACATAATTAATGTGTTCATCGAATTTGAATTTTTTGTCAATGATTATACCTAAGTATTTGATCTGTTGTTTTTGTTCTAGTTTTTTATTATTTAGATAGATGCAGATATCTTTATTTTCTTTTCGTTTTTTGGATACCAACATCACACAAGATTTTTCTTCATTAAATTGTATTTTGTTGTTTGTGGCCCAAGTCTAGATCTTTTTTTAATTCTATGTTAGTGTAGTTCTCTGCTTCCACTGCAATATTACGTCGTCTGCAAATGCTACAATCTTTGTGTATTTAGTAAACTGGATATTGAGAAGAGAATCATATTGTAGATTCCAGTAGCCAGGGCCACAACAGGACCCCTGTGGACATCCTTTACTCACTTCTCTTTCTACCAGGAAGTTGTTAGCTGATGAAACCGCAGTCCTTTGATTGAAGTAATTAACAGTAAGATTGTACAAATTCTTCGGACACTGGAACGTAAAGAATGCTGGGCCACCATGCTGCATCGAAAGCCCCTTTGACATCGAGACTGACCAGAGCAACACACTTTCCTTGTTCAAGTTTTCCTTTTATATGTTTCTTGACTGCCATCACAGCATCAACTGTGCTTCCCTGAGGGGTAAATCCATATTGATTTTTATTTAATAGATGTGTGGCGGAACATTGTCACGCCACCACAACATTGTGCGTAGCACTGCTTGCTCCCAGCAGGCAATGTGAAATCCCACGCCATGCTAGGAGGAAGAACGCCATGCTCCTCTCGCCCCAGACAAAGCCGAGCTCCGGAGAAGGTTGGACATGCTCCTGTTGTCTCGCGGCATCTTGCAACCTCCGCCACCGCATGCGGCATCAAGCAAACTGTTTGTAACTAACATGATTTAATGTATCGTAAATAGTATAATTAAGTGTGTAGATTGATAGCGATTGTATTTAATAAAGTAAGCTACAACATAGCTACATTGGTGACCCCGAAAAGGAACAACGCATAGGCCTAAAACGCGTCGCGCCACGTGCACGCGAACAAAGAAACGACCTAGTCTACACGCGCGCTGCACTTTCCTGCATCAACATCACAATGGAGGAACTCCAACAGGAACTACTGCAGCTACAAGAAAAATACCAGCTTCTCCAGCAACAGATGCAGACCCGAAGCACTGAAACTCCGCCTACAACGCCTCACAAAGTGAACCGAATCACCGTCAAACTCCCGCAATTCTGGCCGGACAAAGCTGCGTTGTGGTTCGCCCAGGCCGAGGCACAGTTCAGTGTTGCAGGCGTCACGCAAGAATCCACAAAGTACGCGTATGTAGTGTCGCAGCGGGACAGCCGTTACGCTGCGGAAGTGGAGGACATTATTACTAACCCTCCCACAGCAAACGCATACACGCATCTCCGCACAGAACTAATACGGCGTCTGTCGCTATCGGAAGAACAACGTGTGCGGCAACTGCTTATGGAGGAGGAACTTGGGGACCGCAAACCCTCTCAGTTCCTGCGGCACTTAAGGTCGTTAGCGGGCTCCACTCAAGTGCAGGACAACCTCCTCCGCCAATTGTGGATTCAGCGCCTCCCCACCCAAGTGCAGGCCATCCTCCAAACTCAAGCGGAAACCCCCTTAGACAAGGTGGCGTAGCTCGCAGACAAAATATTCGAAGTGACTCCCCCAACCATCAACTCCGCTTCTGTTCATGTGGTAACCACCCCCCCTAGTGGTGAAGTGTGTGTGCTAACCAAACGACTTGACGAGCTCGCGCAACAGATGGCAGCACTGCAGACCTCCTTCCGAGCACGCTCACAGTCACGTGACAGGTCAGGTCGTTCCAGCAGAAACTCCACTCCCAGGAACGATGGAACTTGCTGGTACCATCATCGCTTCGGTGATAAAGCCCAGAAGTGAACCCCCCTTGCAACTTCTCAACAAACTCCAACGGCAACCAGTAATGGCGGTAAATGGTTGCCCAACAGGAGGGAGCCGCCTCTTTGTAATGGATCGAAACAGCAGGCATCGATTCCTCATAGACACTTGGTCCGACCTCTGCTGTTTCCCACGCCATTTCCTGAAAGGGAAACGATCACATGCTGACTACGAACTCAGCGCAGCAAATGGCTCCACCATCAAAACATACGGGATCGTCACACTACAACTGAACCTTGGCTTGCGACGAAATTTTACATGGAGGTTCGTCATTGCTGATGTTGAGGTCCCAATAATGGGATCAGACTTTCTGGCATCTTTTCACTTTCTTCCGGATTGCCATAACCAGCGCCTTGTCGATGGCATCACAGGTATGTCCACGCTCTGTCAACCCGCTGGAAACTCACAACCAAGCATCAAAGCCTTGTCTAGCACATCCTTGTACCATGACATCCTACACGAATTCCCTGACCTGACCCCCCCACCAGGAGCCCACAGAACAGCGCGTCACTCTACTCTCCACCACATCCGCACCACTCCAGGACCCCCTATATCCTGCCGCCCTCGTCGCCTTGCTCCTGACCGTCTCCAAATCGCCAAACAAGAGTTTGACGTCATGCTACAGGAAGGAACCGCACGCCGTTCAGAAGGACCTTGGGCATCGCCTCTACACCTCGTGCCCAAAAAGAACGAAGGTTGGCGACCATGTGGAGATTACCGTGCCCTCAATGCTAGGACTGTTCCAGACAGATACCCGGCTCGTCACATCCATGACCTCAGCCACCAACTCCGTGGATGCACAACTTTCTCGGTGATAGACCTAGTGAAGGCCTACACCCAGATACCTGTGAACCCTGATGACATAACAAAAAGCGCAAACACCACACCCTTTGGACTGTTCGAGTTCCCATACATGACGTTCGGCCTACGCAATGCAGGTCAGACCTTCCAGCGTTTTATTGATGAGGCGTTCGCTGGTCTTGATTTCACATTCGCCTATGTCGACGACATCCTGGTCTTCTCCCGAGACCCAGAGGAACACAAGGTCCACCTGCGAGCTCTCTTCACACGCCTCACAGAGCACGGTATCCTGGTGAATGCCAACAAAAGTGTCCTAGGCTCTCCAAGTGTCAACTTGCTTGGATACGAAGTATCTGCTTCTGGTACACGTCCACTGCCTGACCGGATTGCTGCCCTGCAGGCCTTTCCCCTCCCTAAGACTGCGTGTGAACTTCGGAGATTCTTAGGGATGATCAACTTCTACCGTCGCTTCCTTCCATCTGCATCAGAGCACCAGGCTCCTTTACACGCTGCCGTATCCAGTTTACGGGGATCACAGCCTGTACCATGGACACCAGAGTTGGAGCACACATTCATCGCCTGCAAAGAAACCCTTGGTAAGGCAACTCTGGTAGCCCATCCCGTCCCAGAAGCACCTTTGGCTCTTTTCACAGACGCATCTGGCACTGCCGTAGGAGCCAGCATTCAACATAAAATCGGCGACAGTTGGGAACCGCTAGCCTTCTTCTCCAAGAAATTAGCACCCCGGCAACTCACATGGCCTGCATACTACCGTGAGCTCCTTGCTGTATATGAAGCCGTTCAGCACTTCAGACACATCCTTCAGACACTTCAGCACTTCAGCACTTCAGGTCAATGCACCATCTTCACAGACCACAAACCCTTAACATATGCATTCCAGCAACGCCGTGACAAGCTACCCCCTGTGCAGTTGAACCAGTTATCATTCATTGTCCAATTCACGACAGACATTCAGTACGTCACAGGTGCCTCCAATGTTGTCGCTGATGCATTTTCGAGAGTGAACGCAGTATCGAGCCATAATCTTGACCTTTCTTCCCTGGCCCAGTCGCAAGACGGTGATGAAGAACTCAGTGCACTGTTACGCGGTGACTCAGCTCTCCAACTCCAGCGGATCCAGGTCCCAGGAACTGACATCACACTATACTGTGACACCTCCACATCACAACCTAGACCCTTTGTCACCACACCATACAGAAGGCAAGTCTTTGAATCTCTCCACTCCCTCAGCCACCCTGGAACTAGAGCTACAGCACGGTTGGTTTCAGAACGTTTTGTATGGCCACACATACAGAAAGATTGCCGCACCTGGGCTAGATCATGCCAGCAGTGTCAGAGAGCAAAGGTCAGTCGCCACGTATCTTCACCTTTAGGCACTTTCACACCACTTTCTGGACGCTTACAACATGTACATCTGGACCTCATTGGCCCTCTACCACCGGTTGGAGCCTTCAGGTACTGCCTGACAGCCGTGGACCGTTTCTCTCGGTGGCCAGAAGTATGGCCCCTAGAACGCATCACGGCGGAGGATGTGGCTGAAGCTTTCTTCACGTGTTGGATCTCTCGCTTCGGATCTCCAGCCCGCATCACGACCGACCAAGGTCGCCAGTTTGAGTCGCAGTTGCTGAAGAACCTGGGCACTCTGACTGGCACTTCTAGGTCTCCCACTACCAGCTACCACCCATGCGCCAACGGCATGGTGGAACGTTTCCATAGGCAGCTAGAAGCAGCTATAATGCGCCACCCCGGCATGTCTTGGATCCAGGCCCTACCACTTGTCTTACTTGGTATCCGCAGTATGCACAAGGAAGACCTTGGAGCCTCTCCAGCAGAGATGATCTACGGGGAACCCCTTCGTCTTCCTGGAGAAATGCTGTGTGCAACGGGAAGCCTACAGGCCGAGGATGCATCCACCTATGTTGTAAATCTTCGACAACAAATGGACAGGCTACGTGCACCACCAGCTTCCCGACACAGCCCCCGCAGCACCTTTGTGTTTAAGGACCTTGCCACGTGCACCCATGTGTTCCTGAGAGACGATTCAGTTCGTGGTGCTCTTCAACCACCATACGTTGGTCCTTACCGTGTGGTCAAACGTACAGACAAAACTCTCACGCTGGATATGTGCAACAAGCATGTCGAAGTCAGCATTGACAGAGTGAAGCCTGCCTTTATTTTTGCTGATGACCCCATGCCCCAACCACCACTGGCATCACAGCCCAACGACAGCAACAGTTCAGCAAGAGCACACACCATCACAGACAACATGAACACAGGTCCACCAACAGTTCCACCATGTGACACGAAAGTGACAACACGTTCAGGCCGGTGTGTGAGATTCCCAGCACACCTTCTGACGTAACCACTTAACTTCGTGGGGGGCTGGTGTGGCGGAACATTGTCACGCCACCACAACATTGTGCGTGGCACTGCTTGCTCCCAGCAGGCAATGTGAAATCCCACGCCATGCTAGGAGGAAGAACGCCATGCTCCTCTCGCCCCAGACAAAGCCGAGCTCCGGAGAGGGTTGGACGTGCTCCTGTTGTCTCGCGGCATCTTGCAACCTCCGCCACCACATGCGACATCAAGCAAACTGTTTGTAACTAACATGATTTAATGTATTGTAAATAGTATAATTCAGTGTGTAGATTGATAGCGATTGTATTTAATAAAGTAAGCTACAACATAGCTACAGATGTTTAGAATATGCGTAGTGCATAATTCGGTTTATTAGCAATTTTTCAAAGACTTTTCCACTTACATTCAGCAAACTTATGGGTCTGTATCTGGTTGCCTCCAGACTGTTCTCTTTACCAGGTTTCATAATTGGAATGATTCTCGACCGTTTCCAATCCTTAGGAAAGCAACCTTTACTTAGACAGCCATTATAAATTGCATATATAAATGATGGAAGTATTTTTAGAACTCTTAACACAATCTGGCTAGGTATTCCATCTTCGCCTGGAGCCTTTGTGTGATCTATACTTTCTAGAACGTCTATAATTTCGTGTTGCGTAAAATCTTTATCGTCGGGTGTGTATATAGGTTCTTTGGAGAGTTTTCTGATATATTGATGATATTGAGTGTCGTTCTCCTCATCATCTATTGGGGTGAAGTGTTCTAACATCAAACTGAGTGTATCTTCTAGGCCTATTGTGTATGAGCCATCGGTTTTCTTTAGTGTTGAAAGAATTGTGGTGTCTTTTTTCTTGTTGGATGCTAATTTATATGCAGCGTTCCACGGATTGTTCGATTGAGTTACACTACAGTATTGCTTCCAAGATTTCGTTTTCTCACTCCGAATGGTAGATTGGTATAGCCTTTTACCTTCTAAGTATTGTTCTTTACGGACTTCCCTTAAATCATTTTCTTTCGCTTTTTGGTATCTTCGCCTCAGGGCATTGACTCTCTTCCTCATAACTGCGAGTTCTTGTGTCCACCAAGGCACGGATTTATATTTTCCATTCTTCCTTGTTGATCTAGAAATTTTAAAAGATTTATTGCATGCTTCAGCCAATGCCTGTTGATATTTCTCCACAATAATTTCAACATTTTCTTCACGATTAGCTATCATACTTAACTCACGGTCTATTCCATTTAAATTTTTTGCACAATTGTCTATACCGAATCCCGCGGTGATGCTCCTGGCGAGGTTAGTCTCAAAAGCTTTAAAGTTCTCTTCGCACTTGAGGTACTTTATTCCATGGAAGTTGTAACGCACACTATTATATCCACCATCCCCCAAATGAAAAGTTATCAGATTGTGATCTGAGCAGCTTTCTTCTTCAAGGATGCTCCATTCGTTTATGGAATTTAAGAGTCGGGCGATAGTTATAGTTAGATCTATGTTGCTTGCACCTCTACTGCTTTCGAATGTCGTAGTCCAACTTTCTTCATTTATGATATATACTTGCTTGCTTATTATGTATTCTTGTAGCATTTCCCCTCTTGCATTTGTTATTATGTCGTGCCAAGCCTTTGATCTACAATTACTGTCCATTGTAATTAGTAACTTAATTCCTTTCTTCGATGTAAATTTTAAAATGTCATCGATTTTCTTGTAATCTCTGTTTAGATCTTCATTAATGTCCAGGTACATACTCACTACTAAAAGCCTAAAACTCCCATAGGCTAATTCCATAACTACAGTATCCTCATCTGAAAGTTGGCGTATTAGAACCGTATCGATTGAATTATTTCGTATTGTTATGGCAGCGCGCTTCCTTTCGTTCCCAGCAGTGAAGATCTTAAGGTTACGCGATAACCCTGCTACTCTGTTATCAATGCAATATGGTTCTTGTATGAAGATAATATCTGTGTCATATTGTTCTATTAGTCTAGTGAGGTTAGCAGTTGCAGCTCGAGAGCGCTGCAGGTTAATTTGGATACATTTCATAGGTCTGTTACCCATATAAAACTTGTGGCCAATATTACTATATAATGCTGAAGTTGTTGACATTATTAATAACACAGGTCTGCAAATAATTTTTTTTTCAGCTGCATGAGATATTTTTACTAAATTATATGTTTTAAAATGCACTGATTCCAAAAATGGCATCCATTTTCCCCTATCACGTAAGGTTTTTTTGCAAAACTAAAAGATACACAGTATTGGTAAAAAGCTCTCATGTATTAAGATGAATCAAACATATTAATTTTTACAACAAATGAAACATCATTTTGTGACATTTATTCACAATTTTAAGTTTATTCATCTTTTTTGTGGAACCTTTTCTTCTTCTCTTTGATGCTTCGCCGGACTCGTTTCCGATTTCCATCTTTGGTTTCCCGCTTCAGCATCCAACAGTAGTCCGCAAGCATATTGACATCCCATCTTCCTTGGTACCGTCTCTCGATATCACGGACATCCTGGTGAAACCGTTCACCCATTTCTTCACTGTAAGCTTCCAAGTTTTCAGGAAAATAGTCTATATGGGAGTGTAAAAAATGAACCTTTAAGCTCATCTTGCATCCTTGAGCTTTGTACGCTGCCATCATACGATGCACAATGGTTTTGTAGTCAGGATCCTTAGTATTTCCCAAAAATCTTAACGATTCCCAAGCTTCTTTTTCCTTCTCATTCATACTTTCCACAAAGAGGGAGTCGGATAAAAGTTTTCTTATGTCGGGACCAGTGAAAACTCCCTCTTTCAACTTGGCTTCAGACAGCTTCAGGAATTTAGAACACAGATATCTAAAACAATTCCCATCCTTTTGCAGTGATTTTACAAACTGTTTCATAAGCCCCAATTTAATGTGAAGAGGGGGCAATAAAACCTTTTCTGGTGGAACCAGAGTCGTATTGATGACGTTTTTCTCGCCGTGTTTTAGGGTTTCTCGCAGTGACAAGTCACTTTTGGTCCAATGCTGCTCTCTGGCTCTACTATCCCACAAGCATAGAAAACATGGGTACTTTGTATAACCTGACAGCTGACCCAAAAGCATGGTTACTATTTTGAAGTCCCCACAAACCATCCATTGATGGTCTTCATATTTGATTTTTTCTAGAATAATGACCAAATCGTTATAGTTTTCTTCCACATGCACCGAGTGTCCCATAGGGAGGAATGCAAAAGTATTTCCATTGTGCAGCAAGACTGCTTTAAGACAAGCTTTGGACGAATCAATGAATTGGCGCCATTCAGATGAATCATATTCTACATCAAAGCACTTCATGAGCCCTTGTACATTATTACAAAAAACTAGATGTCCCTCTTTGGAGAAAAACTGAGTAAATTCTTTATCTCGGTGCCTATACCACGAAAATGAGGTACCAGATGACAGAAGGTTCTTGTTTTTTAGTCTCGAACCTAGCAATTCGGCTGCATCTTTTGATAGACCTAAATCTCTTACTAGGTTATTGAGCTCACTCTGAGAAAATAGTTCAGGCCCCTCGTCAACAGAAAAATCTGAGCTAGATTCGTCCTGGGGAGGTAATGTGTCTTCGTCCTCTGACTCACTCAAGTATTCATCTAAACTGGAAGGTGGCTGTGGGATTGGTATTTCAGTGCTATGGGGCACTGGACGAATAGCTGAGTCAAGGTTAGGATAAGATATGTTCTTTCTATTTTTTGTATTGAATCCCTTTACATATACTGAACAGAAATAGCAATCGGCTGTATGATTTTTCTGCTCACGCCATATCATAGGAATTCCAAAACGAAATGAGTTTTTCTTACCCTTAAACCACAAACGAAGACCTTCCTCACATCTTCTACACACCTTGTGAGGGGCCCATGGTTTGTCTTCATCCCCAAGTTTTAATTTGAAGTAAGCAAAATTAACCTACTTCACAAAATCATTAATGTTTCTCTGTTGACGTTTCACAGTGTATTCACCACAAATAAAACAAAAGCTATCAGGAGACATAACACAACCTCTTGGAACCATGATTACGAAATAGAAACAACAGCACTGTTCAGTTTGAAAGTGATGTGTCTACTGATGACGGCTCTACTTTCATGTGCGATACTGAACTTCTTTGACTTGTGCCGCCCCCCTCCACCACTCACCCCTAACAGTTAACATTATATATTGTATAGATAAGCTATAATTGAATAAATTAATGTAAAAATCAATTGTTTATGAGAATTTGTAAGATAAAATACCAAATTTTCAATAAACCATAAATTTTACGAAAAATAAATATAACCACTTCACTTACACAAAAAATGGACGTGATAGAAGATTTTTGGAATTTTTTTAGGTATTAGGAAGTAAAATTCTGTACGAAAATTAAGAGACATCCTATGCAGTTTTTTAGTTGCAGACCTGTGTAATCTATGTTTTGAACGTATCTCTTCAATACTTCTTGAAAGCTGGGACACTTCTTGTCTAGGGATGTGTGACCTGAATTTACCTTATTATTCGGATTGTAATGGTTATACGTTTCACAGTTCACACATTTGTGTTCTCTTTCAGTAGCTTGGCATTCTTTGAGCTTATGCTTGCCCATGCACAATGGACAAGTTTCTTCTCCTCTACAGTCGCTGGCTTTATGTCCGAACTTGCTACATTTGAAACATCTTCTAGGTTCAATATAGTCCTCTACTTTACACATGTGCCATCCAATTTTTAGTTTACTATCCAGCAGTCGTTTCCGCGTTGCTGAATTGACCTCTACAACGAGGTTAGTTATTCTTCTTCTTGCAAAAAACTTAGGCTTGATTTGTTCTTCTTGTAAGTGAAGTTCCGTGTTTTGCGAGCGAATCACATGCTCTGCATCTTCCAGTGAGATATCTTCTGGAAAATTATATATTACTAGGTTTGGGTTTCTAAGTTGTGGAACACTTGCTTTTAATTTTTCTCCAAACTTTTCGTGAATGCTCTTCGTCAGTTTCTCAATTTCCGTTTTTCTCTCACTTTCAATAATTAATCTCCCATCTCTCCAAGTTTTAATTGAGCTGATACCGAGTTTCATTTCAGTAGGGTTGATATCTTTTTTTATTTTATTCTTCATGACGTCTGCTGTCTCATTTTCTTTTGACTTAACAAATAGTTTGTACCTTTTCTTGCTTTGGATAGCCTGCTTAGTAACTTCGGAGTACAGCTGCATAGCTCCACCCCCAGAGGGAAGCACTTTGCTAGTGCTATTAATCTGACAGTTCACAGTACCAGCAGCAGATGGCGCTCGCTGTACCCTCAGGAGTTCATACTCCTGCAGGGCTGCCATAATGGCGTTATTTTCGGTTTCTTTAACCTCCAACTCAGATATCTTCATATCCTTCTCATTTATTGCATTTTTCAGATTAACTATTTCCTTTCTTAGGATACTTACAGCTTTCTGAATGTCCTTCTTCAAGGCGTTTCGTAGATTTCCACTCTTTTCAGTTACATTCACAAGCATGTTCAAAGCATTTTCAACTGCATCATCTCCCACGTCCTGCATCTCGAGCATCAATACACACTTACATATAATGCTAAACACATGGAAATTGCCTATCACTGATCACCTTAGACTTCAAAATATGATACCACAGTCTCAAATATAGCCCGGCACAGTATGAAGAAACAACAAGGTTCAATATAAATATATCACAAAGTTCCTTAATCACGAGCGTCACCAAATCAAACCAGCAACATCCGCCATCTTGTCTTGACCATAAAAAAGATACTTTATTATATTCTAGTTAAGAAGAGGTAAACAATACCTAAATAGGCTACTGTTAAGGATTGTATCTAGGCCTAGTACATTTTCTTTAAAATCATTGCCCTTTAATGTAATTTATAATTCAAATTATTACATTAAATAGCCTACGTATTAATTACGTAAATTATATTATAGGTCTGTCACGTTGTTCATCCTGCACGTCATTGTTGACAGTGTATTTTGATTCTTTGCCTTATATGCAAAATACGACTTCAATTTATTGTAGGTCTATGTAGCGTCAATTACTGCAGGATGGACTCCATTAAACAAAACAAAAAATTCTGGAGCATTTGGAATTGAAGACACCGTCGGTACAGCAGTTTTAATTAACGAGTTTTTATAGGAATTCATAAACTGTCTGTTTTCGGCGTGTGTCAAGCATAGACGGTAATTTTCACTCACATATTTTACATATTTTGTTACTAGGTTTTCTTGTCGACCATTAATGATCTATTTTACACACCAGAAATCATTACAACAGAATAAAATATAAGAATATTACATTAAAGTAACTTGAAACATAACCACACCAGAATCACGAGTAAGCCAGTAGGCCTACAATAAATATTACTTATTTTTGTTCTTACCTTTCTGGATGTTTCAAGAAAGTGAAGAAATGCAATTCAGGATTTTGTCTTTTATTATTACTGAAATTTACAGCAGAATAATAAGGTCCTTTCGAATATCGCGTGTTCTAATAAATACAACACTCCTATTTATTTACATACTTCCCGGAGTAGTTTCTGTAGTCTTACTTTATGGCCGCTACGATCACTAGTAAATGCGCGCACATCCTCGTCTGGCAGAAAAACGGACTGAGTTTCTGTACTGTATTAATACTTATACTGTGATTGTATTTTTTGGCAATCGATAAGTGTAAAATTTAACAAAACAGTTTTTAGCTATAATTATCTTTCTATATTTTAAAAATATTATTAAGCAAATTACATCCACAAAATATTGCAAAATTTGTTGGATTTTTTGAAACGTCTAAATAAGCACAACATATGCCCCCTTCCAGGATGAGTAGGCCTATATTAAGAAATGTGTACGATCATTTAAAACTATAATTGTTACAGTTTCCATGAGAAAGTGGACATGTGGGATGGTTTTTATTATTTGGTGTATAATGTTAATTTTTGCAGCCAACATTTCCTCGTATCTTTAAAGAACACATTTTTTAGTTGGCTAGACAGATTGTCCAGAACCAGCAGAGACTAGTTCTGCTCAGGTCATTGTTAACAGCGTCATTTGCTCTATATGTTACCTGCATTTCATCTTAATCCATCCAATGAGTTTATTTTAAAATGCATATTAAGTTGTCATAGTCATAAATGTGACATACGTAACAAAAAACTTCAAAAAGTTTTTATTTAATTGCAAAGAGCTGGTGGATTTCTTTGTTACCTTGTGGAAGCAAGGTTAGGCATGAGTTCTAATGATTGCAAAATTATTTTCACCGAAAGAACAATTATTTCCTTAAAAAAATATGTAAACAATAAGTGTAACATACGTAACACTTTTACCGCCTTGGAATAAAATATGAATTTGCCTTTTTGATAGGCCTACAGTTAGGCCTATATGAGTGCTGAAACTGATTTTATATACATAGGCCCAGTGGTGCAGCCATTGAGGGGGATGGGGTCACTAAGGGGCTAAAGCCCCCCCCCCCCAAGGTCAGAATTATTTTTTCTTTAGTTTACCACTTTCACTTAAGTTAAATTAGTGATAACTGATAAGAATGCAAGATTACTTAAAATTCTTTCAGTGTTTGAAATTGTTAAATGGATTAATAATAATAATTAATTTTCACCGTACATAAAGAAATTCTATATCAATTTCAAATGCATTAGTTTGCAGCCTCGCTTTACATTTGCTGAATCAAGTCCAAATCCCACTGCACCATGTTTGCTACAGAATTCATATTGGCAGAGTATGTTAAGATCTTCTGTACCATAATAGCAATAATTTTAAGTCATCACAGAAGTTGAAACAATTTACCGGTAGTATGTTTAGTTCTGTATATTACTGCAGTAACAACAACCAATGCTATATTCTCCGTCAATCCATCATTCAATGAGTAGATTGTCTTAATGCTGTTTTTTAAACACTTTTTACAGTGCTTTATACGATCACTTTAAATGCACATTTAATAAAATACTATGGGGGAGCAGGTTCAGTTCTGATTAGACCTAATGGTACGATAACTATAATTTCAAAAGTTGAATGAAATGTTTTGAATTGTGATGTGTTAAAAATGGAATACCAAACATTTATAAACAGCAGGTGATATGGAAATATGTGATGATATCCAATTTGATGATGATGAAGATAATGATAGTAATACTGTTAATGATGTTTGCAATTGGATAGTAACTTCATTGAATAAGAATGGGTTGTAAAGAAAATTGAAAAATCATTCCTATGCACCCAGCTTATAATAAATAAATTTTTTAATTTTTTTTAGCATGCATTTGAAGTTTTAGTAACTCCAGATTAAAATCCTGGCTGCACCACTGTATAGGTCTAAGTGTAAAATTCAATAATTAATAAAATAATTGTTTGTCTCATGAATATAAATATATAATTAATATAGGCCTTATTACTTATTACCGGTATTTAATCAAAATTGCATAAAATTACGCATAAACGAAATATATTCTATTTGGCTTGTAGTTTGAAAAGAGTTCAAAGGAAAGAGCTAGGAAATAGAGAGACAGGATAAAACAAAACAACTTTGGTTCATGTAGGGCTCTTGGGTCTACACAGGAAAGTAGCTTGTTTCCGCTATTTTTACCGTGCATCAGTCAATGTTCATCACAGAGGCAGTGAAACACAATAGCCAACAAAACAAATGATATGCCACTATACAGCCAACCGATCAGCATGGAAAACGCTGAAAAAACTACTCACAGGTAACAGTTTAATTTGGAATAGGGACATGTAGTTAAAGGTTTAATATAAAAACTAGCGCAACAGCCCGTTCTACTTACGGGTTGTAACGTGGTAGAATGTTCCCGCGATCTCGCCCCCTCTTCCATCATTTGTTTTGGTCGCCATTAGTGTTGGTGCTGCTATCTGCGTGTCTTGGCCAGGTACTATCCGTTTGGTGAAGCAAAAGGCAGATTGTGCTAGGCCGTTGCCTTGTGTAGTTGATTGTGCTTCCAGCCGAGGAGGGGGACCTTCGCCTTGCACGTTGTAAGTAGCATACCAAAATTATTCGCTAATATTAAACTTGTTATAGGTGCCTTCAGCGCCAAGGAAATATTATTGAGCTAGTGCTACGAGAATAAGTACTCAAGCAAGCAGATATAAACCATATCTTTTTTCTAGTCATACCAAATATATCAATGTATTATTGCCCTAATAGCTTATTCACGGGCATGAATTTCACTTATCAGAGCAGGGTTTTGTAAAGGTAGCACGGGATAATGGAAAGATTGCGATAATGAAGGGTTTTCTAATATTGTAGAAGTTTTAGTCATGCCATGCTTCTGCATGTATGACATCATTAAACCGGTAGAGTTTTGTATGAGGTGACCTTTGACGTCACATCTTCGTGAGCTTAATTTGCCGCTTAATGCCTTAATCTAAAATTGTTTAATTGGCCTTTAGCCTATTCATTTTCTCTATATTTTCCTTTTAAAAGAAAAGTGGCTTATCATAGTATTCATGCAATTATTGCCCTTTTTAGGTCAAATATAATACACGTCTTTTAATATGCTTTGTATGGAATGTGCTACGTCTTGCTATCCCTGGGGTAATTCTCGTGTTCTTATAGAAGTAGAAACTACTGTGATCTAATGTTGAAATTCTACTTTCGATGGTAGACATTTTCTTCTCTGTCTAATGGCATAATACCGAAATTTTGATCTCCTAAAGAATTATTTAGTGGGGTTATTTGTTCAGGTTTTGTAGTCTTGCTGTATCCAAATTCTGTGGATCTTTCTAGGCAGTTCTTGCTTCTGCATAAATATTTTCTCATGTTAAAAATCTATGGAGTAACTGGTATGGGCATTTTCTATGGATCCAGAATATTCCTAGAAATCCGTTAATTCTTTCAATTGTCTTTTCATTGATTTTGGGGTAAAATTACATATTGAGTATAATAATTATTCTAGGCCTTTATGAATTTCTATTTAACATTTTTTAATTCCACCTTTGTTTCAAATTTGGATTTTGTTACTGAAAGCTAATACCTTGCTCATGCTATATTATGACTCATTATACACTTCTGCGGTTTGTCAAATCTTGAGATATATTCACTTTAACCTGTGATCCAGTGTGTTGTAGTTTTCCCTTTGCAAATTCATATATAGGGACTAATTACTTAAAATCTGTAATCTGAAATTTTATAATTCACTTATTGAATCCCAGATAGACATAGATATTTTTCAAACTTAAATTTGAAATTTCTTGAAATTGGATAGACGTTATTATTGTGCATAGGCCTTGAGAAAATTGAAAATATCAGAGCTTGTAAATTTTTTAATTATGATACTGTAATTGGTTTTGAATTTCACATAGATATTTTTCAAACTTAAATTTGAAATTACTTGAAATTTCATAGGCGTTATTATTGTGCATAGGCCTTGAGAAAATTGAATATATCAGAGCTTGTATATTTTTTAATTATGATAATTGGTTTTGAATTTCACATAGATATTTTTCAAACTTAAATTTGAAATTACTTGAAATTTCATAGGCGTTATTATTGTGCATACGCCTTGAGAAAATTGAATATATCAGAGCTTGTAAATTTTTTAATTTTGATAATTGGTTTTGAATTTCACATAGATATTTTTCAAACTTAAATTTGAAATTACTTGAAATTTCATAGGCGTTATTATTGTGCATAGGCCTTGAGAAAATTGAATATATCAGAGCTTGTAAATTTTTAATTATGATAATTGGTTTTGAATTTCACATTAATATTTTTCAAACTTAAATTTGAAATTTCTTGAAATTTGATAGGTGTTATTATTGTGCTTAGGCCTTGAGAAAATTGAATATATCAGAGCTTGTAATTTTTTTTAATTATGGTAATTGGTTTTTGAAAATTTACATAAATATTTTTCAAACTTAAAATTTCTTGAAATTTGATAGGTGTTATTATTGTACTTAGGCCTTGAGAAAATTGAATATATCTGAGCTTGTAATTTTTTTTTATTATGCTAATTGGTTTTTTGAATTTCAGATAAATATTTTTCAAACTAAAATTTTGAAATCACTTGAATTTCTGATAGGACTTTATTGTTGTGCGCCCTTGAGAAATTTTTCAATTATGATAATTGGTTTTTTTAATTTCAGATAGATATTTTCCAAACTTAACTTTTGAAATCACTTGAATTTTGGATAGCCTTTAATTATTGTGCATAAGTCTTGAGAAAATTGAATATAGCATAGTTGGTATTTTCCAATATTGTGATTGGTTTTTGAATCTCTGATAGATATTTTTCAAATTTAAAATTTGATATCTCTAAAAATTTTGATAGTTTTTCTATTATTGTATCCAGTCATTTAACTAGGTGAATATAACGATTAGTAATCTAGATTTTGTATTTCTAAATTTTGTAAATTTCTTATTCTATTTCAGCTTGATATTTTCCAAATTTAAAATTTGAAATAGATTTCTCTGGTTTATTATAGATTCCTTTTTGCCGGCATTTGTTCATTCAAGTTATTATTTTTCAATTTTTTTTTGGAGCTTTGCTAAATTTGAAAATTATTTATTGCACCTTTGATCCGTCATTTGAATATTAGTATTTTATTAAGTGAACATAGTTTTTGTATTCAGATTTTGGTAACTTCAAATTTTGCTTTTAGCCAGTAAAGTTCTGATAGAAAGTTTTGACTGAATTTAAATTAATTTGCATTTTTTTTTATATTTGATTTTTCCTTTTCTTGGAGTTTTCCTATTTTGGACATATTATTCATACTAGGTATTTGGTACTCATTTTTCATTCTATTTGAGTATGTTTTGATTAAATCAAATTTTGATAATCTGGTACTTTAAATTTTTTTGTTTGGAAATTATTTATCAAACTTTGGATAGGCTGTTCACTTTCATATAACCAGCTCACTTAGGTTAAATTAATCCTTGATAGGGAATTGTCTTCACTCTATTAATAATGAAATCTTCTTACTGATCAGTATAGTGTATTATTCGTTGAAGCTAATGTGTGTCATTCATGGTAGGATAGGATTCATTATCTGCATTTAATAAATACACTAGAATACTATTGGATCAAATTTAGAAAAGATTATGTGTACATAAATATACTGTAGTTCTATTTAAATTACAATTTGGAATTTAACCAAGTTATGAAATGTTATGTTGACAGATTTCTTGTTCAAGTTGTTGTTTGATTAAAATTTATTGTTCAACCGAAATATCTTGTGATAGGGATTATTTTCGATTACTTATTTCCTCCCTTATACTGGTGTGCACTGGAATGGTTAGATCTACTCCTCAAGGGCATTTTTCCTCATGCTTCCTCTGAATGGTGTTAACCCGATTCTTATTAAATTTTGATAGTGACTTAGGATTTCGAGTCCTGCCTAAATATAAACTTAATCTTAACCAGTTCGTATGCTAAAGACAAAACAACATAACCTAACTTAATCAATTAAATACATAATACGTACAAATTTCTAGCGTTGCAGGGTGACAGTTAAATAACCCCGTTCTACTCACGGGTGACAGTTAAATAACCCCATTCTACTCAGAGGTGACAGTTTAATTTGGAATAGGGACATGTAGTTAAATATTTAATATCAAAACTAGCGCAAAAGCCCGTTCTACTCACGGGTGACACTTAAATAACCCCGTTCTACTCACAGGTGACAGTTTAATTTGGAATAGGGACATGTAGTTAAAGGTGTAATATCAAAACTAGCGCAACAGCCCGTTCTACTCACGGGTGACACTTAAATAACCCCGTTCTACTCACAGGTGACAGTATAATTTGGAATAGGGACATGTAGTTAAAGGTGTAATATCAAAACTAGCGCAACAGCCCGTTCTACTCACGGGTGACACTTAAATAACCCCGTTCTACTCACAGGTGACAGTTTAATTTGGAATAGGGACATGTAGTTAAAGGTGTAATATCAAAACTAGCGCAACAGCCCGTTCTACTCACGGGTGACACTTAAATAACCCCGTTCTACTCACAGGTGACAGTTTAATTTGGAATAGGGAGATATAGTTAAAGGTGTAATATCAAAACTAGCGCAACAGCCCGTTCTACTCACGGGTGACACTTAAATAACCCCGTTCTACTCACAGGTGACATTTTAATTTGGAATAGGGACATGTAGTTAAAGGTGTAATATCAAAACTAGCGCAACAGCCGGTTCTACTCACGGGTGACAGTTAAATAACCCCGTTCTACTCACAGGTGACAGTTAAATTTGTGATAGGAACATGTAGTTAAAGGATCCAAATGAAGACTAGCGCAACAGCCCGTTCTACTCACGGGTAGAACCCCGTTCTGCTCCCGGGTGACAGTTAAATTTGGCATAGGCACTTGTAGTTAAAGGTTTAAAATCAAAACTAGCGCAAGGGCCCTTTCTACTCACAGGTGATGGTTAAAAAAATCCCGTTCTGCTCACAGGTGAAAATTTAATTTGGCATAGGCACTTGAACATGAATATGACAACGGTAATAATTAGCTCCTTCCGTATTTCGAGAAATTTCTGATTTTCGAACATTTTATGCAGAAAACGAGGTAACGATAAAAAAAAGGTATTCATGTAGGGGAAACATTTTGTTCTGACTTGACATACACGTGTTACCTATAATTCGATCCTTCTGAACACGAATATAACAATAATAATAACCAGTTCCTTTCCCACTTCGGGAAAATTCCGATTTTCCAATCGTGTCACACATTTTACGCAAAGAAAGTAGGAATGTTCCAAACAAAATTTCATTACATGGAGGAACATTTTTTTTCCGACCTAAAATACATATGTAACCTATAATTTGACCCTTCTGAACACGAATTCAACAATAATAATAACCAGTTCCTTTCCCACTTTCGGAAAATTCCGGTTTCCAGTCGGATCACACAGTTTACGCAAAGAAAGCAGGAATGTTCCAAACAAAAATTCATTACACGGAGGAACATTTCTTTTCCGACCTAAAATACATATGTAACCTGTAATTCAACCCTTCCGAAAACGAATATAACAATAATAATAACCCCACTTCGGGAAAATTCCGATTTTCCAATCGTGTCACACAGCATAAGCAAAGAAAGTAGGAAAGTTCCAAACAAAAATTCATTACATGAAGGCAACATTTTTTCCGACCTAAGTTACGTGTGTTATGTTACAATAATTCGTGCCTTCTGAACACGAATATAACAGTATTAATAACCAGTTTCTTGCGCACTTCGAGAAAATACCGATTTTCCATTAGGGTCACATAGTTTCCGCAGAAAGAGTAGGACCGTTTGAAAACAAGAACTCATTACATGAAGGCAAAATTTTTTCCTGACCTAAGTTACATGTGTTATCAATAATTCGAGCCTTCTGAACACGAATATAACAGTAATAATAACCAGTTTCTTGCGCACTTCAAGAAAATTTCGATTTTCCATTAGTGTCACAGAGTTTACCCAAAAAAGGTAGGAACTCTTTCAATAAAAATTCATTTCATAGAGGAAAATTTTTTTCCCGACATGAGTTACATGTGTTATCAATAATGCGACACTTCTGAAAACAAAAATAACAATAATAATAATAACCAGTTTCTTGAGCACTTCGAGAAAATACCGATTTTCCATTAATATCACACATTTTTCGCGGAAAAAGTAGAACTATTTAAATAAAAATTCATTACATAGAGTAAAAATTTTTTCCCGACATGAGTTACATGTGTTATCTATAATTCGACCCTTGTGAACACGAATATAACAATAATAATAATCAGTTCCTTTTCCACTTCGGGAACATTCCGATTTTCCAGTCGTGTCACACAGTTTACGCAAAGAAAGTAGGAATGTTCCAAACAAAAATTCATTACATGGAGAAACATTTTTTTCCGACCTAAAATACGTATGTAACCTGTAATTCAACCCTTCTGAACACGAATATAACAATAATAATAACCAGTTCCTTTCCCACTTCGGGAACATTCCGATTTTCCAGTCGTGTCACACAGTTTACGCAAAGAAAGTAGGAATGTTCCAAACAAAAATTCATTACATGGAGAAACATTTTTTTCCGGCCTAAAATACGTATGTAACCTGTAATTCAACCCTTCTGAACACGAATATAACAATAATAATAACCAGTTCCTTTCCCACTTCGGGAAAATTCCGATTTTGCAATCGTGTCACACAGTATAAGCAAAGAAAGTAGGAATGTTCCAAACGAAAATTCATTACATGAAGGCAACATTTTTTTCTGACCTAAGTAACATGTGTTATCAATAATTCGAGCCTTCTGAAAACAAAAATAACAATAATAATAACCAGTTTCTTGCGCACTTCGAGAAAATTATGATTTTCGATTAGTGTCACAGAGTTTACCCAAAAAAGGTAGGAACTCTTTAAATAAAAATTCATTTCATAGAGAAAAAATTTTTTCCCGACATGAGTTACATGTGTTATCAATAATTCGACCCTTCTGAAAACAAAAATAACAATAATAATAACCAGTTTCTTGCGCACTTCGAGAAAATACCGATTTTCCATTAGTGTCACATAGTTTCCGCAGAAAGAGTAGGACCGTTTCAAAACAAGAATTCATTACATGAAGGCAACATTTTTTTCTGACTTAAGTTACATGTGTTATCAATAATTCGAGCCTTCTGAACACGAATATAACAGTAATAATAACCAGCTTCTTCCGCACTTCGAGAAAATTCCAGTTTTCCATTAATATCACACATTTTTCGCAGAAAAAGTAGAACTATTTAAATAAAAATTCATTACATAAAGTAAAAATGTTTACCCGACATGAGTTATACCTGTTATCTATAATTCGACCCTCCTGAACACGAATATAACAATAATAATATCCAGTTCCTTGCACACTTCGAGGAAATTCCGATTTCCCATTAGTGTCACAGAGTTTACACGTAATTTTCTCGAAGTGCGGAAGAAACTGTTTATTATTATTGTTATATTCGTGTTCAGAAGGTTCGAATTATAGATAACACATGTAACCCATGTCGGGAAAAAGTTTTTGCACTATGTAATGAATTTTCATTTAAAGAGTTCCTACCTTATTTGCGTAAACTCTGACACTAATGGAAAATCGAAATTTTCTCGAAGTGCGCAAGAAAGTTGTTATTATTACTCTTATATTCGCGTTCAGAAGGCTCGAATTATTGATAACACACGTAACTTAGGTCGGAAAAAAATTTGCCTTCATGTAATGAATTTTTGTTTGAAACGGTCCTACATTTTCTGCGTAAAGTGTGTGACACCAACGGAAAATCGAAATTTTCTCGGAGTGCGGAAGGAACAGGTTATTATTATTGTTATATTCGTGTTCAGATGGGTCGAATTATAGGTTACATATGTATTTTAGGTCGGAAAAAAATTTTCCTCCATGCAATGAATTTTTGTTTGGAACATTCCTACTTTCTTTGCGTAAACTGTGTGACGCGATTGGAAAATCGGAATTTTCCAGAAGTGGGAAAGGAACTGGTTATTATTATTGTTATATTCGTGTTCAGAAGGGTCTAATTATAGGTTACATACGTATTTTAGGCCGAAAAAAAATGTTCCTCCATGTAATGAATTTTTGTTTGGATCATTCCTACTTTCTTTGCGTAAACTGTGTGACCCGACTGGAAAATTGGAATTTCCGAAAGTGGGAAAGGAACTGGTTATTATTATTGTTAAATTCGTGTTCAGAAGGGTCGAATTATAAGTAACAACGTATTTTAGGTCGGAAAAAATTTCCTCCGTGTAGGCCTAATGAATTTTTGTTTGGTACATTCCTACTTTCTTTGCGTAAACTGTGTGACACGATTGGAAAATCGGAATTTTCCCGAAGTGGGAAAGGAACTGGTTATTATTATTGTTATATTCCTGTTCAGAAGCGTCAAATTATAGGTTACAACCGTATCATAGGTCGGAAAAAAATTATTCCTCCATGTAATGAATTCTTGTTTGGAACAGTCATACTTTCTTTGCGTAAACTGTGTGACACGATTGGAAAATCGGAATTTTCCCGAAGTGGGGAAGGAACTGGTTATTATTATTGTTATATTCGTGTTCAGAAGGGTCGAATTATAGGTTACAACCGTATCTTAGGTCGGAAAAAAATTATTCCTCCATGTAATGAATTCTTGTTTGGAACAGTCCTACTTTCTTTGCGTAAACTGTGTGACACGATTGGAAAATCGGAATTTTCCCGAAGTGGGAAAGGAACTGGTTATTATTATTGTTATATTCGTGTTCAGAAGGATCGAATTATAGGTAACACGTGTATGTCAAGTCAGAACAAAATTTTTCCTCTACATAAATACTTTTTTTTTATCGTTGTCTCGTTTTCCGCATAAACTGTTCGAAAATTGGAAATTTCTCGAAATACGGAAGGAGCTAATTATTACCGTTGTCATATTCATGTTCATGTGCCTATGCCAAATTAAATTTTCACCTGTGAGCAGAACGGGATTTTTTAACCATCACCTGTGAGTAGAAAGGGCCCTTGCGCTAGTTTAGATTTTAAACCTTTAACTACCTGACGTTATTCCCTGCCTTTGGTACAAGATCTGATGATTTACCACCTGAATTTTCAAGTAATGTTGAAGAAGACAACTGTTCTTTAGTTTCCCTCTCAGCTGAAGTCGTTGATGTTGATTCAGGTTCATTTACAACCGCTTTGGCTACTTCTTGTTGGATACATTTATTCGAAGAATTCAAAAAAGTCCTCATAGATGCACTTTCAGACATGGCACTGTTTGACCTGACGTGTTTTGTACTCGACATGTGACTCGTGACAGCCCGTCGGCCGATATTGCTAAGACTGAATGTTTTACAACATAATTTGCATCTAGCTACATAGACATCATTGGGGACCTTTACGAGCCATGATGCAAATGAAGGTTCCTGGAGCCAACTCAACTGAAAAGAACAAGCTTTCGACATTTTGTGAAGCATCTGCAACTGACAAGAAAGAACACTAAAATAATTCATATAAAATATGGAACATTGCAATATGGCCGAGGAAAGGTAAAGTAATAAACTGTAAACAAATAATAGCGAAATTCTTACGGGATAAAACGGGACGCCGTTAAAACGGAAACAATGGAATGGCTTGCCTCTATCCAGATCATTTGCCGATGTTGACTGATTCCCCGCGGCAATCCAAATAATGTGCTGACCAAATGCCTGCGAGACGTATGATAAGTAGGCCTATAACATTAGGCCTATAACATATGTAACCTATCTCATCGCAGAGCAGACAATGTAACAAAACAACCAACGTGGTTGATGCAACTATCGACTGTTATATGTATGATATAATCGATATATAAATTAGTCCCAGCAAGACCTTGATCGCTGCCAATATATCGATATTCAAGCTATCGATCTTCAGCTGGCGCATCTTTTAAAACATGTTTGACAAAAAAAATCCTCGCATTAAGGACGCGCCCTAGTTTGGGGAATGTGCGTCTATTACACGGGTAAATACGGTAATTGAGCATGGTTACTATACACCAAATCTAATTTTTTTTAATTCCAGGTTTTAATTGAAAATTCCCTGACTTTTCCAATATTTCTCCAGAAAAACAAAAATCCCTGACTTTTCCCGGTTTTCCCAGTCGCTAGTCATCCTGTTTTATTACTAGATTAATTTCAGTTGATGGGTTTCCACTTCTAATTTCAAAGGTCATAAATTTGGTTTTCTTGATATTGCAGATAAGACCATTTGTATTGAAATAATTTTGAATTACGTCCACAGCAAGTGTCATTTTTTGTTCTAATAATCCACTGTTCTTTCCTCAGCAATTTGCAGTTGTGTCATCTGCATATGAGATGATACTTGTACAGGGTAAATAAATCATGTCATTAATGTATAAAACAAAAAGCACCGGGCCTAGGACTGACCCCTGGGGGACACCACATTTCACTGTGTTGTACCTTGATTGGAATGTGCTTGTTTTTCCACCACTACTGAAATGTATTTGAGTACACTGTTTCCAGCCAGTTAAATTTGAGTTTATTAGTTCCTTAGGTAGACCACGAATTCCATATGCTTCCAGTTTACCTTGTAGAATATCATACCGTACGCTGTCAAAAGGTTTAGATAGGTCAAAAAACATTGTTCCCATTTTCATATTATTTTCAAGTATAGTCATGACTTCATGCACAAATTCACTGACTGCTGATACAGTGGACATACCTTTCCTGAATCCATGTTGGGATTTATTGATGATATTGTTACTGTTCAAGTGATTCAATAATCTGACTAATATTACTCTTCCGAAAATCTTTCCTATTTTGGATAGTAATGATATGGGACGGTAATTGTTAGTATCCCTTTTTGAATAATGGTTGTACTATACTTTATTTAAGACAATCTGGAAATTTTCCTTGTACAATGGAGAAGTTAATAAGATGTACCAAAAGTGTGGCTATAGTGTTTTCACAAGTTTTAAACAATTGTGGACTTATTTCATCCCATCCACAAGAGTTTTTATTTGGCGGTTTATTTATAATGTTCATTATTTCTTGTTCATTTGTAGGCATAATAAATAGAGAAGAACATGAGTGACAGGAGATAATGCTTTCTTGGACTTTATTAGGCTGTATTATAATATCACTTGCCATATTGAGGAAGAAATCATTCATATGGTAGCAAAGTTTCGTGGGGTTTTGCTCTTCTCTTCCATTGATGGTTAGTTCTAAGTTTGGGTCTACCTCATCTGTTTTTGTTTTCATTACTTTGTTAATAATATTCCAGGCAGTTTTTCTGGAGTTTGAAGACCCCTGTAACTTCTCTTTATAAGTCTGCAATTTGAAATCTTCTAATTGTGCTAGATAATTCTTTTTAAAATGATTGTATAGTATTCTCTAGTGTTCGGAACCCATACCTTTATGTAACAGGTACATGTCTTTCATTTTTCCCTTAATTCGGTTATATGACCTGGTAATGTAAGTTTTGTGTTGCTTCTCTGATTAATGTTATTTACTGTTTTTGTAATGATTGGACAAGCAGAGTTGAATATGGCCTGAAATATTCTATAAAACTCATTTCATTTTGCATCTACATCATTTAAACTGTAAACATTTGCCCAATTTACTAGGGAAGGTCATATAGTAGCATGTCTAGAATATTATAGGAGAAAAATTCCTCCGACACTGGGACTTGAACCCAGGACCTTTGGCAATTCACACCAATGCTCTAAGCCGTTCAACTCACAGCACCAGATGGAACCCCTCTCCTATGACATTGCCCTAATGGTCTACCTCACAGACAGACAAGTTATGTCATATGCAGTGCTGTGAGGAACACTAAGTAGTGATATTTGTGACTGGGCATGTATAAGGCCATGTATAAGGAGACTTTGGAGAATACTAGCACGCACAAAGTAAATTATGACGAAAGCGAAAACATTCGTAGAGTCAATACTCACAAATATCTACACGTCATTAAGAAATTATTTCCTGAAGAGGATAAGGAAGAAGAAGAAGAACGACAATATTCATACTCATTTCCTGAAGAACAAGATGAGGATGAAAAAGAAGAACAATATTTAGACTCTTCCGACGAGGCTTTGCCACACCGTAGAGGGATGATGAAAGAAGTACATGCGAATCATAAAGTTGATTATAAATATTGGAACGACCCGAATGATCTCGTTGATAGATTGCGGTTCCTCGTATCCTCATCTGAGGCGGGAATTATTCTCACCACGAGAAGATACAGGAAATCATAACTGAGTTGAGGGAAAGAAAAATCATAGAATGAATAAGTGAGAGATCATGTACGAACTTCATACACCGGCTCGATCGTAAACAATAAGAATGGAACGTATGGAATCTTTTATGAAATGTATGCTAGAATACATGAGTCGTACTATCAAAAACCATCCCACCCTCTCCTTAAAAGAAGCGATTTGATGAAAAATGCACCAGTCTTTGTCTTTGTCATCGACTGCACAAAGCAGAACGAGGATATGAAATCGGGAACCTGTACTACTTGGGTTGAGATAACTCCAGCAAGCAATATACCAGTAAACATAAAGGCTTATTGCTTAATCCTACACGATCGAAGTGTGGAGTATACTGCTTTAAACAGCATTATCACCAATGTCGTGTGTCAACATGATTATAATCTACTGTCAGGGATATCAGTCAAGGTGTAAACAATTCATAGCTAAAGAGGTAGCATTGTCTTCGGAGGATGGCAGAATTGCACCTTTTGTTCTCCGACCGCCTAAAGACGCAGACGAAAAGCCGCAGTGGTACATCGAATCATACATCCATGGAATTCCGTGGCAGAGTGGTTACTTACCCTACGACGACTTGAAGCCTGTTCTTGAAAGTGTTTTAAAACCAGTGGATGTTCTTCATTGTAAAGCACTGGAAAATGTTCGGCTTTTTTTTAAATTGTTGCCGAGACCTATTATAAACATGGACGATCAAGGTGTTCCAAAGCTTGACAAATTAAGAGACTATGATACCAAATGTCTTTTTCATAATGAACCTAATATGAACTGTACAATACAAAATGTTATTGTGCTTACGCTGTGGATGAAATCCCAGTATGATTGTAATAAGGAGAATAAAATTCTAAATACCTGAGAATTGTTTCTTATTTTATAACCCCTCGTCCTAGGAATTAGGAATAGGATAGACTAGGGAAAACTGGACTTTGTCAAACGTATATCATTTTTTAGAAAATCCAGTTATGAAATAACTTAAAAAAGAATACATTTTTATCACTTTGGATTTACTGAATATGTAAAAATTGAATTTCACTCACGATCATGAGAGTCTCCTATTTACAAAATTAATTTTGCTCATAATCTTGAGAGTCTCCAACTTCTGAAACACAGAAAAATAAAAACACATAAGAATTTGGATTATGATGGTTAAGAATAGGAAATGGTTCATGTTAATAATACATACCTTTCTAACGAAGTCGACGTGTGTAGGGTGCCTCCGAGTCCATGGTTGTCGTGCTCTATGGTCACTTCTAGGGCGGAATTCTGGAACAAGCCTTAAACTCCTCCTGAAACCTTCCTTTGTAAAGGAGGGTAAAAAGAAGGCACCTTCTTCAAATGCAAAATCAAATTCTCGGTTCTTTCTTATAGCGTCCTTAATGAAAGACAGCTTATAAAGCCTCCTTCAGTTGACATGGACAGTTGGCATCTGCATGGAAAACATATGTTACGATATGATCGATTATAGATTAAGTGCTGTAATGACTATTTATTTTATGAAAATTGATGACAATTAAATTACAGAATTGAATTTTACTTCATTTTACGTCAGATTAGTAATTCCTGACCTCTTAATAAATAACAACATGAAGCTCTGAGAATATGCATAGGTTGGTAGTAACCAGCGTCTTTATTCCGCTGTACGGGGCTGCAGCGAGGCGCACATCCGCATATATCACTCGAATATTCAGCGTATTATGGTACGAATTAATGAAATAATACAATAATGTAACATAAGAAAACTAGCAGGGCTCCGGAGTAAAGTACAATGTCGAAATACGGTAAGTGTTTTTTCTATTCTATGAGCTACTGATGCGATAGTCTTCTTTGCTACCCGGTATGGACATTACACCTTCACAGTGTGTTCTTGGTCTCGTGGTAACGTGCGTGTCTAGTGATCAAGAAGTCTCGCGTTCAAATCCACCCCAAAGCAACTTTTTTTTATCTATGTGAAATTGTGCAGATTCCATTCTTGTGTTCTATTTTATCAATGTCTTTGAATAAGTATTATATTCTTCTTACAAAAAAAAACTGGGAATTCATCATCTTTCATTGACTTGTGCATTTTCTTACATTAACCTGTAACATCAGGCCTAAAGAATTGTAACATAAGCCTATAAATGTTATTTCATGAACAGAAACTTGCTTTATTGTTAAAAGTGCATAGGCCTATACTCAGAACAAATATGTGTACCGCTTGGTGGAACTATCCTCTTTTTTATTGGCATACTGTACCTAGGTACTATTTTATTTAGAACATAAAGACTGTTTAGTATATGATATACAAAATATGTCTAACATTTTTATAATATTGCAGCTGCTTCTATTACCGGTACTCTTGATTAATATTATTATTATTATTAGTACTATTATTATATTATTATATTTTATCATAGGCCTATTATTATATTTGTATTATATTTATATTAAAGGCCTATTTTTATATTTGTATTATATTATACTTTTATTATATATTTTTTTATTATACTATGATATTTATATTGCATTATTATTAGCCTACTACTACTATAATTATTTTTAATGGTATTGTCATTGTTAGGTCTATTGCTATTATTTCTGTATTTATTATCATTATTATTATTATTATTATTATTATTATATTATTATTATGTTCCTCTTTGTTTTGTCATAAGTATTGAGATCAAACATACGTGCAATTAAACAGTTGAAGGCCTAATAGTTGACTATCAAAACAATATATTTGTATTCTTTAAGGTTAATTAGACAGTACTCCTTTCCTTTGTTATATGGATATGTAAGAGTTATGTTTATGGGCCTAATTTACGTATTTTATATCCACGCTTCAATGTCATTATCGTGACATTGATTACTTTTTACTATATCCAATCTTAAATTTTTTAACAAATAGACAATAATGAACTACATACAGTACGCCATTCTTGTCCAAAAATAGTTATTTATGGAGCTTATTTAATAGATGTTCTGCTCACAATGGACTGTTATTTTGAAATTCACAGCTTTTTTTGCCCATAATAATGAGTTTAATTTGTTTGTGTCGTATCTATGTAGTAATATTTTAATTTAATACTTCTAGATAATATAATAACTATTTCGTAACTTTATCGTTAACCTACGTTGCTGTAGTATAATCTGAAATTTGATATAAGTTGCATAAACTTAATAAATTCACCATCTAGTATAACAGAAGTGAGAAAACTGACGTCTGAAAATTATAGAGGATGGGAAAAGGTGACCACTCGGCTGCCTTCAGTATTTAAGATAAGGAAACTCTCTCACTTCCTCCTTTAAACTAACAGGGAGGTTCGAGAATAAGAAAAGGTGCTTCTTAAGGGACATCACAGGCCCCCTTTCACCTTTAAGGAGCCATCCTTCCTAAGGCGAAGCAAGGAAGGTTCCAAAGTACGAATGGCTATGTAAGGAGTATTGAATTCCCATTTTAAGTGAAGGAAGTTGAAAGGAGGATTCCAGAACTCCGCCCTTAGTCTCTTACACACACTTCTCAAGACGCTTCCCAATGTTCTACGTGAAACATCGTTTCCGTGTTACACAAAGCTGAAAATGTAGTAGTAACCAGGTGAATTCGGCTCCCTACCGAAGTACATCAATGAAAGTTTCTCCTCGTTTATCTGTTGAAGCTGATCTTCACTGAACTTAACAAAACTTCGTGGTAGAAAAACGCTGCACCCAATCATTAAATCTAGAACGACTCTTCTTCCTTACCTTCTATACACGTCGCGAGCTTCCTTTATCGGATACGCAAGTTCAATTTGCAGCTCGCTCAACGACTTGTTACATCTCACATCGGGGACGTACAGAGTTGAATAACGCTTTAGAGTGGATGCTATAGACGTCTTCCTATTCCTGTTTTCTTCCGATTGAAGCTGTGTATTTGACAATTCCTCGTTTGACATCTGTATGGTGGAGGTCTGCAGCGTATCCCAAAAGTCCTATTTTGTAATATCCATTGTAGCAGCAGAAGCTGTATTAGATTTAGATGCACTTTTACGACTGTGTTTCAATGATGACATCTTGCAGGCTTGACGATCACTGAGGATATGAAGCTTGTCTCGCAACTATTTAAAACGTTCATCTCATTGGTCTACCAATCGGCTTCACCTATTCTTGACCTTGAAACAAAATAGATCCTGTCCTGCACGTGCCGTGTATGTCCTTGAAACAAGTTTGAAGAAGTCTATAATGATGACGTCATAAATAAAGAATTCATGACTCAGCTGTAATGTGAGACGCGTGACCATGAAACGAGTATGATCAAGTCCGTAGTGATGACGTCATAAATAGAGAATTTGCTGATTGAGCATTACCCGCAGATATTTCATTTCATGCTTGTGAATAAAAAGATTAACCTTTTGTTTGAAGATACGTCTGAAAAAACTGCTGTCATTGTTATATGGGATGTACATCCTCGCTGAATAAATTTTAAAATGTATACAACTCTCTCGTAACAATATTACCATATTAGCTATATCAAATCCATCACAATGTCTTGTGTTCATAAATTTAAATCTTGAACTAAACTCCATTTTGAATGTTATGGCAACTATAATAAGAATTATGCATTAATTCGAAATATACAATTTGAATTCCCTCGCCAGACGCATTTTGTTTTTCTGACATCTCTAATAAGAACTACGCATTGATTCGAAATATATCATTTTCAATTCTCCCGCCAGATACCATTTGGTTTTTCTGACATCTATAATAAGAATTACGCATTAATTCGAAATATATGTTTTTCAAATCTCCCGCCAGATACCATTTTGTTTTTTTCTGACATCTATAATAAGAATTACGCATTGATCCGAAATATACAATTTCAGAGCCCCCGCCAGACGCCATTCTTCTGACATCTGTAATAAGAATTTGATCTATACGAACGTTATGATGTTAGCCATGCCCCTGGATAAAATAGTCCACCCCAAAGTCGAAATATAATTTTAAATTTCCAACACCTTCCGCCATTTGTAATTTTCAAACTGGGCGCCATCCGACATATTGAATCATGTGACCATTACGTAGACTGTAATGTCATAATTGAGAAATGTAAAACGAGTTGACGCCATATCGATTTATAACGTAAGCATCCCAGCTGTGACGTATCCAGATATGAAAAGTGAGGAACTTGTTGATGACGTAATGAATTCTAGCCTCACGACGGGAAAAATATATTTTACCAATTTTATATTCTATGCATTCAGCCGGTATCTGATATGCATTTCCGAACAGCACATGTCGGTTAATGGTATGAAATTTCATGCATCTAGAAATGTTCTTGCGAAAATAAAATATTTACTTTCTCACAATAAATGCTGATAATTGTGAATACAAGCCTCGCAACTGGAAAAATATACATTTTAGCAATTTTATATTGTATGGATTCAGCAGTTATCTGTTATTCATTTTAGAACATCACTTTTCTCAAAGCGTAACTGTATATCTTCCAGACAGTGCTATAAGATTGTGTGCTTGCGGAAATAAAATATTCATTTTCCCACAATAAATGCTGACATGTTATAAGACACATGATTTCTTAAAGGGGGACTGAACTTAAAAATTACATATATATTTTATTTACAATTGAGTAAGAGCTCTGATTGTATATTACTATGGCGAAAATAAAACTCGATCCAACTTACCGTTTCCGAGTTGTAGCGCTCTATAGTAGCGCTCGTGACGTCACCTGGCTAGCTCGGGTCTGGACATGGCGCATTACACACGGAACAGCCCCAATAAAACATAATATTAGTTTAACTGTTGCACTCTTTGTTGTTAAGTATCCGTTTTAGAGATGTGTGTACATTAAAATCATTGACAGATTTCCTTACAAGATTTTGCCTCCACTCAAATGTTTTCTTGTCGTACTTGTTCTTATAAACCCAATCTCCACAAGATTTAGAAAAATCCACTGAGCCGCCCACGACCCTTTTTCCTTGATGGAAGTTGTGGTCAAGAGCTGTTATCATTGACCGTAAATACATGCCTTCAAATGAAAAATGGGTTCTTTTTGGTACATATTTAAGACGTTCACTATGATTGGATTCAAGACTTCCTGTGTGACAAGAATGATTGAGATGCATAAGATCATTTAAAAATCTGGTATTCAAAATGATGTTATATAGGTCATGGTAGTCTTTCGAATGCTCACTGAGCCATTTAGTGTTTTAAATTTTATCAGCACTTAGCACATCGTGAGCACATGAATGGTATTTCTAATTACCTTCCCAACTATGAATGTTAACAATGTGATTGAGAATTGAGATAAATTTCTCCTTTGGCAGTAAACTGTCATTCTCACACGTAGACGATGCCCACCATAAATGATTATAAATTGATTGTTTCCATTCATGAATGACGGAGGAATTCGGAAAATTGTCATTATTTTTCATTAGAGATTTAGCAAGGAGCCAAAATTCTGATTCATGGTGTATGTGTGAAAATTTGTTTTTCATTAAATCTCTAATGCCTGTGTGTCTGTCCGTTAGGAACAATTTAATAGGGAGTTTCTCATTCATTGTGCTTATTATTTTTTTCACAAGCTGCTCTTTCAATGTCACCAGCTACAGTTCCTCTTTGTACAATTACAAAATCTAGTATTTTATTCGTTGCTAAATTCATAATGGAATACGTCAAATACTTGGCAAAGAAACCAGGGGAGTCATATTGTCCATCTCCACATAAATATAAATTTAAATCACTCATAGCATCTACATAGTTACCTTCTTTTTCTTTTAACCACGTTTTGTGCACGGAAGGAAATACAAATTTCTTTACAAGCCTATAGAAGTATGATTCAGAAACAAATAATAGCTTAATAGAATTTGAGAAAGCTGATACATAATTAAATGTTAATCCGCATAGGTACATTCCTGAGGCTTTGAACACATTACTTTTTAAACTTCCACATATGCTTCCAGAAGACCACTCGTATGTATGCCCATTCACACAATGAGTTTTTATTCGTAACTACTCTTCTCGTTTCAACTTTACGTTCATTAACTGGAGCGCCACATGTATGGCACTTACACAAACACAAAAGAATATTTTTCCGACAAGTTGATATTTTCTATGCCATCTTCTTCTCCTTCACTAGTGATTTCATCGGGGACGTAATATTCATCCTTTTCATTCGAGGTGTCATGTTCATCAATGTAGTTCATATAGACAGAATTTGCAGCTCTATAAATTTCTGTGCCTATCTCACACTGTATTTCTGCGTCAGACTTCAATTCTACATTCATACATTCATAAACTTGTGTAGCTTCTCTTTCTTGTTTAGTATCAGTTATTGAATTATCAATTAATTCCTACATTTCCCTCTGTTTAAAGTTTTTCTTGGGAGAAGGAATTTCTTTACTTCCTATTAAGAACTCTGATGGTACCGCATTGTCTTTTCGTCTAGGGCACCTGAATTTTTCATCCTTCAATATTCTGATTTTTAAAATACCCGATTAATTAAAAATCTGCTTTAAAATGCTTTCCACACACTCTAGAATTTTTTGCTGGTACAAAATCTTTACTCTACATGGAGGAAACCCATTTGTTGTACAAACGTCTGTTCTTGTTTTTATAAGGGAATGCAAAGTAACCAACATTTCTATGGACACCAGAATTATTTGAACAACCGTAAGCCCTGCACGCAGGCATCTTCACTTACACTACACAATAAACATTACTAGGGAATACAAGACCGGCACCTTTCACACATACCGGAGCAAGCCAAACTAAAAGTGCTGACGGCGCGGCGCGTTAGCCGCGTGACGTCACAGCCTTGCAACATTATAATTTAAACTGCTCACAGGAAACCCATTTGTTGTACAAACGTCTGTTCTTGTTTTTATAAGGGAATGCAAAGTAACCAACATTTCTATGGACACCAGAATTATTTGAACAACCGTAAGCCCTGCACGCAGGCATCTTCACTTACACTACACAATAAACATTACTAGGGAATACAAGACCGGCACCTTTCACACATACCGGAGCAAGCCAAACTAAAAGTGCTGACGGCGCGGCGCGTTAGCCGCGTGACGTCACAGCCTTGCAACATTATAATTTAAACTGCTCACAGAATGAGAATGAGCGAACATAAAAAGAAACGGTTTTCGACTCGCAACTTAGCGAGAATCGTATTTTATTTTAAGATAAAGTAAAAATTTTCGTTCAGTACCCCTTTAATAATATATCATCATCAGAGATGAACCAATGTTTTATTATATAAAATCGCTATAGGTAATACGCATCGAATAAAAAATTACACATACGATTGGGTTATAATAATTAAAGGGACAAGCATGATGAGGTATATTGACTAATGTTTAAAGAGACTGAATGAAGATGTGTATTAACACGCGAGTGAGTGATAAGAATTACGCACACACACATATAACAGATGAGAATGTCGAATTCGGATTATGCCAGCATCTGACTGCTGTACCCGGAGACAAAGTTAGTTCCATATATTTAAATCATTCTGCGATGATATAACACTTGAATGTAATACAATATCTGCTTTTAATATATCGCAACAGAATAGCATTATGATATTATTATACGCATTGATTAATAAATTAATCACATGAGGATATATAAATTAAAGGTACGGGACTGTGATGTTATAACATAATGAATGTAGTTTTAAAGAGATGATTCTCACTGAATGAAGGTGTTACAATGATATGAGCGAATGCTAAGAAATACTAACTACATAGTATTACTAGATCAGCAGAAATGCTATCCGCCAAGGATAGCTTAACTCATCAAAATCTCTGTGCATTGAGAGAATGTTGGTTCCATAAGTTTAAATCATTCTGCGTCGATATAACTCTTGAATATACAACTTAATACAGGCTTTAATATAATTTACAAAACGCCTATGAATAACAATGTATTTATTACGTTGTATAGCAAAGTTCCGCGTATACAGACCGAGAGGTTGAGACCACAGTACGAGGAGATTAACATTTTATTCAATGACTGAGGCTGAGTCCATCTCAGGACCAGAAAAAACGACGTTTTAGGGAAATTATCATCTTAGGGAAAAAATTGTATGATGAAATATAGTTATGAAAAATCTTTGAAGGTTTAAAATATAGTTGTCGTTGCATCTTTCAGGAATTTGCGTTCAAGATCGTTGTTTGAACAAAGAAGTAGCCTAATACGATAATAATAATAAAAAGGTAAAGTGTTCCCTATACGGGTTATGGAGGCCCAAAGGGTTCCAGGAGTTTACGTTGATACATTCGGTACGGTAAAATTAACAGCCTTACGCAATGACCGCCTTTACCCCAGGATTCTGTTAGAGGCGGAGTCGACCCAAGGTTCATAGTAAGAAATTAGTGAATTAGAGAAATAAATATCTAAAGGATAAAATTGTATTTCTGAATATAATTATAAAAATACTTGGAGGCTACAAATATTGCTGATGTTTCATTTACCCGTCGTGAGAAACCGTAGTGTAATACGATGTATATACTTCCTGCTGCTTCTGTAATGTTTCCATGCAAAAACGACATAAAGTTGAAATCCTCCATATTGACTGATGACGTCAGAAATCCTCCCGATGACATCATAACAATCTACCTGTGACGTAAGCAAATCCCCTTCCCCTCCCACTCCACTGTTGAGGTAGGTTATACAATCCGCCATATTGAATTATGACGTCAGCAATCCACCTATCACGTGACCCAATCTACTCAATCCACCTGTGACGTAAGCAATCCGCCTTTCCCTCCCACTCCACTGTTGAGGTAGGTCATAACATTTCGTCATATTGAATTATGACGTAAGCAATGTCATCATCTTGATTACCAATTTTCAAATCACCCCCCATCTACCAATATAAATTTCATTTCATAAATGGCATTCAAACATTTGCCATTTTCAAATCACCCGACATCTACTAATATATAATTTTTAAATTTCCCTCCTTCCGCCATTTGTAATTGTAATATCCGATTTCCATATTTTCGAATTTTCAAATCACCCGCCTACTACCAATATACAATTTTCAAATGTCCCTCCTTCCGCCATTTGAAATAGGAACCGGAAACGTATCCACTTTCATACAGTTTTCAAATTTACCACGATTATGAATTTCAAAATTTTGAATTCGCGGTTGGTCCATAGGAACAGGATCGACGCCATTTTGAATCAAGTGGTGTCATAGCCACGCCCACTGTGACGCCATCCAGTCCGCCACTGACGTAAGCCGTGACATCATAGACACGCCTCCGTGACGTCATCATTTCTCCTCCCGTTTCCCCTGTCATGTGACCCAATCCACTCAATCCACCTGTAATGTCATGTATAAAACCACACTACTCACATCCATTACAAATGCCATAGCCTGCATTACAATACAAATTGGACATCACACTAGACATATAACTTGAGCTGGAAACATCTTTATTGTCAAGCCCACATTATAGTACAAATTGGGCATCTCACTCTACACAGATCGATTACAAATTTCATAGCCCACATTACAGTACAAATTGGGTGTCTCGCTCTAAATTAAACATGACCAATACGCATCCTACCCTGCAATACAGTACAATTTGGGCATCTCACTCTACATATAACATGAGCAGCAAACATCTTTATTGGCAAGCTCACATTATAGTACAAATAGGACATCTCGTTCTGCATACAACATGACCAACATGCATTCTTTACAATTTTCATAGCCTGCATTACAGCAAAAGTTGGGCATCTAGTTCTACATACACATTACGCAACACACGTCCATTACAAATATCATAGCCTGCATTAGAATACAAATCGGACATCTTGTTCTACATACAACATGACCACCACACATCCATTACACATGTCATAGCCCTCATTACAATACAAATTGGGCATCACACTTTACATATTTTATGTGATGCAAACATCTTCATTGGCAAGCCCACATTACAGTACAAATAGAATACTTCATTCTACATACAAAATTACCCAGAACACATTCATTACGAATGTCGAGCCTGCATCACAGTACAAATTAGGCATATCATGTTAAGCATCAAACATACATAACAAATTTCGCACTCTGCATTACAGTATAAATTAAACGTTAAAAATTTATTACAGTATTAATTTCAGTGGCTTGTTCAATCCTCTTCTTGATGATACTCAAGTTTTCATCTGTTACACTTCCATTAATTGTTTCTGTTTCATTATGAGGTGTATCTTGTGATGATCCTTGAGACAAATTGAAAAACATAATCATGAATAAAATATGATATATTTGATCTATATGTACAGATTGTACTAGTAGTAGTAGTAGTAGTAGTGGTGGTGGTGGTGGTGGTAAATGATTTATTTTGCCTGGCAGAGTTAAGGCCATGAGACATTCTCTTCCACTCAACCAGGTTAAAAAAATATATACAATGTAGGTTTGCATTAATAACAAAGTAATGGATAAGAGACTGATGACTAATACTAATGCTAAGAATAAGGTTAATCATAATAATTAATTAATTAAGTAAGAAGCATAGGTTTCATAAAAGCATAAGTGTCATCAAAGAAAAAATAGTTACAAGGAAAACAAGGAAACTGTCAAATTAGGTTATAATGGAACTTTAAGTTTGTAAAATAAAGTTATAGCCCTGGGTAGTTATAAATTAGGTATAGATAGATAGATAGATTTTTATTGCTGTAAACATTTATAATGTATAGCCACGTCACATAAGAAATTACACAATAGCTTTCTTACCAACTATTAAAATTATAAAATTCATGTACACTGTACAGAGGGTGCATTGTCAGTGCAGTCCTGACCGTCCTCCTAAATGTTTCGAAGGAAAGATCCCTAACTTGTAATGGAAGACTGTTGAATAACTCTAAGGATGTGTACTCAAAACTAGTTTTTATTGTACTATACCGGCATTTATTTATGTAAATATTTGTGTTAGAGCGTGTATGATAACTGTGAATCTCTTTGCATAAGGTATAATTGTTGTAATTCTTCTTAACATATAGGAGGGCGGCCATAACATACATTGATGGTAGAGTAATTAACCCTAATTCTATAAAAAGTGGTTTACAGTGTGCTTTAGACGGAGCTCCGCAAATCAATCTCACTGCCCTCTTTTGTAAAATAAAAAGTTGATTTGTTGAATGATGATTCCCTCATAATAAAATTCCATAGTTCAAATGACTGTATATATGAGCATAGTAAACAGTTAGTAGAACTTGAGTCGTGACATAAGATTTTAAAACTCTTAACATAAAGATACCTTTACTGACAGTATTTTGGATTCTGCTGGTATGTTTTTTCCAGCCTAAATCTGATTCAATGTCAATCCCTAAAAATTTTACATATGTGTTATCTACTGTCAACATTCTATTCAAATTAAAATTTACTGTCTCTGTCTTGTCATTGTTAAGTGAAAGCGTGTTGGCTTTACACCAGTGTTATAAGAAGAGTAAGTAATGCTATGTACAATGAGAGATGGAAAACTTAAGAATTTGGTATAATAATAAAAAAGAGTGGACTAAACTTCCATTTTGCAGTCGAAGCCAAGACAGTTGTTTGAAATATTTTGAGACATAACTGTGGAAACAATTGTTAAAGATAAAACGAACACAAGTATTGTGAACACGTTGAAGTTTCTGTGACAATTCAACACACAGATCTCCATACAAGATGTCGCAGTATTCTAAATAAGGCAGCACCAGGGTCTGTATAAGAGTTTGCTTTATTCTAATATGAAGGGAGTTTTTTGTCGTTTCAGAGCATGCATGATAGAGAAAACCTTTTTACTATAGGCCCAAGTATGCATTAAAATATTTTACTTTCCTTGAATACTTTTGGCCAATGAGAAAAACGAAAATCTTGCGTTGTTATCCAACATTTAAGTGATCGAATAAGTTATATACCCAAAATTAGAAATAGTTGCCAAATACAGAGTGGTGGTATTATTAATATCTAGCCCTTAATATCTCATAAGTGGAGTTTTATGTACCATAACATTAATATTTTATGTTGAACTTTGTTTGTCCGAGTTTGTTTGAGTTGGCATAGATCTCTCAGGGATGTTGGCCTTGGTGAGTAGGCCTAGAGGCATTTCTCTCATCTCTGGGTTGGAAAGTCGTGTATTCAAACCCAACCGATGTCATTTAATTTTGCACAAAGTCCTCCTTGAAGAGATTATAAGCCATGTGCCCTTGCCTTTGATTAATGCGAATTAAAGATTTCCAAACCTAAATTAGACTCTCTGGACAAAATTCTTCAACCAATTCACATCCAAGTAATACATTAGTGGCCAGTGAGGCAATGGGCTTACTATAGGTGTCGTCAAACTATTTGGCCTCTGGAGTTTTCAAATAGTAAAGCTAAGTGCGAGTCACTCACCATGTTCTGTTGTATTCAATCCACCTTCCTCCTGAAATATCTTCTCTTCTTAGTCCCGCTGCAGAAGTACATTCGCTGTGTGCAGAAAATTGAGCCGCTGTGCAGATGAAGACAGGCACCATCATATCACCGTATAGTTAGCCTAATCATCACTGTGGTCTTCTAAAGGCTCTATTCCCGACATTCCACCATCACTCTCACTTCCTTCACTCTCACTGCTGCTTTCACTGCTGCTGCTATCGTCTACGATTACTATATTCTCTGTTCTTTCTTCAATTATACATTCCCGTTCCCAGTACTCATTTTCCAGTTTTTCCACGTGGTTACAAACATTGTTCCATTTATCTCTCCCTACTTCTGCAAACCTTTGTTCACATAGCCGTTGAACATCTGCCAGTTTAAAGGTGACATTATTGGCACCCACCCACTGCTTAACATCACCCCAAATGAGTTCAATCGGGTTCAGATCAGCATGATAAGGAGGAAGTCTTAATACGCAGTGTCCATTAGCTTCAAGTATTTCGTCTATGACATACTTTGTGTGCCTGGGCTTATGCAGTTTAATGAGCTCATATAACTGGACTTTCAGCAAGGATTCATCAAATGGAACATTTTTTTAACGTAACCAGCTCTTCATTGACTCTTTGTTTGCATTTGATGTTGGGGCCTTGTCTTTCTGTACATTATGATAGGAGGCATTATCTATCACTAATACTGAATTTGGCTCTAAATTTGGAATTAAACTTTGATTTACCCACCGTGTATAGTTCTCGCTATTCATATCATTATGATAGTCTCCAGTTTTTTGCTGGGACTTAAAAATGAGCAAGGCGTTAGGCACAAATCCGTTTTTACTGCCTGCATGTGAAATGATGAGACGTCTCCCTTTCGAAACTGGTGCTAGTAGACCTGATGTATCACCATCGCTCCAGCCTTTAGGGGTTGTATGGCTGCTGTGAATATATGTCTCATCTTGATAGACGATACAGCGACCTTCTTCCTTGTACTTCTTAAGGGCAGTTAGATAGGCTACCCTTTTTCTTCGTAGATCATGCTTTTCTATTAATACACGTCTATTATTTGTTGTTTTCTTCCATCTAAAGCCCATCTCTGATGATGCGTCCTAAGCTGCTGCTGCTCCCTTGAAAATTAATTTTTTCTTTCAGTACCGGAAGTAATTTGGAGATGGTGGGAGATGTTTTGTGCCAAATATAAAATTCATGAATAGTACGCCGAATAACGCACTTATCAAAATCGTCAATGCCGATAACACGTTTAGTTCCTTTTCGGTTTTTACCAGGCGTGCTGAATGATGTTTCTTCGCCATTACGTTTTCTTTCTTCTACCAAAATCCTTCGAATTGTTCGACGGGATATTCCAGTTGCTTTTTCCACTCTTTCCTGAACCTTTAACAATTCCTTTCTGTACTCCTCCGGTACTCTGCCCTTAGCTTCCTCTGCTTCTTGCTTCATATATTTGTAAATATTTAAAACAATCTCCCTGGTTTGTCCCCTTTTTGTGCAGTGTTTAAACTTAGAAACTATTGGTGGCATTGCTGAAAACTCGTAAATACAAATCCTAAACACACACTCGTACAAAAATCTTCTCTTCTATTATAAACAAAAACTCCCGTAAAACACGTGCTACTTTCGTAGTTTGCAATACGTAACTGAGTATCCTCAGTGACTTGACTGGGATCGCTTATGTTGTGTTTCCGGTGGTTGTGGAGATAGGGTAGGGGGAGTGAGGTCCTATACACTTTCAGCGGCATGATTTACAACCTCTACCGACAATGGTTCGTCTGCTAGCTTACACAAATTTTTCAGAGGCCAAATAGTTTGACGGCACCTATACCTGTCACTGTATCCTTTATATGAAAATAAGCATAACTAAATTAGCCTTTGATAATTGAAACCTCCACTACGAGCCCTTTGTGTGGTTGCTGAAGAATTTGATCACTTAATATTCAGTGATATTTTTTACCTAATGACACATTTTTACGGGCTATATATATATATTTTTCTACCGGTACCTCGTTTTTTTTCTGATGTTTGTTAAAGTCTATTTCTATCTCAAATTATGTAAATTATTTGCCAAATCCCCTTACAACTCATAACATAAACATAACATAATAAAATCAAGCCATTTTACACAACAAATAAATAATTTTACTCTATTTCAAAGTAATAAATTTTGCAATACCTCACCTGAAATAAATAATAAATCACATTAGCACACAGACAGACCGAAAGGCAGAGAAGAGAGCAGACACATAATAATTCCAGCTTTTGCAAAATTTTACTTGGGGTAAAATCGGTTGTTGTCTAGACTGAAATTTAATTTCAAAATCAACAGAAAAATGTGGACTTTACCTATCTGTGATCTAGCTACAAATATTGTCTCCCCTTTCTTTTCTGAATCCTCTTCTTTTTACCTCTTTCTTGTAGTCTCTTCTTTTCTTCTCTGGCTCTCTTTCTTCACTGGACATTAAACATGGAAGCTGTCTAAGTCATCCAGAGGAATACTTGTGTCCAAAAGAAGAGAGACAATCACAAAAATGCAAGCCACAATAAGAAAACCGCTACTATTTAGCTTGCAATAAATATATTCAAATAAAACACATATACATTCGCTGGACCGAAACAAAATAATCACCGCTCTCCTTATGCCTTTTACACTACAACAGATTCTGATAAAGATGATTAAAAATTGCAGTCACCCAAAATTCTGCAGATCATACAGGCTGGCTTCCTTACATACTGGTGATCCCTCTATTTTGATTCACTTTAGTTACAATCATGCCTATACCTGAAACACACCATTACTAATCTTGAAGGCCTAACACACACAATTCACACCCTTGGGAAGCCTTCCTTCCTAAATTCTCAAGCAATGAGGAGAATCCGACCAAGAGGCTTTATCTTCTAAATTTAAATTTAAAGTGTACCTGCTCCCAAAATTAACTTACTTTATTTAGATATTTTATGTTGAATGAATAAAACATATTGCATGCAAACGGACGAGCATGCTACGAAGCAAATCTCAAAATTATTCCATGCATAATTCAAACTACCCAAACTATGGTTTGACCCTTGCCAATATTCAAAACCACATGCTAAGCCTAATTTCTACCTTAATGCGAAACAAAATTACATAAAAATCACTATGAAATCGGCTGCATGAACTGGAGCCATTATAACTCCAAAATGCACTTGAAATATACTGATTGACCTTTATCAAGCGGAGCAGCACAGACGCACATCTTTGTGAATCGCAAGAAGGAAGCAAGCGGAAAGCTTACTGCAGAAATCATTTGTATGATTTTAGTAATAATATAACGATCTTATACATGCAGCACTATACCGTACTATTCAGGAGAATTATAATGACACTCAACTACTAACCTCCGTGTAATAGTAACCAGTTGTTCCTGATGACTGATGGAGTGAATGTGCCACCAAGTTTAAGATATAGTTAGTTGATCTTCCAGATGTCCTGCATGTTAGGAGAATCCTATGTTGGACACCTGCCTTCAGCATTGGAAAGAATCTCGTAATGATTTAATTATTATTCATGTAGAATCTTCTTAAGACTTCTGTACAGATTCCTTGATTTTATGCTTGATACCAATAGTTTTATGAAGGAACTGGCACATGATGGTTTCCATGCTAACGCCTCACTACTGTAAAATTATAAGAATAAGCTGTATTTTTGTGACATTATTTTTAAATTCAGCATTTTTATAATTCACTCCTTTTCTTTTTACAGTGAACAAGATTTTTATTTTGGAAATCATTTACGGTTCAAATATAAACATATAAATTATAATCATTTTGTTTATTGAAATTAAATCTAAGCTCTATTGCAGCCCATGACATGGTTCATTAATAAAGAATGGCCTACATAGGTATTTCTGAAGTCTTATCCAGAATCAAGAATTCTATTTCTGAATTGTTGTCAGAGTAACGAAGATTAATAAGAAGAAGTTATAAAAATTAGATAAATAACAAGAATAATTTTTATGTTGTGGAAGTAGGAATTACACTTCTATGGACATGATGAGAATAAGTCATCAATAAACTGCATGAATTTTAAAAAGTTTGCAACTTGTGTGTTTGTTGCAACTACGATCTGAATCAGTAGGAAATGTTGGAAAATCTTCACAGATTTGTCCAAAACCTTTTTTTTAAATGACATACATTGAATGTGTATATGCATAGCCAACAGAAAGTAATTAGAAATGAATTAAGGAAGCTCCTCCCTTTATTATCCAGTGGTGCCAGGAAGACACAATGAATGATATCAGAATAGATAATATATCATATCAAAATTACCTTCAGTGGATTTGTTTGTTACGCTTCACAATGTTTCAACCCGGACTTCAGGACTTCCTCAGGTGACTACTCATACCCCACACTTGCTAAAAGGTGTAGGTTCTCTCCAGTGGAAATTTTTAGTTATTTTTTGATGGTGACTTTGTACAATTCCTAGTTGATGAGTCAAGCAATTATGCACTTCTTAAGAACTGTCCAAATCATAACATGACGTGTGAAGAAATGAGTTTTGGACTATAGATTGACTTTGTATACAATGCCATGAGAAGGAATAGTTTTGAGCAAATTCTCAGATATTTACACTGTAACGACAATCATAAATGTGGAAAATTAGACCCCACATTGAAATGAGATAAATGGAATAACTGTTTTATACCTCAGCAACATCTCTCTGATAATCATCTCTCAATGATAAAATATTTTGGCAGAATTTCTTGTACAAAATTTATTAGCGGGATCGAATAAGATTTGCATACAAAGGATGGAGCTCGAGGTGACATGAGATTCGATGGTATCAAACACTACATCCAGAAAACTGAGAGAAAGAGAAGGTGTGTAGGACTATACTGGAAATAGAATCATCACTAGTCACACAGAATGTGGGAAATGTGACCTACGATTGTGCCTAGAATGTTTTGAAGTATACCATGAACATGTGTAAATTAGTCGGTATATCAAATATATTACCGTATATCACTATATTATTATGGCACGGATTTTTATGTGCTAAAAACTTAAAAATATTTATTTTTTATGTGATAAAAATGTTAAAAATATGTGCTAAAATTTTAAAAATATGTTCTAAAACTAAAAAAAAATCTGAAAAAGAAAGAAAAACACCAGAATGTTCGTAACTTACTAGAACAAATTATATTGAAACTCACCAATTGCAGCTAAACATCAGATAAAAATGCTGACTGGAGCTGCAGGCACAACAGAAGTCATCTCCAGATTATGGATCACAAATCCTTAACTATTATCCGAGAATAATGCCTTATATTGAGAAAAGAAACGTTCTACTTCACACGATGTTAACCTTGCATATTTGAAGAGGGGTATATCACTAACACACACATGATCAAGTTCATTTATGTTTTGACCTTCCAAAACTTGAGCGACTTTGCAGACGGTCTGGTAGCCACCATTTTTCTCAAACATACCTTTAAATTTTGTTCTTAGAACTTCTATTTTCGAACCTGACATAGTGTTAAGTTGCCTTTCAACATATTGTATTTCTTTAACTGAATTAGGCAATATTGAGATTGGGTTCTGTTCTTCCCCGATAAACAAGTGCAAGTGATTCCCTCTCACTTCATTGTAAGTGAAGCATTTGTGTCGAATTCTTTCGAGATAGAAATTTTTGTTGTAAACCGTTAAAAGAGAATGAGGAAAAGTACTAAAATATTTATTTATGGAGAATATTTCGATAGTATTTATTCACATAACTTTTTTATAAAACACGTGTTTTTATGAAAAATAAAATTTGGAATTTTCGGTTGTCGGATGAGCATCAGGGAAAAAATACATAAAAATCCGGAAAAGTACTAAAGTATGTATTTATGGAGAAAATATCGAAAATATTTATTCACATAACTTATTTTGTAAAATATGTGTTTTTGTGTGAAATAAAATTTGGAATTTAAGTTTGTCGGACCTCGATTTGGATATAAAACTTTGTTTTAGGAATGTACGCATCAGGAAAAAAAAAAAATTTTTTTACATACAAATCCGGGCCTAATTATTATAAACTGGTTTATAAAAATTATGTTCAAATTTTGCCTTATTTGTGTTATAAACTGTTAATGAGAATGTTTATAGTTGAAATTCAGTGACTCTGAATAAAATTAAAATATGCATCTAAGTACCCAATACGTCCATATGGAAACAGTATGTTTCAGGTACAGTAAGACAGAGGAAGATCAATTAATGACTAGTATGCATTATCTACATGTATTAGAAGTCTATAAACAGAAAATATGCTAGAATATCTGATTTTAAAAAATTCGGGCAGTAAAGGGTTAAATAGTACCTTGGGAAATGACCATGACTCATCCAAGGCTCTTTCAGGGAGATACTACAGAGGTTTTCCTAATTCTCTCATGGGATGGAGGTGAACGGACAACACAACACACAGTTCTGAACCCAGGAAATAAATTTTCCAACACTGAAAAATCACGACCCAGCAGGAAATCAAACCTGTACAGTCAGATTTGAAGGTAGCCATGTTACCAACTCCCCGATAGTGGCAGATAGAGGCTATATGGTTAGGGCCCTGATTTATTGGTGAAATAAAATGGCTGATTTCGGTGTTAACTTCCTTCTATTTCGGTGGGTATTTCGTGAAATAAATTACTTGTAGTACATTGGGAATATTGCGCAATAATAGACCTTGCTTCTTTATTTACATTAACTAACCACCCTCCCCCCATTTCTATATTTTTCTGCCCTTGTATGAACTGAAGTAACTTTCGATTTAGGTATGATTAGAGTTAATGTTCAAATATAATGACGGGTAATATTATTGTAATTTCTACTAAACACTATCAGATAGGCATTTGCAAACAGAAGTGCCAACCATACCACTGGATAAAAGACGAAATCTGTTGAATACAAGTAACAAATATTCTACACTCTTCCGCTGTAATCAAACATATGCATCGCTAATTTGGCAAAGACATAGCAGGAAAGGAGTGTACTCAACAGTACAGTTGGTCAAATAAAAAACGTCGGGACTCGTATGCAGTTAAAATTAAAGTTTTGAAGCATTAGTTCACAAGTTTCCTATAAAAAACAAAAAATACAGGTCATTTTCGGAACATATAAGGCCATGCGACAGGAGGGAAAAAAATGAACAACGAGGGAAAAAATAAACAACGCGGAAAGCGCAACACACGATGTTCAACTTAATGTATTGTCATAATTCATTTTGCTTTGTGTCATCGCCACATACAAATGCTAAAGTGATAGAAAATGTAGTTAGGGCTGTAATTGACCTGCATTTTTCGGCCTCTGAAGCAGCGAGAAGGTTCCACATTTATGAAAAAGCAGCTCAGAGGTGGGAACTTTACTATAATGCGACCGGAAGTTTTCATAGCAAACGTTGATCTGGCCGGACGCGTATTTCGATGCTAAGATTGGTTGCAGAAGTTGAGCGTAAGTTATTGATTTTGCACTAGAAGTACCGGTATTATAAAATAAAATCTTTAAAAAATGCTCCTTGAATAAACATATTCCTCGCGAATCTATTAATTATTAATATTATAAAAATTTGCAACCAAGAATATGGCGGATTTGAGGCATATAGCCACAGCCTTCTATACATGTTTGTTTTGGAACAAAACTGACTAAATAATCGAGAAAATACATGGATAGACAAGAGGCGTGTGTGAACCTAACCTTAAGTCTTCCTGTACATGCGCATATGCTCGTTCGTGATACTTAATCAAATACCGCCCGACGTTTTTTATTTGACCGACTGTACAAACCAGGTCACTGACAATCTTTTCGTAAATTCTGCAATCTTTGTAATCAATCACAAATATCGATATATCGGTAAATCTTCGACAGCCACAGAAACAGCAGAAAAAAAGCATGCTGCTAAGAAATAAAAAATACAGTACACTAAAACACAATAATGTGATTTTAAGGCACATTTTCGTGCTCATTTCTCACTTTACGGACAGAAGGGTCATATTTCGCGCTTGACACATTTCGCGGAATCGAGTAAATTTTGCGACATTTCGTGGATTCAATTTCGTTCATATTGGTATTTTAAGCATATAAAATCTAAATATAGCTAAGGGAGGTTGTTTTATAAAATTTTGCGTGTATCGTTGTTACCAATAAATACGGCCCCTATATATGATTAATCGTATGCCTAACCTATGCTTCCAAAATGATTTTACAATTACATTCAGTGCCTTTTTTCTGGGGGTACGCATACCCCTTTAAGATTTTTCCAGTTTCATATAGGAGAAAATCATTTGAAATCTGGAGAAATTTGTGCCAAACGAAATCACTAAAGTGGTTACTCGCATCATTTGCATTAAAGTAGCTATTTTTAGTGTTATGTTCATTATCTATCCCATGATTTTCGAGAGGTGTGACCTGACATTAGCACTATGATCGGGAAAAGAAGTGAGCGCTACAGCACCACTGCAATGGTAACCTAGACTACGTTGCCGATGTTACTGATTCAACATTAGAGTTTGTTGTATCCCTTTTCTCTTTGATTCAAATTGCATTTATTTGCTTTAATGTTGCTTCGCATGTCGTACTGTCTCTGGCTATTCTGCTGTGTAAGCTGTGTACCCTTGTGAAATTGATTCTACTTATATACATATCAGATGTTCAGCAATAAACCGCAGTAGCTCTGAGATTGATTGCAGGCCTGTCAACCACCAACTCTCGAAAATAGAAACTGGCTACTTTTCATTTTAAATTTAGTGTCTTCTGGTGAAAGGTGTAATAAACCCTGTGAGTGTATCATAGATTAAATTGCTGCTTATGGGTAGAATTGATGTGTATGAACTGCAGCCACCTCAAACGACTTAAATTTGTGTAACATTATGCATATTGTGTGATTCCCCTTTCATTCTAAGTATGTGGGTAAGTCGAGCATTGTTCCATCAAGTCAAAAGCGAGAGTATCCCTTAAATCTTTTTTAAAGCACATTGGTACCAATACAATATACGAGTATAGAAGAAAAATGCCCCCCAAAGCTAAGCTTCTTGCAATACTTACTGTAACTAGTTCCAGTGACCAGGGGACTGAGTTTGGATGTTGAATGAACAGCAACATTATCTTGCAGTTGTAGTATAGCGGTTCAAGCACCCCCTTAAAGTCAAAAACTGATTCTATTGAAATGTTGCCTCATTGTGTCAATCTTCATAAACATACACTTGTATACTTACTAGGATTTGATAATGTAGAGAAATCACTCATTAAGTCCCTCTTCTCTTAGGTTCACCTTATAATCAGATAGATGTTTCATTTAAATGGAATTGTTATCTTCTCGATCCTCATAGGAACACACTTGTATAATTTCTTGGTCTCCATGACAATGAGAAATCACTTACAAAGTCCTTCTTGTCTCATGAACACTTAAAGTCAGACAAGTGATTCTGCTTAATGCCTAGATTCTCATATATACAGTTGTCTTATATGGAAGAGATGATGTATATCAGAATTTTTTTCTCCAAACCAAAAAAGAGTTGTGTGCTTATGAGGAATGAGACAAAAATGACTACATTTCCATGGGATCTGTAATCATTTATGAAGGCACTCTTCTCTTATGTTTACCTCAAAGACAGATCACAGTTTCCTTGGAAATTTAGTCATTATCGTCTCAATCCTCATAAGAACCCACCTGTATTCTTTCATGCTGTTCATGATATGAAGAAATCTCTTCCAGAATCCAACTTCTCTTTTGTATACCTAAAAATCAGGTCACTAATTCTGTGGGAAAGTAGGCATTATTGCCTCACAAACACACACTTGTGTCACTTCCTTCTTATTCACAATAAAGAGAAATCACTTTTTTAACACCTCAAATTAGATTACTAATACCATCAAATGTTATCATAAGCACACACATATACTTTCTTGGTGTTATTAATATAGAGAAATCACTCACAAGATCCATCCTCTTTTTTGTACACCTTAAATTCAGATCACAGATTCCATGGAAATGTAGTCATTTTTACTTCATTCCCCATAAGCGCACACTTATACTCTTTCTTGGTTTTCACAATATGGAAATATCATCCATGAGAAGTCCATCTTCTCTTCTGCACACTTTAATATCAGACTACTGATTATATGAGAATCTAGGCATTATGGTCTCAATTAACCTTTGTACACCTTCACATGTATATTTCTATGGTATTCACTATATAAAGACATCACATCTGAAGTCCACCATCTCTTATGAAACCCTTAAAGTAAAAAAAAACTGATTATATTGAAACATAGCATTATTGTGTCAATCCTCATAAGCATATATTATCATAAGCACACACAGGTGTTGATGATATAGTGAAATCACTAATGAAGTTCCTCTTCTCTTATGTTCACCTTATAATCAGATAGATGTTTCGTAATCATTATCTCCTCAAACTTCGTAAGCACTAACTTGTATACTTTGTGGGTGTTCCTATCAGTTAGAAATCACTTACGAAGTCCTTCTTTTATATACACTTTAAAGTCCGAAAACTGATTCTGTGTAAATATAGCATTATTGTCTCAATTGTGATAGACATACACATAAGTGTAGGCCTACTTACTTGGATTTCACGATACAGAGGATTAATGATATCCATCTTCTTTTCCGTGTAACTTTAAATCAGATAATTGATTCCATCAAAACTTAATTCACTTAAGAAGTGAAAAATTAGATAATTATTTTCATGAAAATGTAGGCACTATTTTCTTAACCCTCATGAATAGGCACATACTTAACTTTCTTGGTGTTAAAGTTACAGAGAAATTACTCACGAAGTCCATCTACATTTCTGTACACCTTAAATTCAGATCACGATTCCATGGAAATGTAAGCATTATTGTGTCAAACCTCATAAACATACACTTGTATACTTACTAGGTGTTGATGAAGTAGAGAAATCACTTATGTAATTCCTCTTCTCTTTTGTTCACCTTAAAATTAGATAAATTTTTCCATTTAAATGTAATCATTTTCTTCTCAGTCCTTATAAGCACACACTTGTATATTTTCTGGGTGTTCACAATATGGTGACGACACTTACAATACGATCTTTCTTTCTCTACACCTTAAAATTGGATCACTAGATTTATGTAAATGTGGGCTTAATTGCCATAACTAATCCTCATAATCACATGTCTATACTTTCTTGGTGTTCATGTTATGGTGAAACCACTTCAAAAGTTTATTTCCTATTCTCTACACCTTAAAATCAGATCACTGATTCCTTGGACATGTTGGTATTATTGTATCAATTTATCCTCATAAACACACACATGTATACTATATTGGTTTTCACGATATACAGAAACCTCTTACAAAGTCTATCCTCCTCTCTCTACATTTTGAAATCGGATCGCTATTTCCATGGAAATGTAGGCGTTAATGTATCAATTAGTCCTCGTAAGCAAACACTTGTATACCTTTTTGGTCTTAATGCTATGGAGAAATCACTTTGCGAAGTCCATCTTCTATTGAATGCATTTAAACATGAGACTACTGATTCTATGAAAATTTAGGCATTATGGTCTCAATTAAATCTCATAACCACTCACATGTATATTTTCTTGGTGTTCATGACATAGAAAAATCCTTTACGAAGGCCATCTTCTCTTATGTTTACCACAAAGTCATATCACAGTTTCCTTGGAAATTAGTTATTATTGTCTCAATCCTCATAAGAACCCACTGGTATTCTTTCATGTTATTCATGATATGAAAACATCTCTTTAAGAGTCCAACTTCTCTTATATAACCTTAAAATCAGGTCTCTGATTCTTTGGAAAAGAAGGCATTATTGCTCCAACCCTCACAAACACACTTGTGTCACTTCCTTGGTGTTCACAATAAGGAGAAATCACTTAGGAAGTGTATCATCTCATAGGTACAGATAGGGGGAAAAAAGCGGACCGACTCTTGTAGCTGATAATATCCAATGGCAAGAATGATATATAGTGTTTTATTCATTGGTTTTCTGAAATTTAATCCTTTTAACTGCTATTGGGTGGTTACTTTTTACAAACTATAAAAACATGATTCAATTTTATAGGAATGTCTTCCTGTGAATGCCACTAGGCATGCGCAGTGGCTCATATCGGCAACTTAGATATTTTAGTCGGTCCGCTTTCTGTTTCCCTACTTGTAAGTCTTAAAGTCAGATAACTGATTCCATGGAAACTTAGCATTATTGGCTAAATCTATAGCCTAAGCACGCAGTTCTATACTTTCTTGGTGTACACAATATGGAGAAAGCACAAGTTTGTGCACAAGCACAAGCACAAGCACTTACTTTGTTTTCTTTCTTGACGTTCATAATATGGTAATATGGTGAATATATAGACATTAAAATCAGGTAACTAAATCTTTGTAAAAGTTGGCATTATTGCCCCAATCACAAACACACACCTGTGTCACTTCCTTGGTGTTCACAATAAAGATAAACACTTAGGAAGTATATCTTCTCATATGAACATCTTAAAGTGAAACAACTGATTCTGTGGAAATGTAGGCATTATAGGCGCAGTCCTCACACACACCCTTGTGTACTTCCTTGTTGTTCACAATATTGAGAAAACACAACAGGAAGTATATTTTCTCTTCTGTATACTTCAAAATTCGACCACTAATTCTATCGAACGTAGGCATTATTGTCTTTGTTCTCATCAGAGCACACACATATTTTGTTTGTGTTACGGTATAGGGAAATCACTCACAGAGTCCATCTTCTTTTCTGTACACCTTAAAATCAGATCACAGATTCCATGAAAATGTAGTCTTTTTGTCTCATTCATCATAAGAACACACTTGTACTATTTTTTTGTTTTCATCATATGGAGATATCACATATGAAATTAATCTTCTCTTCCGTACACTTTAATATCAGATTATTGATATTAGAGAATCTAGGCATTATGGTCTGAATTAATATTCATAATCATACCCCTAACCCCTAGAGGGCGCGCCCCCAGGTGGCGGATAGGGAAAATTTTCCCAGATATGGGCGGAAGGGGGGAAGTGAAATACCTTTCGCGGAGCAACAGACACTGCTGTCTTGCAGTTTGACATTGGATAATCAAAGACTAAGGGAAGGAACCCTAACAGAAAACCAGGGAGATGTGCCTCAAGCCGAAGTGAAGGCAACTCATCTAGGAGAAAGTAACTCCGAAATCAAATCCCGGATCCCCCAGCTCCTCATCACCGTAAAAGATAAAATGCTAAAAAACCGAATAATATGCATCGGAAGGAATGGATTTTGGGAAGACGAACAGGCGATGAAAAACGGAAAATCCCTTTTGGATGCTGGAACGTACATAGACCATGGCCCACTAATATGAAACCTTCCCCCCATGTGAATTTCCGACACATATATTTTTTTGTTGGTATTGCCATCTAGTTTAAATCTTTAGTTGTCTGCCCCTTGTCAATTACAGCATTTACCCGCAAAACCACGGAAATCCGGAGAAAATTAATTTGTTTAAATTTTTCATTGTTCTTTGCTCCTAATATTCCCAGGGAATTTCTGACTCATACATTTTTGTTGGTATTGGCATCTACTGTAGTTTAAGGTTTCAGTTGTTTGCCCCTTACAAATTACGACATATCCCCTTAAAACCCGGAAAAACCACGTATATACGGAGAAATTGACTATGTTTTATTTTTTAAATCTTTTTTCTTTGCTCCTAATATTCAAAGGGAATTGGTGAATCATGTGTTTTTGTGTTGGTATTGCCATCTAGATTAAGGTTTCAGTTCTTTACCCCTTATCAATTACAGCATATCCCCGGAAAACTCAGAAAACCACGGAAATCTGGAGAAAATGACTTCGTTTAAATTTTTTAAAATCTTTGTTCTTTGCTCCTAGTATTCAAAGGGAATTGGTGAATCATATGTTTTTGTGTTGGTATTGGCATCTAGATTAAGGTTTCAGTTGTTTACCACTTACCAATTACAGCATATCCCCAGAAAACCCGGAAAACCACGTATAGACGGAGAAAATGACTATGTTTTATTTTTTAAATCTTTGGTCCTTACTCCTAATATTCAAAGGGAATTTCTGATTCGTATGTTTCTTTTGTTGGTATTGCCATCTAGATTAAGGTTTCAGTTGTTTGCCCCTTATGAATTATAGCATATCTCCAGAAAACTCCGAAAACCACGGAAATCATGAGAAATTGACTTTTTAAAAATTTCGGAACTCCTTCAGAATAGCGTAGCCAGCCATGCTCTGCCAATAGCGACCGTGCCCCTCCGAGCCGAAGGGAAAAAAAGAGAAACGATCGGCGCAAGGGTAAAATTTCCCGTCATATTCAATGTGAGACACATTAAACACAGCGCTATTCAGTAGGCCTATATTGCTCCTAAACTAATACAAATATTCCTAACCTAACATAACCTGTCACTGACCTAGAATTTGGCTGTCACTACTTCTAGAAGCCTTATTACCCTTCCACATTGTTTCATTTGCGTTAAGCCAAACCATATGGCGAAGAGGTGTACCTTCAAGCGAAAGTGTTTGGTTTGTGACAAACACCATGTTATCTTATTGTGTCCTGACTTAAAGAGAAACAAGAATGTGGTTACCAGTACGGACGTTACCAAGCCCGAAGAAATGACTGTGCATAAGAATAAAGCTCTTGCCAATTTGACATGTGATAACAGTGTCTTGCTTCCTACGCTACAAGTGAAAGTACGAGGAAATGGTTCAGAACATGTAAAGGTAGTTCTTGATACAGGGTCACAATGCTCTTACATTTTGAAGAGGACAGCACAAGAGATGAACTATTCACCTGTTGGCAGGGAAACATTATTGTCCACTCACTATTTGGAGGTCAAAAGACTGGAAGTTGTCAGCACGATAAGTATAGAACTTATCTGGCCAGTCTCAGTAATGACTTTTTGTGCAATTTCGAGGTATTGGACCAAGACAATATTTGTGATAATGTACCTCATGTTCAGGACAAAACATTGGTTAATGAAATAGTTGGTCATACTCAGTGGCGTACCAAGGGGGGTGCGAACTGGGCGGCCGCACCGGGCGCCGTAAAGAAGGGGGCGCCAAAATTGAAAAACGTCTTTTTTTAGTTTAAGAAAAATATTTTTTTCACGCAAAATATAAGGTTTTATTGGTCAAAATTTCTTTATTACTTTGTTAAATACCGCTGTAATATTATTTAGTAATGAAATAAACGTTTTGGTTTAAGCTATTTATAGACAATACGAAATAGGTCGTGGGCACCGAGCACACAGGAAAAGTTTACGGTGTAATTTAGCCATTTTATCAATTGAACGTGATGTGGCTGCTACTATAGACTTCAACCCTATTATAAATACGTTTGCATCCATCAAGGCTAGGAAGGCACATTTTTAAATTTTTGTTATGACTCTGAAACTTCTTTTCTCTTTACTTTTTTTTTCAAACAAACTAACCTTATAATACTTACAGTTTTATTTCTCTCATATTTTTCTCTTTATGTGTTAAAGTAACATACTACTTATTAAAAATAAATAATTGTAAACATTAAACCGTGTTTAAATTAAACTCATTGAACCTTGAACCTTTTAGTGTTAGGGGACGACTACCATTTAATTAGCCTCGGGCGCCAAGTACCCTTGGTACGCCACTGGTCATACTAATAATTTTCAACAATTTATCGGTATTACAGGACCAACAGAAATCCTGATTGGTGCTGATGTTTCTGCTAGACTATTCACTGGTGATATCAAAAAAAATTCTGGCGGATTGGTAGCTATGGAGACTAGGTTTGGGTTGGACAATTTTTTGGTAAATACCCCATTAAACAACCTAGGGTTACAACTGCTATGATTGTAACTTCAATGCTAATAATTGATTTAAATATCTCGGATCTATGGAAATTGGAGCTGATAGGCATTACTGATCCTGCAGATACGAAAACTAAACTTGAATTGCAGGCAGAAGTTGACAAGCATTTTGAAGAGACTGTGAAGGTAAATTCTGAAGGTCGATATGAAGTCCAGCTTCCCTGGAAGGACAGGCACCCTCCTCTCCCATCGAATTACATTCTTGCTGAAAAACGACTGGATTCTACAGTCCAGAAGTTAAATGCTAATTCACTGTACTCAGAATATGAACATGCTTTTGAAGAATGGATTGAAGAAGGTGTAATTGAAAGAGTTCCTGACTCAGAGATTGCTAGTGACAGATGTCATTATCTTCCTCACAGACATGTTGTCAAAGAAAATAGTACTACAAAAATTAGGCCTGCTTCTGATGCATCAGCTCGTGAAAAGAACAGTCCCTCATTGAATATGTGCTTGGAGAAGGGGAGAGCATTGATATAAGAGATACCCCCACTTCTTTTAAGATTTCATCTGAAGAAAGTAGGAGTTGTTGCTGACATCCGGAGAGCTTTCTTGCAGATTAGTATATGTACCAATGATAGGAATTTCTTACGATTCTTATTAAAGGATGGCACTGGGAATATAATTGTTTATCGACACAGGAGAGTTGTATTTGTGTTGTTTGTAGTCCTTATTTGCTGAATGCTCGTATAAGACTTAATCTAACAAGAGTTCTCCGTGAGTGCCAATTTGAAGTTTCTCCATATTGCGAGGCCGTTATTAGGAGTCTTTCGGATAGCTTCTATGTTGATAATGTGATTACTAGTCTTGACAATGACAGGCAGCTTAAAGCATTCAATCAAGAAGCTACATCAGTTATGGCTGATGGCAAGTTCGAATTACGAGGGTGGGAGTTCATAGATCTAGATGATCCTCCAGAGACATGCCTCACTAATGTACTTGGTTTAGTCTGAGACAGAAGAGATGACATATTGGCAATAAGCCCAGAATGTTTCCAAAATGTTCCAGAGAAAATTACCAAAAGGACTATTCTTTCTGCAGCCCATAAAGTGTTTGATCCAATTGGTTTTTCATCTCCTGTGACTCTAGAACCAAAACTTATCTTAAGAGAATTGTGGAGTTTGAAGATTGGATGGGATGAAGAGGTGGATCAGGGCATCACAAACAAATTTGCAAGATGAGCAGGTGATGTAGCATGTTTGAAAGATGTGAAGATCCCAAGATGGCCACCTTCTAACAGTGAACCTGGTGAATGGAGTGTTCACACCTTTTGTGATGCCAGCAAGGATGCCTACGCTGCACCTGTATTTTTGAGGGTAGAGACGAGTCAGCAAGTAAATGTACAGTTGATCCAAGCAAAGACAAGTGTTAACTCTACTAAAAATACAGCCACTATACCTCGCCTAGAATTGCTAACAGCTTTGATTGGTGCTAGACTTCATGAAGCAATAATTGCAGACCTTCCTACTGGGTGTAAATCATACTTTTGGAGCGATACATCCACTGTCTTAGCATGGATTAAAAGGGAAGATCAGTGGGCTATATTTGTGGGAAACCGTGTAGATGAGATTAAAAGGCTGACTCAAATAGAACCGTGTCATCATGTTCCAGGTATCTGTAACCCTGCTGACCTGCCATCTAGAGGTTGTTCTGGAAAAAAGCTGCTTCAGTCATCATGGTGGGAGGGACCTGAATGGTTGTACCAACCTCAAAGCAGATGGCCTTTGTGTGACGTTGAATTTGAAGAGGATGTTATAACTCAAGAAAGAAAGAGTACGATTGTTTCATCTATGCTTTGTAAAGAAGCTGATCCCCTTCCAAGTGATCAATACTGTTATACTTTTCAAAGAGTGAAAAATTATTAGAATGATTGCTTGGATGTGTCGGTTCATGAACAATTGGAGAGCTCTGAAAATTATATGAAGAAAACGGGACCTCTTTCTACTGAAGAAGTTAACTCTGCTGAAATAAAGGTATTGAAATTAGTTCCGAAAGATGCATTTCCTAGCACTACAGACCCCAGAATCTCCAGTCTTCAACCCTTTGAAGATCATGATGGTATTTTCCGCATACGTACTAAAATTTCCAACAGACCTGATAGCCATGACTTTCGTTATCCTGTACTTCTACCAAAGAATCATCCCTTTGTGTCACGACTGATTATGGATGCTCATGTTCGAAAGTGTCATTTTGGAGTTCAGAGTATGCTTTCAATTATGAGGGAAAGATTCTGGGTGATAGGTGGAAGAAGAACTCTGAGGTCAGTCTTAACTAAATGTATTATCTGCAAGCATCGGGAAGCTAAACTATTAGAAGTACCCACTCCACCACTTCCAGCAGAACGTGTAAGTGATGCTGCTGCCTTTTAAGGTTAAGGCGTGGATCTGGCTGGACCACTTTTCCTGAAAAACTCTGAAAAGGCATGGATTTGTTTATTCACGTGTGGAGTTACTCGAGCTGTCCACTTAGAGCTAATCTTGTCATTATCAACAGGTGTCTTTCTGCAAGCATTCCGGCGATTTGTAGTGAGGAGAGGAAGACCAGCTGTAATTTTTAGTGGGACTAATTTTTCTGGTGCTGAGACTGCTTTCCGGAGAATTGATTGGTCAAATGTGCTCGAGTACTTTTCAGTGGAGAGAATAAAGTGGAAATTCAACTGTCCGACTGCTTCCTGGTGGGGAGGTTGGTGGGACTGGTTAAGAGGCCTTGTAAAAAGGTTACTTCGGAGAACACTAGGACGTTCATCTCTCACATATTCTGAGATGGAAGCAATATTATGTGACTGTGAGAGTGTGATAAATTCGAGGCCTCTTACATATATAGCTGATAATTCAAATGAGCTAGAAGCCATAACACATTCAATGTTTATTCATGATATTCACGAAGTGTCTGAGCCTGAGATTGATATCGTTGAATCCTCTAGGTTAAACAAGAGATTGAAGTGCAGACTAAAGTTCAGAGAGAATCTGATAAAAAGATTCCGCAGTGAATATTTGGGTCAACTTCAACAGCAGATGCACGTCAAACAATTTGGAAGTATTCAAGTTGGTGATGTCCTCTTAATTGGCAATGCCAATTCGAAGAGACTGGATTGGCCTTTAGGAAAGGTGATAGAAACTATGCCTGGAAAGGATGGAGTCATCCGCCTTGTTCGCTTGAAGACTGCATCTGGAGAAGCTCTGGGTCCAGTTCAAAGACTTTACCCCCTTCTAGAAGCGAAAGTTAGTGGACCATCGTCAGAGATCAAATCTTTTATTCCAGACTGTGAACGGAGAGAGCAGACTGTGAAAGAGGATAGTGATGTGTCTTGCGGCAGTGTAAATGATGAAGGAGAAGTAAAAAGAACTCTAGGTGGAAGAATTATTAATGTTGCAAAAAGATATTTGGACTAAGTTGAATTTGTTCATGTTAATTAGTTCCAGCGAGCAGAATTTGTGTTCCCATAACTAGGTTAAGTTAACTCCTATTCATCCGTTAACTTGGTGGGAGAATGTTGGGAATACTGGGTGAGATGGTTTTGTTTCCAGATGCTGTAGTCAGTATCTAGGCGGCTTTGGTTAGTGTTGACAATTCAAGAACAAATATGGCATCAGTTTTTGTTGTAAGGGAAATAAAAATGTGTTCTTTTTTAAGTTAATTTAATATTTTTTCCATTCGGTGGAGGGCCAAAATATCAACAGGATTACTTCAGGGATGCCCCATGCCACCAACACTCTTCAAAATATATAGATATCAGCCTTCGTTTATGGTCAAGGAAATGTAAAAGAATGGGACTGGAGTTATTAGATGAAATATATTTACATCACCTGTTGTTTGCAGATGGCCAGGTATAATAACACAGGATGGAAAAGACGCCAATTATGTATGTCGTCAGTTATCAATGGAATATCAAAAGTGGGGACTGAAGATTAACTATGATAAAACAGAATATTTGACAAATGATCTAGACGAGTTATACATTGATGGGAGAAGGATTAAGAAAGTGCAAAATATTGACTACCTGGGTTCAATTTTGGAAATAGAGGGTACATCAAATATGGATATTAATCAAAAGATAACTAGTGGAAAGAAAATAGAAGGAATGTTGTATTCAGTTTTACGGAATAGAAATATAATCAATAGTACAAAAAGGAAAATATTCAAAACCATACTACAGAGTATAGTCTTCTACGGAGCTGAAACATGGACATTAAATAAAAAAAAACACGCTAACAGATTGAACGCCTTGGAGATGGACTTCTGGAGACGATCTGTCAGGATATCCAGGAAAGATAGAATAAGGAACACAGAAATACGACGTATTATGGAAGTGGAAGGAGAGAGTGCAATCACAATTGAAAGGAAACGACTTCGATGGTATGGGCATGTGCGTAGAATGGGAGAAGAATGAATACCTAGGATCATACAGGTATGGGAAAGTAAGATAAGAAGAGGAAGAGGACGACCTGCTACCACCTGGATACAGAATGTACACATATCATTGGAAAGATTTGGTTTAGTGGAGGAAGATGTACAAGATAGGGATAAGTGGCAAAAAGCAGTTAGTAGTGTAGAGCTCTGAACAATGGTGTTAGATTTTGTGTGTCGGGATGAGTTGTGTGATAGTGCTTGACTATTGTATGCAAGTATTGTTTGGTTGGAGACAAACCTCTGTTTTGAGGAAGTTTCTCATTAAATAATAAACATACACATGTATCAAAGGACTTATTCTATTGAAATGTAGCATTATTGTGTCAATCCTCATAAACATACACTTTTATTTTTCCTGGGTGTTGATGATGTGGACAAATCACTTATGAAGTCACTCTTCTCTTATGTTCACCTTATAGTCAGATAGATGTTTCCATTTAAATGTAATCGTTATGTTCTTAATTCTTATAGGAACCAGAGGTGTACAAAACTCGCTTTTAGCTTGCCCATACCCGCTTGAACGGCAGGCAGGCAAGTTGTGAGTGTCGCAGTCAGCGTGCAGGCAAGTTTCTTTAGACCCAGGTGGGTTGGGTTAAACCTAACCCACACAAGTCAGAATAAGCTTGCGACATTCCGGTCAGCCAAACAACCGTAGTTGCTAAGTGTATGTTGCTTTTCTCCATGCTGGTAGAAGAAATTCATCATGTAGATAAATAAAAGGTGGATAAAGTATTAAAAATCATTTTAGCGTCTTTAACACATTTATTATTTTTACTATTGTTATTGTTATTACTACTAACTTAACATTTTGATAATGCTATATAACCTCAATTTCTATTTCTATTAATACTGCTGAGAAGTGTAAAATAGTCTATTTACCTGTTATTATTATTAAGATTATTATTGTTATTATTATACTGCAATGCCACAATATCCGTTTATATTCATACTAGCAGGTGCCCGCGGCTTCGCCCGCGATTACTTACTCAACTGCTAGATATTGTGCTTAAATCATTTATTTAACAGAAAAATAATTAAAACAATATACCTAGGTATTTATTAACACTGACATCGATTTTACATAAATTGAAGTAATTAAATAATTGTACTCTTAATTATATTGTTTAACGTTAAAAATTTAATAAACGAACAAAACGAATCTTATGCTACCATATGGGCATAGAAATTCCAAATGAAACTATTAAAATGAACCATAGATTCATGAACCTTACCCAAATCATGCATAAACAATTTTATTATAACGATTGATAATTTAAAAAAAAAAACTATATACCGTACCTGGTTTCGAGGTGCATTTTACGATAAAAGTAGAGAAAAGACAGACTAGAGTTCCCTAGCCCAAAAAAACCCAGCATAGTGTTTCTCGTCCAAATCATTCCATGTTTTCCCATTAAGGCTTTGCCCGCGAAACTTGTAAGCTGTAAAGAAAATACTGATTAATTCGAACATTTCGATTATAAGGTTGACTTTACTGATTATTTTACATAATATACAAACTTATGAGGTACAAAATTTACTCAAATAGGCCTATAACTTTTAATGCCTTCTCTGATTTTCAAAGTCTTGTTTAATTTATTTCCAAAGCCTTATGTAAAGACTGATAACAATACACTGTTATCATGTGAACTGTGGTTTGGATTTGATAATTCTGTGTAAAAAGGGATTAAGTATTCTCAAAAACATTTGATTTTTGGCATTGAAAATCAACATTTTTCAAAATCCTTTCATAGTGAGCACCTACATTATGAAACTAAGGTATTGTCAAAATTCCAAGTCTCTACCTATTATAGTTTAGGCTCTACGTTGATTCTCTGTCAGTCAGTTAGTTACTCAGTCAGTCAGTCAGTCAGTCAGTCAGTCAGTCAGGACAAAGCCTCTTATAGATTGATGAAAAGTGATTCAAATTATTATTTCTTGTTATAGTTATTTTTGTTTTATTGCTATTGTGTTATTGCCATTATTATTGTTATAATTGTTTATTGTTATAGTTATTATTAATTTTATAGTTATTGTTATATTCTTGTATTTATTATTGTTATTGTTATTAATATTATTATTATTATTAAATGCCAGAATGTTACTTTCTCAGATTACTTCTTGAACTGGAAACATATCTGTCCGTGTGCCTGTACGTGCGATAACTCCAATATGCTAACATGCATTTTAAATATAATTTTTTTATTGCAAAAATCTATAGAACAGAACAAGCTGTTGGGAAATGAATACAAGTGACTTCGGTTTTGTACACCTTCAGATGTTTTGGCAAAAATAATGGGATATTGTTAACTTAAGGAATTTCTTGTAAATTCGTGCTAATAACATTCTAGTTATCCCACATATAACTTTCTCAAGAAACCGTGGTCTAAACTTAAAAAGTTTCTTAAATATGTTAAAAATAAATTGTCCTAATGTCCAAATAATCACTCTGATCAGCTTTATTTATGTAATTAAAAAAATCTGGTTTCGAACTTCAAGGATGTGTATAGCGTAGATAAATACACTTCTATCTCAAGATAGCCAACTAAAACGCATTCTTTACCATTTAATTAATGTGGAAGTAAGGTAATGAAAAAAAATATATATATCTATATATATCTATATATATAGATATATATTTCATATTTGCCATTCACTGTCTCTACTTTGTTTCGTAGCCTGCCACTTCTGTCTCAGTTAAATACTTAAAATGAAGATACCTGTACCTAACTATAAAACCTTCTTTGCCATTTTTAAATAATGTGAAAGTACGGTAATCAAATGAAAAACAGGAAAATGAATTATAATTTCTATTCGACATTCATTGTGTCTACTTTGTTTAGTAGCCTATATTACCTGCTGAAAAATATGCATTATCTATCTCATGTTTTCATGAATCACGACGAGGTCGTTCAGTCGCTGTGCATCAATATTCGATCGTTTTGCTCCTATCAAATATCCCGAGCAACTGAAGACTCTCTCGCTAGATGCACTTGTCGCAGGGATGTTCAACACTTGCTTTGCAACACATGCAAGTCGAGGAAATCTATCAGAATTTTGTTTCCACCATTGCAGAACGTTGTCATTGTTGGAAAACCCTCCTTGCAAGTATTTCCCAACTTCATCCAGTTCTGTTGGAAAATCTTCAGCCCAATCGTCAAATTTCATTTTCTTTTCTTGCACTGCACCACTTTCAGTAGATGAAGATGGAACTTCCTCGTTGCCGTGGGGTAACTGCACTAAAAATAAAAAATCATAAGTGAATGAAAAAGTATTGTTACTCTAATAAGTTAATTGCTTCATTCGAAAAATCTAAACCATTATAACCAAATTACTACATAATGCTACCTTCAGCGCACATTTGTCGAGCTGCCTTGTAAACATTTGCCCTTTCATCCTCAGTTAGTTTCTTCAGTGAGCGATATTTAGGTACTAAAAATGTCGCAACTTTATGAAGCACTGTGACATCATATTTCTGTTGTAAGAAAGCATCACCAGCTTGCTTCAGTACCTTCAGATGCTGAAAAGAATGTTTAATTTAAATTATGAAATAAATATTATTGATCCCCTTTCCTTGTTTCAGAATTACAAATCGTGACAGTGAGTAAATAATAATTTTCTTGTACAGTACCTTATCGTCTTCATCCTGTGGACTACAATGGGTTTTCAAGGCATAAAACCATAGGAGGACGAGATGAATAGTCGGCTCCTTGTCACCTTCAAGATCAACAGTGGCATCTTTAAATGGCCTAAGGAATGATATTAGCTCTCTAGCAATGTTCTGATTATATCCTTGCATTTTATTAGAGGCATTTTCATTATCCAAAATAGTTTTCACATCATCAATTTGCGAATGAACTGATTCCAACATGTCCACGTAACTATTCCACCTTGTGGAACAATATTGTTTTAGTGATGATTTCAGTCTTGCACAGAGACCCCTTCTCTTAAAGTATGCCACGATGGCCTTTGTGGAATGCAATGTATCCAGTACGTCTGGAAGATTTTCTTTCAAAAAAGATTCGCCCAAAACATGCCTGAGGACTGTACTGATAATATGAGCAGTGCAGGAAACACGTTGGTACATCTCCAGTGCTTTAACAATATTGCTACCATTGGTCAGTTACAAAATTAATTTTGTTAATATCTTCATAAGGAATTCCTAAACCCATTAAACGTTCTTGTAACTCGCACCGAATATTTTCTCCTGTCTTCGGGCAGTCAGGGAAAGAAGAACACATTAAAACAAACTTTTTTAATAGCCAATCTTCGTCTATGTAATGCATAGTGACAGACATATAATGGATACCCTTGTAATGGTCTGTCCACAGATCAGTGGTACTTGCACAGTTACCGCAGTGAATTGCTCCCAAAATAGCAGGCAAAATATTACTGCGTACTTTGTCTGCGCAAACTTCAACTTTTCTGGCTACTGTGACTCGTGATGGTAAAATATGGTTAATGTCAACAGCTCCATATTTCTTACCTACATTTATTAGCGCTTGACCTAAATTTAAAAAACCTTCACCCTCGATCGTGGTAAATGGTCTCAGATCTTTCGCGCACATTTCTACGCATTTATCTGCTATTAAGTCTTTATCCTCTTTTAGAATATTTGTGCCGCCTATTACCTTGTCAAATTTGCATACATGTCTTAACATACTACTTGTACCATAATTTACATTTAATACTTTTTTACAAGTATTGCATTGTGCGAAACCAACAGATTTTTGTGAAGTTTTCTCGCAAATGTTTGAAAATGTTTTCCATGCCGGACTAGTACCTTTGTTCATTGATAATAATTCAAACTCTCCAGACTTTAATTTCTCCTCGGTTTCCTTCAGGGTAAACTTCTCCATTCTCCTTTTGCTCGCACTGTAAACACAAGTTCCTCTTCAACTACGTAACTGCACGACTTACCACTGCACTGATATACCCTGTTTCATATTCTTTCCGCCAGGCCTTGCAGTTTCTGTAGGTCCTGCGAAACCCATCAGGTTATGAAGAGCTTGTGACTCACAGCGACATCATTCCATTTCATCATAGCAATATAAGCTTGCTCTCTAGACAAGCAAGTTAAAAGCTGTGACTGGTTGCAGAGTCTCCAAGGGGCAAGCAAGCTAAAATCAGAATTTGTACACCTCTGGTATTAACTGATAGCTAGTGATTAGTGTACAATAAAGTAGTGAGAGCAAACCAGTGGCGAAATTAAATGAATCCGAGCTAAATGATATTCGAACACATATTTGTATTGTAAAGTTTGTTTATAAGTCAAGTTCATTGTCATTATCAAGTTCATTATCACAAGCCCGGTTTTATTCACTATTTAGTGTTCCTTTTCATGATAACAGCTATATCATTAGAACAGCGGCCCAATTCGTGGTACGATGCGAACTTTGAAGGGACTTACAAATAGTGATGAGCGAGACCAGTCTTGGTCTTGCAGTCTTGGTCTTGGTCTTGCAGAAAATGCAAGACCAAGACCAAGACCAAGACCGCATCTGCGTTAGCAAGACCAAGACCAAGACCGAGTGTGCAAGACCAAGACCAAGACCGAGACCAAGTCTGCAAGACTCGGGCAAGACCAAGACCGAACTGCAAGACTCTTGCAGTCTTGATATATTGAAAATGTTTTAAATGCTCGATTGTGTACGCAGCAAGCCAGCAACCACTACTGAAAGGTGCCGTTACCGTTACCGGTAGAGGTGGGAAAATAAGCTGTTTCTAGATAAAGGTTGTAGCCGAAACTGTTGCGCGCACATAACAGTTTTATGAAACGGTTGCAAAAGACCGGTTTCACTTGCATTTTTGTTGGAACTGTTTCAGCTAGGCTGGCAAGGACGAGAGGGGAGCAGCCGAGACTAAAGACTTGGGGCCCCGGCCCGGCCGACCCGGTTTTATTTTTTACTTTCCAATTTACTCTAAAATTAAATGTTTTATAAGTCAACAAACAGCTTAAGCTATGTTTTATGTGTTTATTTTTTATCTGCATTGTCCTGTCGCATAACGGTGACACGGAATTAATCAGGTAATCTGAAACGGATTATTCTTGGAGAAAAATTATTTTTTTTTTTAAGTAGAAGCAGAAATCCTTTTGGACTCAACAGTAGGCCTCACTAACGTTCGGCATTTAAAATAATAATTTTCAAATGATTAATTTTGATACATAGAATACATATAAAATTGGTACATATCTCTGCAAAATTATCCCCGGGATTCCTAGGAAATTCATTACCTCTTATAGCATTGACGTTTTTGGAGATATCTTTGCTAGACAACTGAATTATAATAGTATTATTGATACTTTTGCAAAGTAAAAAGCTAGGAAAGCTATTTTTTAAGACGGAGGATTCTTAAGACATTCTTTTAATAATTACTTTGTAGTATAGCCTATTACATGTCTCAGTAACAATAACATTTTTCCTTTTGAATACTTTATTAGCTCAACCTTTGTCTGATATCGGCATACGATAGACTGTGCCATAATATAATAAAAAAATCAGGTAAACTGATACAAAAAAGTGCCAGATGTAGTTAATTGGTCTTTTTTTCAGAAACTATATAGTTTTAGACCGAACTCTTGAGAAAGTTCGTTAAACACATGTGAAGGAATAAGTGGGATAACAACAGAACGAATGCCTCACATCTAAAGCAAGATGTGATATAATAAATTTACAAACATCTGACTGCATTGTGGTGAAGGCCCTCAGTGATTAGCTAAGCGGCTTTGTAGTATAGTGATGATTTGCCATTTAATAAGCATGTGACCGTTAATTAGTCGTTACTCCGGTACCGGTCAAGCGATTTGGTACAAAATTAATAGGCTTCTTTCTATGGACGTTATAAATATGTATATCAAATTTCATGAAAATCCGATAAAGCGTATTTGAGTTATCGCGCATACAGGAACACGGGCAGACTGACGGATAGACACGGACGGACAGCCATTTTCCCGTCCCCCACATGATCTCAGAAAGTACCATTCTGGTACTTAATAAGAGTTCTTATGTCATTGTGTCAAGTTTTATTGTCAATCGTATATGTTTATCTTATCTTCAGTTTATGTTGTTCAAAACAAGCAAATTTTTCATAGTGATTAAACATAGTTGGGTACCGATATATAATTTAAATGTTGTTATTTATAGTTGAAAAGTAAGACACTAGTTGTACAGTGATTAGTTTTTATGATTATTGATAGCATTTTGCCAAAACACGTATTTTTTATACCTCTGTGTGCACAACTGAAAAGCTTTTAAACTTACATGGTTTTATTTTTTGTAAAATATGACTAACTTTTTAGTGATTAACAAAAATATCATATGTCTTCAAGTAATAGGATACTTACATACCATTACATACATTATATAATAATTATGTAATATTTTTATACAATCTTTTTGCTGCATACTTTGGGTTTCAGTGGTGAAATTAATATTTGACGGGGCCCGGGAAATTTTTTCCTGAGGTCCTTTGCTTTCTCTCCACGGCCCTGCAGAGAACTTGTTTTAAACTACTTCTTGGGGTAGGAACAATACATTCCTCCCTCATAGTAAGAAATAGCATAGAGGAAAATTGTCTCCAAGGACAATTGTAAATCACATACCTTCATTTGAAAGATATGCTACGCCGACCCTTGAGAAATTTATGACATGGTGTAATGCCGACACTAAAGTCTGTTTGTTGTAAGTTGGCACGGATCAGAAAATTGAGACAGAAGATGTTTGGCAGAAGTCAGTAATTGAACAGAAAGAGATAGAAACATACTATTGTGAAAGGTTACTCACTCCAGGAATTTGTATAATCAGGACTTAACATAAACACCATTTACAGTAAGAAGCCGCCACGTCTCTTTCCTAAACGACAATATGACTGCTTAAACACATCTGGCGATTACTTAAACCTCGAAATTCTGGTTTTCCCCATTTTTTCTATACACCCTACTCCACCCTGTGGGATAGTGGAGTGAGTAACTAACTTTTGGCTACCTGCTGAATAGTGGCAGGGTAGTTTTATGACTTCAGTGCCAACATAACCCACACAGCCCATAGTCCTTTGCGGTCTTTCTAATTACCTTAACTTGGAAAAACTGTTAAAATATTTTCTCACATTGATACAAGCATAATAATGAATCTTCTTGATTAGTACTTTAAATGAAATTACTTAATAAAAAAGTGAAATACATTGAAATTCTTAACCAATACCTAAATTAATGTTTACATGTAACAGAAAAAGAACAAGTCACTATAAGAAAATAAAATGCAAAGTAAAAATCCAACACGTTTTAAATGCATCCGGTACTGTTAATACCTTTTTAAGTTTTACCCAAAAAATATATATTACGTTTCAAATGACATTGTACTTAATTTTTTGGACATAACTTGTTATTGTTAATATTTATATAAACTTATAAGAAATTTCAGACACCGGTCGACGGATAGTTTTAATGCTTGTATAAAATCAACTGCTCCACCTATTCCCAATTAAACATTTTTTAAATTCTAAAATATGCATATCAATGGCAATAAAACAGCAAAATTTGATAGGTATAGACCAACAATTTTTTATGAATTTAAAATAGACAACATCAGGAGGCAAGGACGTGGGTCCGGACCGCACCCCCCCACCCAAATATGAGATTTTTAAAGTATTAGTTAAAAAAATATTTTTTGTATTACTTAGGAAGAGAAGATGTCAGTAATTTCTGGTTCATCAGTTTAGGACCCCCGGGAAACTGATTTCTAAATATGTACTTGACCGGGACATTAAATGGGCCTTGCTGTGTGGGTGGCTTAATCCTACTATACTGTAGCCTGAACTCTTCAAATTTTAAAATAAGAACGGGACACAAACCATTTTAATGGTATATCCATTTACAGTCATTTTATAAAATTGATCTCTTACATGTAAAGTAACGCCACACAGACCTTGTATGGTTACGGTTACTCGTTTTTGTTTCATGTTGAAACACTACGTTACAACAATCAACAACACAACGAAACGATAGCTGTTTCTACTATCTAAGGAATGAAAACGTGTAACTCGTCTGTGCGACTGCTTGCAAGTTGAAAGGAAGGTATTTTGCTAATCAGTTGCAGGGGTTGCAGCCAGTAGAAACGCAACAGCGAAAATAAATAGACTTCTTCCTATGGATGTTGTAAGTGCGTATACCAAGTTTCATGAAAATCCAATAAAGCGCATTTGAGTTATCGCGAGTACAGACACATGGACAGACAGACAGACGGACAGACATTTTCCCGTCCCCCACACAAATTTCATAAAGTACCATTCTGTCACTTAATAACTAATGGCTAAAGATGAAATAGCTTTCAGTTGTTTTGTTACTGTTTTCACGGTTCAAGCAACTAAAAGCAATTAGCTTTCGTTACTTTCGCAAGCAATAACACACATGTAATCGGTGTAACTGTAAATCACGTAAACGCCATCAATCACAGTAAGATGCGTAAAAGAAAAATGCAAGACTCTTGCAACAAGACCAAGACCGAGTACGCAAGACCGAGACCAAGACCAAGACCGAGTATGCAAGACCAAGACCAAGACCAAGACCAGGGTTACCGATGCGAGACCAAGACCAAGACTGAGTGTGCGAGACCAAGACCAAGACCAAGACCGCCTTAGTCTTGGTCTTGGTCTTGCATTTGCTCATCACTACTTACAAAGAGAGGTATTTTAATGAGTGTTAGAAAACTGTTTTTTTTCTTTCTTTCTTTTGTTTCTCTTATTGCCTAGTGTTTATTTCTCTTTGTCTTTCAGTAGAGAGGGAAATCAGTTTATATGTATTCAGCAGCACTATCTATATGTCTACACATTCCTCCAATTAAAAAAGTGTTATTGTGTTTTCTAAGATGTCTACTGGTAAAATGACAAGTGTCGAATCCAGTAGATTCTTTTGAAATTTTCTTGGTACAATAAAATATATCATATCATATAGCCTACATATGACAAAAATACACCTTTTGTTCAATCACCATCATCGCATCTGGCACTACAGTCCTGTTTGGGCCCTGGCCGCTGCCAAGACTGTTCTCCATTCATCCCTGTCAACGCTTTCCTTCTCCACACTCTTATCCCAATCTTCTTAAGGTCTTCCTCTATTCCATCCAACCATCTCAATTTTGGTCTGCCGATTCTTCTACTTCCGTCTGGCTTGCAGAAAGTTAGTCGTTTAGTAGGATTGTCCTCTGCCATCCTTGCAATGTGGCCCAGCCATTGCAATCTTGCCATTTTGATATATTTAACAATGTCCATATCTGCGAATAATAGGTATAGTTCACTATTGTACCTTATTCTCCAGGTCCCATTCTCATTAATAGGTCCAAATATTTTCCTGAGGACTTTCCTTTCAAATATTCTAAGACGGTCTTCGTTATTTTTTGCGAGTGTCCAGCACTCACTGCCGTAGGTTAAAACCGACCTCAAGAGAGTTTTATACAGAGACAGTTTTGTTCTCAGGGTGAAGTATTGCGATTTCAACAAGTTTTTTATAGGCTAGTATAATATACTCTGTTTGCCATAAAGATTCTATTTCTGATCTCTTTGTCTATGTTATTTTGTTTCGTTATGAGAGAGCCAAGATATTTAAATTCGTGTACAATTTCAAATTTGTAGCTCCCAATATCTATTGTATCTGCGTTTATTGGTATATTGGTTACCTGCATGAGTTTTGTTTTCTTTTCATTTATTTTCAAACCAAAGTTTTCAGCCTCAGCAGAAAGTGAAGTAAAAGCTTCCTTAACAGAGTTCACCGTTCGACCCACGATGTCAATGTCATCTGCGTATGCAAGTATCTGTACTGATTTATTGTATATTGTACCTTTGGTATTCAAGCCGGCATTCCTAATTACTTTCCCTAGGACAATATTAAATAGTATGCTTTAAGCCTCTAAATGTTTCAAATCCTTCCGACAGATCATTTTGGATTTTAACTCTATTTTTAACTGACCTTAAAGTTATATTAATCAGTCTAATTAGTTTTGGTGGGATGCCGAGTTCATACATTGCTTCATATAGTGGGTTTCTTAGGATACTGTCATACGCTCACTTGAAATCTACAAATAAGTGGAATGTGCTTACATTGAATTCCAGTGTTTTCTCCAATATTTGCCTGAGTGACTGGATTTGGTCAATCGTGAACATGCCCTGTATGAAACCACACTGATAATTACTGTTCAATACAGTAGTCTAATGGAACTGTCCTGAACAGTTTCGGATTTTTAAGCCAGAAACAAACAATTGTTATCAATATGATATCACCCTTCCTTCTTGGCTGCAGTCGAGTTCAATATGTTTTCTCAACCACATTACCAGAGTCTGCGAACGTGGACGCGAAGGATACGATTTTCTGTTATTCCTTTCAACTTAAATGCAACATTCGGAATATTATAAATTTCACATTGTATTGCAGTCAATATCAAATTGCAAAGGAAAAACAGACGTTAGGCTCCGTTATCGCTTTTGTGTATTAAACAAAGCAGCGATTCACCAAAGACCAGGTCTCTTTATCCATTAGGGCAAATTTTCCTTATCCGGTAATCCCTGAGACGGATTTTATAAAATTTAAAAAGCGCAAAAAGAATGACTGGCTGATAAATATATTACATTCTAAATATATTAAAGCCTTTAGTCAAAGCTAATTGAATTCAAACCATTATTAAAAGTTTATAATTTAAATGTTGAGTAGCGAGGTATCCACGAGTATAACGCTAGGGTAAGGTGGTACATTTTCGAACATGGTACAATTCTGAACGGAGTAAGATTTTGGTCCTTTTTAGGGTTTCAAATGTTGGTTAACCTGTTTTCAATTACATGGCGTTGATACTGATTGTTTTGTATATCTGTTTCCGCGAGAGTGGTCTTTTAAGCTGTCTGATTCTGAAGGAAAAATATTATTTTCCATTCGAAGGTATGTACAGTATGCTCGAAAAACGGCACGTTATAAAATTGCTTTTAATTCCACGTTGTGTTACTGCAATACGTTGTTGAGGAGCGATTGTTAACTAATACCAACGAATTGCGTGGTCTTTGATACGCATGTCATTGGCACAACATGTGTCATTTGTGAGTGGAATGTGTAACTGTGTAATATTTTATAAAAGGTTGCGTGAGGTACAAATTCGAACACTTTTTAGGTACAATTCTGAACGTAAGCAGTACAATTTCGAACATCACTTGCTCTGTTAGAAATAGATGCTTAAGCATTGCATAAGACAGCTGGTAGCTAGCAATGCATTTAAAAACATAAAGGGCTTGTTGTTTCTGCAATTCAAGTGTAAAAGGATATCTTATATCCGTCAACACCAGTATTATTTTAACGCAGCAACTCGTGCTTCCTCTGCACTCTTGTTATGATTACACCTCAACAATATGCAATACACATTAGCTTTCAGTAATAGTTTAGATAAGATGTTGACGTATGTATAAAGTTGTGCTGAGTATTTGTTTTATTGGTGCACATGTTATAAGTTCATCTTCCATTGGACCCTGTTTATGAACGGTAAGAATGTGCTAAGGCCTTTCAACAAAATTTTGATTTCAATATTTTTTATGTTGTAAAATATTATAATAACGATAAAATAATAACAACATAATAGCAATAACAATATAAAAGTAAACAAAATAAAATCAGCAATAATAAGAACAAAATAATCATTATTATGCTTACACTATTGTCTTAATTTTTTATTTTATTTTTTTATTGTGTTTTATAAACATTATTTGAATTATGCGATTTAAAAATAATTCTTATTACTGAAAGGTAATGTATAATAATAATAATGTGTTTTTCAAAGTGTAAATGTGATTTCATATAAACTAATTGTTAGTTTAAACAGTAGGCTACGTTTGAGTTGTAATTAATAGCTATAAAAGAGAAAAAAGTACGTAAGTAAAATCTAACATACGAGTCATGGTATGATAGTTTTATATGCTAATGATCCCGGGTTAAACTATTAGTGGAGTTATTTTTTATTTTCTGTTTAATATTCAGAGGCCGCGAAAGAAAGTGGAAAGCCCAGCTCCAACAAAAGAAGACGAGTATGGTTTTTGTTTGTTGAACTACAACAGTGCTCAGTCCATGAAGAAAGGCGACTGGATACAATGCCAGTCATGTAAAACGTGTTATCATGAATTGTGCGTAGGAACCGAAGGAAAAAAGCAGTTTGTTTGTGGAAAATGCCACTGTTCGAAATTGTACCTACTGGTGTTCAGAATTGTACCCATGCGGTACATTTTCGAACGATTTTTTGAAAATGAAACATTGATTACTATGACCAAATTAACAGCTGTGTGTCTTTCATATTTTTGTGAAGGGTCAACTAGGTTACTAACTTTATCATTACAATACAAATAGTTTTTTCTTATGTTTATTTTGTTCATAAAATAAGAAAATACGTTTAGCGTTCGAAATTGTACCACCTTACCCTAGTTGAAAAATAGTAAGGGCATGAGAAATTATTCAAATTATTACTATTTAATTTCGAGATGAGATCTGGTCTATGGTCCTATGAATATGTTTATTTATATTTTTTACTTCATACTTAGATTAACACAGCAGTCAAGTTAAAATGTTCTTCACTTAATACCCACACTACGCTCAATTTCACTTCACATTAACCCAGAAAACTCTTTCCTTCTTCTGTAGTCATCTCCAGCATTGTCTTTCGAATGTAGATCCCACAGCATCTATTGGCCACCGTTCCCAATAATCCATGTGAATAAGGTCCAGACAATGTTTGTGTATCCTGCAGAAACGAGAAGTCCATTTTAAATATTACGTTACTTTAATATAATACGAGATCTAATTCTATTAAACGTTAATACGAATTTTTTTATTGTAATAATATGATTAAAATGGCCCTAAAAGGGAGAGGTAAAACTAAAGGTAAAGAAAGAAAAATTATAATAGGCTGGGTTTAAATTTGTATAGACCTATCATACAGCTTTATTGATTGACCTCTAATGAAATTCAGTAGGTCTACATTCATATTCTGCAGTACCTTTTCCTGATGGTATTAATTCCTGTGATCAGTGTTTCCTTTGTCCTCTTTGATTTCAGATATCCGAATCCATATGAAAGTTTCTATAACTCATGTAATGTTTTAAAATTTTGATGATACATAATTTCCATTTATTTATCCGCAAAAAGGCAGTCTGTTTCCGCGGGAACTGTTGTGGAAATATAACGGATTGTTTAACTTGCAAAGCAATATGTTTAAATTGCATCGCAGACCTTGCCTGAAAAAAAGCTTTGCTGATGCAAATTACATTCAATCACACCCTCTCTGGAGATGAAGATAGAGTGAAACGTAGTTTTTGTAGTAAGTGAAGTATTCAATTTAAACTTGAAGCAAATTAAGCTGCATATTTCGAAGAAATGTAATAAAATAGGCTGAAGGGCAAAAAGAAGTGTTTCACGTAACAACCCATGAAGACAATAGATGCATACATAAAAATAGTTTTCCTACGCGCTTTCAAAAAATTAAAGAATGCAATTCACAAATGAACAATTTAAAAGGTAATTGGTTGAAAATGTATTAGCCTCCTACGTCGGTTTCTTGTAAAATGGTTGTCATTTTAGGACTTCAAGCTTTTAAGAGGTGATTGATTTTTGGTGAAAATCATGAAAATGTATATTTTCTTTTACAAGAAAATGTTACATGAACTTTAATTAAGACCAGGTAAGCGCAGCAATGAACCTCCGGGTTCAATAAAATAGATCATATTTATTCCTTTAGCTTGCTTAGTAATTGTCTATTCCCTGTAAGTAAGTAATTAAGTAAGTCAGTAATAGATTTTTATTCCATACCATTCAATGAGTCTGTCGGCCATTATAAATGAGACCAATACACTCATCCGGGGAGGCCCTTTATGTCCATGTCTGGTTAAAAGAGTATATTATGTGATCCACAGGAACTTCCTCTCCCGACAGGTCTCGGTCCTGTAAGGCTAGGTCGGCGTGGGCCACGTAAATTACAATCCAATGGGGAGGCAAAAGTGAAATAAATAAGTAATTTGGTTATAAAGTGCAATTATAACGTTCGCAAGAAATCTTTTTACGAAGATTGAGGAATTTGGCAGCCTATATATGAGGAACATTATTTGCCCAACGCTTTTTAGTGATCGGGCCAAGTAATCAAGACATGGCAGGGTTGAACGCATCTTCAGGAGTCTACTTATAGTAACAATGATACGGATTGAAGTAAAATTTTTGCCTGAAACATTTACATTACTACCTCCAACCCTCATATTGCGACTTAGTGTTGGCCTATGTGCGCATTCAGTTGTCTAGGATTCGTTCAAAGCCAAGTCATGAACAAAAACTTGAACTTTTGGATGTATACTAGCTTATAACTATTCTTAGAAAATATAAAGTTCTACCAAAAATTCTTGAAATAAAGATTTTAGATCTCAATAGTCTATGTATAGTTTATGTCGATTTTTTTAATCATTAGAGCCGTTTTCGACAACAGCGAAAATTGATATTTTAATGTAAAATGATAAAAAAACACGCAAAAATTAATTTTTATGCGACTTTTTAGTTTTCGACGCAGAGTTCACACACCCACCCATAGACATGAAATTCGAATTTTTTGGTTCAATATACCTCAAAACACGAAAGATATTATGAAAACTCGACATGCAATGTTAGGCCCTAACATAATTTCTCTGCCCCAGTCTTATGTTATGGGGAAGTTAATTGTTACGAATATTTGATTTCGTGCGTTTAGTGCCTATACATTTTCAGACATAAGGACTGAATCTGATAACTGGTGTACACGGAATGAATTAAGAATCAACACCGCATAAACTAAATTCTTCATTTATAAGGCCAGGCACAAGGCAGAGGATTCTATTATGAATACAGTTTCCTTCAAACAATCTTTCCATTCAAGAAGTTAAACTATCTCAACTTAAATTATTAATTAAATACAATATTATTTCATGGGGTGGTGCAGATCAGAATTTAATCGAAAGAATATTTATTCTAAAAAAATGTAATCAGAATTATTTTCAACGCAAAACTCTTTAAAGCGAATAGTATCATTACTTTATCTTGCTTTTGCGGGTCAACCCTTATCAAATGAACCAATGATAATTGCTGACGAAATTGATTTATATTTAATTTTTTATCTATATTTGTACTATACTCATAGAGTTGAAAACAGGTATTCATGGATTCATGTTCAGTTTCTTTTTGAGCGGCCATTTTGTATTGGTGCGTCAGCCTATTTTACATTTTACAGATGCTTGCCTTTATCTTCTTTGTTTTTTATCCTAATATATTTGGTTCAAACAAAAACTGTGTTAAAGATCATAAAGATACAATATTTTCTGTTCAGTACATATAGGCCTACTTAAATGTAAATAAACGAGAAAATTGATAAATCTTAACGTTTTCAAAATAAATACCTATTCTTTTAAAACTAAAAATCTTGAAGTTAAAACTAAAACTCGCCTTAAATTTTCTTCTAGATATAGTGTTTGTAGTATACTACTTCAGGAACGACAGCTTATTTAAAAATACCTCTAAGTACAAGAATCTTCTCCATATTACCTCAACCCTCTCCTTTTTGATGTAACATTAGACACTTCGACCTTTGCAGTGAAGTGCTTTTGTGTTTGTTTTGACTGTTTTTAAATAAAATTTATTATGGTATTTAATTCATGGTGTTGATTTTAATGATAGTGGAATATGATTATTACTTTAAATTCTGATATATATTAGGCCCAAACAATTTTATAATTAATTCTACTTCATAGTATTAGATCTGAACAAATTCCAAACTAATCAGAAGGTATCGATCAAAGCAAAGAATCTCGGTTTAATTCAATCTGGACTTATTTAGTGTATTTTACCTATTAAATGTTACAAATGGTATTTTCTTGCTTTCAGGTACGTATACAGGAGTAAGCCTATTCGTACTGGAATATAACCCCATCCGATGGATCTTCTGATAGACTGGTAGGAAAGATATCCCAACAAGTATTCAGTTCTACAGTTAATTATTATAAAAGCTCAAACTGTATTAGTATAATAATTTTAATCTTTCCTTACATTATAGTAATTACTAGAAACAAACTCGATGTATCGGACGGTCAGTGGAACACACTCGCGTATTTCTTTACGATATTCTTCCTTGCCTACCCAACAGGAGTTCATTGCGATTGCCCAGTTCTAATCTACAGGCAAGCAAGATCAGGTACACTTCTCAACTTGTCTCCATAAATTTACGAGTATTTTTTTAGCTAATGATTTTATGACAGAATTAAATATTATTTGGAATACCATGATCTGGTAACTTTTAATTAACAGTTCTGGAACAAGATTTTACATGCATGAATATAGTGTATATTACCCACGCTCAAACTCTCAAGTAACAATATTATGTTACATGAATAAATATGATTTTGTAAAAAATATGCTATATAATTAATTTTCCTATCAAGGGGGGTTTCTTTTAAAATCGTATACGCACTCACAAAATTTAGATGGCTACAGTCACTCTGAATAAGGAAGTGGTAAAATCCAATTGTAAGGACCCGTATTTTAAAACCGAGATCCTCTTCATAAAACACCTAATTGCACACGAATTTTGTTATAGATGGTTATGTAGAGAGGTCTTGGCGAATGATTCGGTCCAACCCGCTCACCCTAAATGATACACACTTCACACACAATGATACACACACAAATGATACACTTTCTTTTATATCAAGAACACTGTATATGACTATTATTTATTGGGGGAAATTGAAAAATAAAGTGTCAAATCCAAACCACCATGCATTAAAAGAACTTAAAGGCAATATCACAAGAGAAATTAATTCTATCAGGGAAGCTGAATTTATGCACGTGCCACAAAATTTCTTAAAAAGGCCCCAGTGTTGTGTGGATGCAAGAGGAGAACATTTCCAACATCGACTTAATTAAATTGTAATTTTAACTGTAATCGTGAGAACCAGAATCATTACACCGTTAGCGACGTTATTTGTGTAAATATTTCACCCGATCGCGCGGGAGTTAGAGTTGTGGCCGCCGCGAAGTAGAAACCCGCACGATTGGCCAACTCTTACGTGAAAAGCACTGTACATTGAAAAGAACATATATCTAGTAGATGTAGTTGGGACTATAGTTGAGGGAATATACGCCTAGTAGAAAAGATAAGAAGTGTAAGAAGAGATAGTCACTTACTTACATTTGTCAATGACATATTTATTAATTTCATTAACTCCATTAAGAGGTAGCATAATTGATGATCGTGTTCTAAATTTGATTAATTTGAACGTCCTATATACGGAGTCTGAAATCTTAGATTTAAACGAAATTAAATATTGTGTTTACATTCCACATTGATGTACTTTTGTACATTTAATACTCACAGTACATTAGTATGGCTCATTGTATAATTCCTCTCTCAGTTCCCCATTGCCTTTCTTCTCAGACATATACATTTTGATGCCCTTTGTGCCACGTTGAAAAATATTTCTTCTGTTTACGTATTAATAATCTATGTATATCAATGGAAACCATTAAGACGTACTCTTTATCCTGGTGAAGTGTTAAGTAAAATCATAAACAATGTGAAAATGGAGACTTATTATGCACGATCTGAACTCTTGGTACCATGTACGTAAGGACTTTTACGAGATTCAACCTGCGTAACTCGAAAACTAAAAATCAAACGTCACCAAATCTTTGCATTGCACTGAGGCTTGAAACTTTAACCCATCTCAACACAAACTACGGTACAACTACTAAAACTGCAACTATCCAGCATGCTTTTAGAATGATTGAATTATATATTGTAAGGGACCCTATGGCGGAACCATTAAATCATTCTTGAGATAATGTTCATTCCCTTTAACTTGGTTTTCTCGAAACTACATTTTGTTATAACTCAAAAAGTACTTTGAGGCTTCCATTTGGTTTGATTTGCGAAGATACAAAACATACTCCAACGCACAAAGTAGTGCATGGAATTGTCGTTTCATCGAAAACTTTCATTATATGGATTTTTATTATTTGAAAATTACAAAAAATCGGATGTAATACATAACTTCCTCTGCCCATTATTACGTTTGTCATTCTCTTCATGTAAATTGGTTTAAAAAATGAAAAGAATGTCATTACCCCAAAGAATCGCATTCCCGAAGGAAAAGAATGTCACTCCATAGTATACATAACCCAAATAAAATATTATTAATGCACTCACGTAACTTCCTTTACCTAAAGCATGGCCAATATATTTTCTCACTTTCACATTCTGATATAGAAAAAGAGGCCGTAATGCAAAGAGCGCGTACTGGGTGGGTGGCTTATAATTACCCTTCAGATTATTTTTGAGAAAAAAGAAATTTGCGGATAAAAGTTTTAGCTCTTAGTATAAGCCCCCATATAGAGAAAATTTAAACAAAATTTTTGATCCGTTTTCAGGAAGCTTTTCTACCAGAAAATATCGTCATTCACCTTTTATGTCCACATCAGATGAGTTTTCAAAACATATCGAAGGGCTTAATGATTTGTGTTTGATCCATATTCCTATTTAGGGCAATTATAACAATACTGCGATTATAGCCGCCGTCCGCTAGAGAGTGTATTTCTTCATAGACTTGGAGTCTTTTCTGCCCGAGTGCCTTGGCTATAAGGCTCCTTTTGGTGCTATGATGTTTTATGCACAGGGATTCTCTTTTGGGGTTAAATGTTAATGAACTTTACAAGAAAAGAGATGAATGTTAGGAAATGAAACAATGGTGGGGTACAAAACTCCGGCACGCCAACCTACGTTGTAGTAAACAAACGTTGCTTCCTTAGAACTTTTCTCCGTTAGTAAAAACGTTAAGGATTTAACTCTAATCTCTTTTCGGGAAAGAGTTTTTGTAATTTAATATCATTTCATTACACTGGGACTGGATAAATATTTCTGTAAAGAAAGTTCAACATGGGTTTTCCTGAAATCCTTGGGTTCCTTTCCTGCGATTTTGAGATAATTGGAATAAATTTATCGTTAATTCGTCTCCCATCTAATGCTATGGTTCGAACTTGTGTGACTGACATAAAGATCCTGAGTGGTAAAGGACTTCGGCCGTTCAATTCGCAGCTGTGTTTATACTCCTTTGAGCTACAAGGCCATATCAGGAGTTCGGATCTGGTCTATACCGTAGGATAGGCCATAGAAATATTGCCAATTATTTCCATTGTTAGTGCATTTTATGGAGTAAATTTCAACTGATACCAGTTTAAATAGATATGATACAGGATGAAATGATGAGGGTGATTCATGGTATGTAAATATCCAATTCGGCATTTGCCTTTACGACTGGGGAAACCATGAAAACAAACCCATGTTAAATTGGCCGGCCACGGGGTTTGAACCTGGGACTTCCGAATGCATGTCCAAGACTTTACCATCTCGGAGACCTCGCTCAGCTAAACGTTTGTTACTATCGTTTGCTTAAAGCTTATTTCTTCCCACAGAGCACAACTACCGTGCTAAAGGCTTGCTGGTACTTACTTGAAATAACAATACAGTTATTGAAGCAGATTTCGTCTATATTCTTGCTTCATATGAAGAATATTTAAATAAAATGTTATATCATCATTTGACTTTCAAACGAACGTGCAAAAGGTAACCATGGGAATACTATAATGTAGTAAACAATAACATACGTCTAGCGAAAAATCCTGTTGCCACTGCGGAAAATTCTGTTTTGATTTCCAGATATATCCATTTAATATCTCTGTCTACTCTTATTAAGTAGATCTCATCCAGACGTGAAAATGAACAGAGATATTCCTGTACTGTACAACGAGAAACTCCTAGATCACAAAGACTTTGAAACGAGGATTCTATGAAAATAGGCAGGCCTATATTTCCATTACCAGTGCCAGTACCTTGATAATGAATCTGAAAAGAACCCAGGTACGATCTCAGGTCTATTGTCCGACTATGAAATACAGTTAAAAGCCTGGAAAACTGTATGCTGTGTTGATTAAAAGAAGAGTTTTTCGATAGTCTAATAATCGAGTTTCTGAAGTTTTTTTCTGTACTAGGAATACACTTTTTGCTAGGTGCTAAACACCCAGCAGGGAAATTTTACGAAGCAAGGAAGAACCAGAGAGATATAAACTGTTAAAGATTTTACAAACAATCTTCTAATCCCGAGCGAGCTACCAAAAGGGAGTGAGAAAAAAGAAAGCATGAATACCAATATGAAAAAGAACTCTATTCGACTATTACAAACAGAGACGAAAGGCAGGATGATAAGTAACTTGGACAAACCCTCGAATAAGATAGACAATGATGAGTTTACGATCAATTCACTTCTCGCTTTTCCAAACCCAGTAATTTGTGTTACTGAACTAGAAAATATAGAATTAAATGAAGTCTTTCAGACATAATTTAAGAAGTAATTGAATTGCATTGTCCAGGTTAGCTGATAGTACAGCACCCGGGACGGATCATGTTTACTTGCGAGTGTTGAAAGATGGCATTTCAGTAGACACAGTTTCCCTTATTGCTACAAGAATGCTTACAACAGGTCATATTCCGTCACATTATGTAAATCGGGTGGTGTTAGTGACATAAAGATTGGCGTCCAATCTCTGCCCAGCACTTTGCCAAGTTGTTGAACGGACTCTACATCTAAGTCTTCGAATTCGTGCCCTTCAATACTCATCACCTGGGATACTGATCAAGGTCCTGTGGTCCATTCTGACAGCAGCAAAATCTATTAAATGTGATGCTACTGTTGTCTTCTCATATATTAGGAAAGCATTCTACAATGCTGCTCGGTGTTTTAAATATAATTATATAATTTACAATAGTTGTAAATTTCTTGTACCCTCCATTATTAGTGTGTCATGGAGGGGAATGGTATATTGAATGTTCTGATGCTCCAAGTAGGATATGAGTGCATATCTTTCGTAAGTGTATATGGGACACGAAAACATGATATGATTAACTGACTGTTCAGTTTCTCCACATTTACATTGTACATTGTTCGTTATACGGAATGCAAGTACTATTGAAATTTTCTATGTTGAGTATAAAACTGTGTCATCATATAGCTTGGTATCAATTGTTCATATTTTATTCCGTTGCAAATTTACGGTCATATTATATAACTAATTAGAGGTCCGTTCTCGCCGTTCTGCCATTGTTTGTTCTCATTGAGCTGAAACATATTTTTAAATATATTTTAGAGATCAGTGGTTGTTCAACTCGAAAGTACTCTGACCCTTTACTTGTTTTTAATATGGGAAATAGAATAGAGAGTAACATGACAGAATCTGGAGCCACTTTGGCTAGTTAGTCCGCTCTCTCATTATCTGTAATCCCAAAATGTCGACGAACCTAATAAAGTCAATTGTGAACAGGGAACTGCCCTAACAAAGTGCGGATTTCTTGAGCATTATGCTGATCATCTATGGTGCCTATTGCCGATTTTGAATTGCTAAACTTGAAAAACTGAGCAATAGGAGGGTAACTTCTGAAGCTTTGTGAAATGTTCCTCAGAGCTTTTGTACACTACAAACGCACTTCCTGATTTTGGAACACCAATTGAAGTATCTTGCAAGCGGGAGCCATCTGTACGTTAAGTATTTAAAATGAAGGGCAGGGTGGTCTGTTAATCGACTTTTATAGATGTAGCTGATATGTACTCACGAGCCTCTATCTTTTTTCATGTTGCTTATATTTGCATTTTCAGTTGCTGTTGAGAACAGGGTTTCTATTCTTGTCATAGTTATCACGACTTCAGTTGGGTTCATGCTCTATCCCTTTATCAATGTATCAACGTTGAATTTGTAGCAGTTTCTTTCGGAACCACTTCTTTGTGAGAACTCCTTCAAACGCTGCAATACCATATAGGCTAGCACTAACGACACTCTCCATGATACACAGTTCGCAGAATATGGTAATTTTGACCCCATGTTGGTCACCTGGCAAACAAAAATTTTGTGAGAAGTGCATTTAATTTTTTATCCATGTAATGAAAATAAGGGCGAAAGGTTACTTTTTGACTAGTGTATCACTTACATAGTTCATTTTATCCACTTTTCTTTTTCTATTACTTATAATGGCGTTATCAGAATACACTAACAGTTTGCACCATTTCTTGAGATGTTCCTGCAGCAGCTAATCATATAGTATAATCCAGAAACCAGGGCTGCACGGCGATTCTGGCGAGCGCCTCAAGTTGTCTTTTTTTTTAGAAAGGGTGGACATTTATTGCCCTATGCACCGCTGCATTGCTGATCAATGGTGCACCCCTTGCTATAGTCCCTTAGAAGACCAGACGCTTTGATAAAGAGTGCCAGCTTCTTGATTGAGACCTTAGACAATTCGTCCGCCGGCATGAACCAGTAGTTGAAATGCTTGGCCCTAATAACCGCAAGTATTCCGCAATCACACAGACGATGAAGAGCAGATTCTTCATCTTTCCGACAACTTCTGCACATCGGGTCGTCTGCTATGCCAACCTTATAGAGGTGTCCCAGCAGCCGACAGTGTCCAGTCATAAATCCCACAACCCAGCTGAGTAGGAATCCTATCTATCTTAAGCAGTTCTCTGGTCCTGCCTTTGATGACTTCTTATCATGTAATAGAAACGAAATATTAAGAGATATTTTAATGCCCGTGGGGGAAAAAAATACATTCATTTAAAAAAAAAAGCACAGTCACTGCTACACTCACCTTACGGACTCGTTTCTCAAATTTACCTACTCCCAAAATTAAAACTATATTTTACCACATGTATAACAAATAACTATTATCATATTATACAATAACTATTATTGTTCACTCATGAAAGTGAAATAAGTAGTATGATTAAAGTGTAATCTAAATTACTTCGGTCAGAAAATAAAAGCTAAATAGATAGGAAAAACAAAATGATTCATGAGTGCCTGAAATAATTCAGTGCCCACATAGAAAATAATTTTTTCAGAAGAATAAAATTTATCTTAATTCAGTAGCCAAACACAATTAGCAACAATAAGTATGTTAGTGATCTAAAAAGTCCTCTTGTAAATGAATCAATACGAACAGTCTTATAATATAGGCCTACTTCACTACCCACCCAGGTCGTTTTGTTGATTGACTTTACCTTACAGTTATATTATATTGTGAAATGACAATTATTGTGTATTGTTGTACTACATCTAGCAAATATACAATTTGTATTCCATACAGTAATGGGACTGACTTCAACAGATCTGACTTTTTAAACCAGAAACAAATATATATTAATATAAGGCACCCTTCCTTCTTGGCTACAGTTGAGTTCAGTATGTTCGCTCTACTGCATTACCAGAGCCTGCGAACGTGGACGCGAAGGTTAGGATTTTCTGTTATTCCTTTCAACTTAAGCGCAGGATTAAAAGCTATAAATTTCACATTGTATTGCAGTCAATACGAGGTTGTGAAGGAATAACAGACGTTAGGCTCCGTTATCGCTGTTGTGTATTAAACAAAGCAGCGATTCACCAAAGAGCAGTTCTCATTTAAACATTTTGCCAAAATTGACTTAATTTGGAGGTAAGATCTGGTCTGCGGTCCTATGAACAAGTTTATTTATATTTTATACTTAGCACTCCATTGAACATTGCAATGATTTTCAAAAGACCTAATATCGAAAACAGGTATCTTTCTCCGCAGTCCTCTCCAGTATGCGTTAATGTTCGCGTATTTCTTTCAGTAGAGATGTTATCTATAGTACAGTGTTTCATTTCTCATTAACTCGGAAAACACTTTACTTCTTCTGCAGTCATCTCCAGCATTGCCGTAGATCCCACAGTATCATTGGTCACCATTCCATTAATACTTGCGAAGAAGGTCCAGACAATATTTATGTATCCTGCAGAAATGAGAAGTCGATTGTAAATATTACTTTCACTTTTATATTAATTTTGAAATTACATACACTTGCATGTACTATAAAGAGGATACTTCAATTCTGTAAAAAAGTTTGCACGGAATTTTGGTTATTATCAGATTATGGCATTTAACTCAATTCCTAAGGATAGGCCTTTATAAACATAATAGGTTACATTAAATTTTTATAGGACTATTCTAGACTGACTTTTCGTTAAATACAAACATTCATATACAATGCATTACCCTGATGGTATTAATTATAACAGTGATTGATATTTTACTTCTCCTCCCTTATTTTTAGATTCTATCCGAATCCATATAAATAGATTTTTATCTGTAATGTTTTTAAATTTAAATTTAATACATTTTCTTTTTATTTATCCTCAAATACGTTTTCTGTTTCTGTGGAAACTATTATGGAAATATAACGTATTGATTCATCGTGTAAAGTAATTGCTGTTTAACTATCTTATAGTATTTCCTAGCAGGTGTCCGCGACTTCGCCCACGGTTATTTACTCAACTGCAAGATGCTTTGTTTAAATCATTTAGCAGAAAAATATTTAAAACATTGTATTTATCAACACTAAAGTCGTGCTTACATAAATTGCAGGTATTACATAATTTTATTCTTAATTATATTGTTTGTACACCGCTGTGGCTCGGGGGATGCGTTCCCTCCTCTCACGCAGCGGGCGCTGGTTCGATTCCTGGTCGGGACAAGTTACCTAGGTGAGGTTTTTCCGGGGTTTTCCCTCACCTGTGAGACAAATGTCAGGTAACTTTAGGCCCTTGTGATCCCCGGATAACATCTGGCGTCATTATCATCTTCATCCCATCCTCGCATTGTTCGGAGTGAGTGTGTGTGTGTTGTGTGTGTGTGAATGGTGTGTCTCGTCCTATGTGTTCGTGTTGCCTCGGAGGTGGCCCCGGCATTGGGTTTATCACTCCTCCGGGGAGGCCCTCCATGTCCTTGTGTGGTCAAAAAGTATGTCTTGTGTTTTGATCCATAGTTCAGTCCTCTTCCGACAGGTCGCGGCCCGGTAAGTCCCGGGCGGCGCGGGCCGCATAAAGGTCCCCACAAGGGAGAACAAAATTATATTCTTTAATTAACGTTACAAATATAAATAATTAACCGAACAAAACGAATGGTGTACTGCCATATGAGCTTACGGATTCTAAATGAAACTATTAAAATGAAACACAGATTCATGAGCCTTACCCAAATCATTATAAACAATTAAAACAATTAATAATTAAAAAGCTCTACCATCTCAGAAAGAAATTATTAATCAGGGAGTGAGACAAGGATGCCCACTTTCCTCAATATTGTTTAACATTTATATTGACGCTGCTGTCTCATTGGCAAGACCAGCTAAGCAACCATTTTAAATTAGGTAGTTCTATAATAAATACACTTCTTTTTGCTGACGACCAAGTCATTCTTTCAGATTCTGAAGACAATCTACAGAGAGCTGCTCATCTACTCCAAGTGGTTACAAAAGAGTACAGTTTAAAAATATATCTTTCTAAATCAAAAGTTATGGCATTTCAAGGAAAATTTCCAGTGAGATCGAAGATAGTGTTAAATAAAACTATAATAGAACAAGTTAAGAGTTTTAATTATCTTGGATACTACATTTCTTACGAGGAGGATAAAGATCTCATTAAAAAAAACTATGAAAATTTCAATATATGTGTGGAACAATTTATAGAATCTTAAAAAATAAAGCTCATAAAGACACCATGATGAAATTTTATAAAGTAATAGCTGTACCATTATTAACTTATGGCAGTGAAAATTGGGCTTGGAATAGGTCAAAGAAAAGAATGATTGAATCGGCAGAAATGAGATTTTTAAGACGAATTGGAGGCCATACATTAAAGGATCATATCCCAAGTGATAACATTAGAAAGGAATTAAACATTTACAATCTGCAGCATAAAATTGACAGATCCAAACAACAGTGGTTCCAACACATTGAGAGAATGGATTCCCTCAGAATTACAAAACAAGCCTTGCAATACAAACCCAAAGGTAGGCGGGCAGTTGGTCGACCTACATTACGTTACGTTGGGAGGATGATCTTTGAAACGGAGCAGGCTTACAGCCTGTCCTTGCAGTGGAAGAAGAAGAAGAATTAAAAAGCTAAAAACCATGCTACAATGTGCATTCCACGATTAAAGTGCGCCGCCTGAGGGGAAAAAGATCTCAGATTCGAGTTTACTATCCCCCCCAAAAAAAGAAATCCTCATAGTGAGTTTCGTATAAATCATTCAATTTTTTCCCATCTAGACGTGCGTTCATGATCCCCTTTTCAGTAAATAAGTTGTCTGCGAATCGTAAACAAATGAATCAAGATAAACGAGCAAGGCAATCTTGAATTAATTTCACAATAGAATACTGTGTTGCTAGCGTTTTTCACAAAATCGAATTATTCTTGTATTTCTTATGGAAAATATTTCGTCTCGAAAACATTAATTTTTGGCCTTAAAAAGCCAAAATTTTGCAAAATCCTCTTTTGAGCACTTACATTATGTGAAAATTCGAAGTCTCTATCCACTATAGTTTAGGCTCTGATTTTCTTTCAGTCAGTCAGTCAACCAGAACAAAGGCGCTTATATAGATAGAGATACTATTATCTGTGCTATATTAAAAGTGCCCTAAAAAATGTTTATGAATTTTAATTTAAGTAACCTATACAGGTTTCCTTGAAGTATAAATGAGTAAGAAATTCTTTAAGGAAAGGGAATAACGTTGAAGTTATCACACTGGAATGGTATATATATATATATATTGTACCGGGATTTAGTTTACCCATGATTACCCAGAGGAATAAATAGCATCCAAACAAGAAAATTCAAATAACATTACAAATATTTTATTACTGTATGCAGGTTTACAGGAGACTGAATATTATGGATAGAATAGTGAACTTTGTATCTGATTAATGGTTGCTAAATAGTATTAACTGTTGCTGAAAAAGGGGCGTTGTCGGGTCGTTCCATCCCAATCATTATATATGTAACTCAAAACGAACAAAACGATAGCATATTCGAAACGAAAGAAAAATCCTGGCGAGCGAGAATAAACAAACTAAAATTAGAAAACACAGATTTTAAATGAACTAAACTACTCGCCAGGAAAAGAATGGTGAAGCCAAAAACTAAAGATGAAACATACCTGAACTTAGAGGCACATGGATCCCGGACAGAGGAAAGGCCTCAGGATAGAAGAAGAGATGTTCACGTTAAGCTCCTAGCTGCAGACTGCCGGTCCGCAGAAGAGCACGCGAGGAGGTAGAGAAACAGCAAAACTAAACATTAGAACGCGCCCGGAAAACAATACTCATGTAAGCAAAGATGAGATAGAACAAGTGAGCAACGAAAAACGTAAACAAACAAAACGAAAACAAGATGGAAAGACCCGTAAAACGTAAGTACCTGAATAAAAGTAATATTAATATAAAAACATACTAATGTGCCAGGCATTCGGCACATAATCTCCCGCGGTCCAGAAAAAAAATCTTGAAGCGTCCAGAGAAAGATTTTCTGAAAAGCAACACTTGCTAACTTGCTAACACACACAGGTCCATCCCAACATAAGAGTTGTCTATAATGTAATAGTAACTGTCACTGGCTAAATAAATGCAACACAATGTCCAATATTGTGTAAATTAAATATCTGTAACAAGTTGAGTAACGTTGACAGAGCAGACAGTCCCATGTCCACAACTGAATTATTCTAGAAATGTTGACTTAGACGGTGAGTGATGAGTAACAGGTGCTTGCATACCGAAGTTTGTTTGACAACACCAGAACTGGGTCAAGTTGTTATAGTTGCTTTGTTATGTAGTAGGAATCTCAGCGGTGCCGGGCGTCCCCGAACACATAAGCCAAGGAACCAGAAGAAGCCAGCAGAAGAGTGGGTGGCCATAACAGTGGAGCAAGCAAATAGCTACGTAGACAGAGCGAAGAGGCATCTTGAAGCTGGGCCACGGAGAAGCCGAAGCACAACACAACAACATACTGAAACTACAAAAAGATATTAACATTCAGGTACTCACAACTTTACATTACAAATCCTGCTTTAAGACCTTTTAATATTTAATTTTGTTTTGCCCCCTTACTTAACAAAGACGGTCCAGAAGGGACCTTATTTTGATTTATAAACTCAACGGAGTTTGAAAATTTTTTTGCAGAAATATACAGTATTTATTATTATAGAAAGAGTTAAATAGTATTTTTGGTAACTTTTATAGAAGATTTAAACATTATAATATTTTTTTTTCTTTTTACAAGCATAATATGATTTAAGTACAACTTTGAAAATTCAAAGTAAAATTTTATGTACAAAACTAACTATAAAGAAACTTTAATTTAAAAGATATTTACATAAGTTTCGAGGCCAATAATTTTGATATTTATATTAAATATATTTATATATTTACAAAAGGCTCAATAACTTTAGTTATTTATATGAAATCTGAAAATAGTTTTTTTATTACAATGACGAATGATTAATATACAATATGATTGATGATAAATGAGGTGAAACTGATCCACATGAAGTGACGTATGAAATGGAAAGATCCAAATGGGATGAACGATGAAATGAGATAGATCAATGGGAGATCCGGATCAAAATTTATGACAAATGAAATAATGAAAATTTGGTACTGGAGTCACGGAGAGCGGAGTGGGTTGGAAATGTATTTTTTTTTTAAAGGAATTTCTTCGTCGCTCGCTGCACTCATCCACTGTCCTGGATCGGAGGGCGACGCATCGCTAGGCCTATGCCTATATATAGCGAAATTTTTCCTTCAGAAACAATTTGTCGAGTTGGGAGTCTGAAACAAAAAGCAAATAAAACCTCGCCCACATGGGGCGGAAACGGAACACAATGCTGACGCCCCGCTCTGTGAGACCCGAACTAACAAAGCCGTCCGCCAGCGAGGAGCAAAAAATGACACCTCCTCCACGAAATTAGCAGACACCCCCGCGAGCTGCGAACGGAAAGCTGAGGTGCCCTCTCGAGAAGGAGTAAGAGACAGCCAACAAAACACACGACAAAACAACCGCGCAACGGACACAAAATACCAAAAGATGAAAGTCTAAATCAGGCATTGCATATTTGCAAGTTAATAATTATAGCACATAATATATATGAGCATTGAAAAGACAAATCCGGTAGATTAATTTTACTCTATTATTGCTCAAAACCTTTATTTCCAGGTTAGATATGTAATTTTTTTTTTAAATTTATTTACAAATATATACATTTTTATACAATATCCTTGCTTTATTAAATATTTCTCTCTGCTTACAAACTTAAAGTCGGAAGAAAACATAACTGAATTATCAATTACTTCAACAGAAGTCATGAAATGTTTTACCAAACCGACAGAGCATAAGGACATAAGCATTGTGAGTGGTTTTAGAGGTTTTACACACAAATAGTAATTAGTATTAGTTTTTTCTGTGTATTAAATCACCTTTCTTTTTCATTAAATCAATTTTGGAAAATCATTTGAGAAATGCAATGATTTACTGCGAAAAGCATTAAATATTTGGAAAAACAATCCTTCGCAGAAATTATTTAAAAAAATAATGGAATCTTTCTAATTCCTTTTTTTTTTAATTATGCAAATTTTATTTCCGATATCATTGTGCTTAGTATTTGTCATATCTACAGTGAGATATATAAATTTATATACTGTACTGGTTTATAGTAAGATTCCTGCTTAATGAGTTTTGTGTTTCTTTAAATTTTGACTTATGGTAATTTTATATCTGGTATAATGCTGTAGGCCTATAGTATTTATAATATCTGCAGTCTGAAATTTTACCTAATGTAATAATTAAATGCAATTTATTGCTTAGAGAGATTTTTTTTTACATTTATTTCCAAGATTTGCAGCAATGGTCAGTATTTAGGAGTCTGCAGCCTAGAAGAGTTTGTCTCTAACAATTAGTTTGTTTGTTTTATTACTTTTTTTCTAAAAAAAAAGATCAACGAAATTTTTTTTATTAGGTGGAAAATAGAAAAAAAAATTCAGTTATATTGAAAACTGCTTTTTCATTTTCAGGAAATGGATGGAAACAAAAGGGAGATTCAGGTATGCAGAAAGAAGAAGAAAACTGAACAAAATTAAACTAAAACAAAACAACAAAGAAACAAGTGAGGAACGACCAACAAACTAGAGACGCAGCATGTAAAACGGAGAACGGCAAGAGCATTATGGAACAGTAATAGAAACAGATTGAAAATGGCGAATGGAAGCAATAGATAATAAACCGATACTAAGCAAAATTTTAATTTTAATTTTATGGAACCACCCAAAAAAAAACAATGCCGAATAAGTATGAATATGCTAAGTCAAAAGCTACACTATTAGCAAAAAATACACAATACAACATTAATAAAAGATTCCCACAACCTGGGTAAATACTAAATTTGAAAAAGAATTAAAACTCGCATATTCATACTTAAAACAGCTTGGGTCTAAAATTTTGAATAAAAATAAAAAAACCCAGAAAATCCCCAAAATTTGAATAAAAAATTTTTTTTTCTTAATGGCATAAAGAAAAAACTTTGCAATAGCCTATATATATTTTGATATTTTGAATTTGAATTTTCATACCAAAATAAAGCAAAACTTTGAAAATACATACCAAAAGTAATACAGAAACTTTGGACCAAAAGCCGAAAGAAACCCCTATGACTCGGGAAGCCGGGAACGTCAGCTCTCAAATCACCGTGCCCAAATCATGGAGACCCCTGGCACGAAAATCCTTAAGCCATTTTCAGTTGAGAAATATGCGCCCTATAAAACTTTCCTTTTTCATCCCGTAGGGAAACAGAAACCGGTGTAGTAAACTTTTCAATGAGATAGGGGCCGCAAAAACGGGGAGCTAATTTTGCAGAAAATTTATTTATGGTTTTACTAATAGGGTGGTTCTTAAGAAAGACTTTATCACCAGGTTTGAAAGGGATGGGAGCCTTATCCTTGTTATACCGTTCTTGGGTTTTGGTGTGACTCCTTTTTAGATTGCGAAGCGCCCTACTCCATCTGTCTTTTAAATCCTGTGGATTCGGCTGATCAGGGAGTAAATCATTGAGAGCCCATAGGTTAGACAGGGGACAATTTGGCTGAAATCCCATCATAAGTGCAAAAGGGGTAGACTTATGAGCCTCGTGGATAGCTGTGTTGAATGCATAAGCTAACCACTCTAAATTTACATCCCAACGGCCGTGATTGTCAGAGTGAAATGCAATGAGGGCCGACCGAATGTTCCTATTTACTCTCTCAGCCAATGAAGGGTTAGGATAGAAAGGCGTAGTAGTCACATGAGCTATACCCCTGTCAAAACAAAATTTACGGAAGGAATTAGACGTGAACTGTGTAGCATTTTCTGATACAATATTACTAGGGGGCCAAAAGTAGAGCAAATCTGAGAAAGGCAAGCAACAGTGACTGCAGAAGTGGCTTCACGGACTGGAAAGAACCACACAAATTTTGTAAACGCGTCGACGCAAACTAACAGGAAGGTATTACCCTTGTTAGACCTTGGCAAACGTCCCACGTAATCAACAAACAATTTTTCCATAGGACGAGACGAGATTTGAGACGCAAGGTAACCGTAATGTACTTTCTGAGCCGGTTTACTTTGCTTACAAATAATACAAGGTTTAACTCTGATCTGAATGTCCTTATCTAAACCTTTCCAAATAAAGTGCTCCCTTATTTTACCTATAGTTTTATACAAACCCAAATGACCCCCAACTGGAGATACATGAAAATATTGAAAAAGTAACGGAACTAAGGTATCAGGCACTACCACCTTAAATTTGCCATCTCTATTAGCCCTGCATACAAGGACACCATCCTTAACAGAATATGGGGGGATTAGAGTACCTTTTTCCAATTCTTGCAAAATACTATTTAATTTGGGATCTTGACTCTGGGCCTCCCTTATAGTAAGAAAGGAAGTAGGCAAATCCGAAAGAAGGGCACTTAGAAAAACTTCATTTTCCGACTCACTGGCGGAATCGGCACAATCATGTTGCTCGTCTGGGTAACCCTCGAACATACAAGACAATGTGTCCGCTACTACGTTCATCGAGCTACGGATGTGACTGACTTTAAACTTGAATGCGGAAATACGCAATGCCCAGCGAGCAATTTTACCAGTTTTCCTCGGACGGCCAAGGACCCAACTAACAGCTTGATTATCGGTCTCCAAAAGGAACTCAACGTGTTCTAGATACATTCTGTATTTTTCCATCCCAAAAAGGACCGCTAAGGCTTCCAGTTCGTACATCGAAAGTTTCCTCTCCTGATCAGTCAAAGCACGTGCAGCGAAAGCGATGGGGCGTCTTCCATCAGGAAACTCTTGTAGCAAAACCGCCGCAAGGGCACGCCCACAAGCATCTGTTTGTAAAATGAAACTCCTGGAGAAATCGGCCATCGCTAACACAGGAGGGTTAGTGACTTTTTGTTTAAGTAATTCAAAAGCTTTCTGCTGATCTTCCCCCCAATGAAACTTGGTGTTTTTCCTCCTTCAAGCATTCAGAGGAGCACAAATCTCCGCAAACTTAGGTATAAACTTGGAAAAGTAATTGACCATACCTACAAACCTTCCGACAGCTTTTTGATTGCGCGGAGGAGGGAAATTTCGAATCTTAACTGTGCGGTCAGGGTCAATAGAAACTCCATTAGGAAATATCAGATGGCCTAAAAATGACAGATTCTGAGCCAAAAAATTTACTTTAGCCGGTTTAACCGTAAGTTTGGCCTCCCGCAAACGATGCAAAACTTCTTGCAAATGTTCCAAATGCTCTTCATAAGAATTTGAGTACACAATCAGATCATCCAAATAATGGAAAACAAACTGGAATTTAATATCAGAGAAAATGGAGTCTAATAACCGAGTTAACACTTGCGCCCCGACTGCAATTCCAAATGGCACGCGGGTATACTCGTACAAATTCCAGTCAGTGGCGAATGCTGTGAGCGGCATAGACTTTTCTGAAAGCGGAATCTGAAGATAAGCGCTATTCAAGTCGAGGCTAGTGAAAAATTTTGCCTTTTGAAACAAATGGAAATAATTGTGTACATCTGGTAATGGCACTGATTCTATAGAGATTTTACTATTGAGTACCCTGTAGTCGACTACTGGACGGAACTCATTATTTGGTTTTGGTACCAGAAAGATCGGGCTAGAGTATGAAGATTTGGATGGTCTGATAATGCCTTGCTGAAGCATAGAATCAATTTTGGCTTTAAGAATTTGCATACGAGGCGGAGAGAGGCGATACGGTGGTAACCTAACAGCCTTTTGATCTTCCAGAACAATATCGTACTCTATGAGGTTAGTTAGCTCTAGGTCGTTAGTTAGAACATCCGGGTACAGTTCTACCAAACGACGAATGTCAGCAGCCTTCTCAGAAGAAAGATGGGACAATTTTAGATCCGCAGGAAAATTATTTTCAAACAACGGATCATTAGTGGCAGCTAAAACCTCATACTCGGCATTTCGAGAATCGAAATGTAACTGCGCAACGGTTCTCGGGTCGAACCCAAAACGCAGCACACCACAACTTAAGTCCAATATGGTTCTAGTTTTAGACAAAAAATCTGCTCCCAAAACAGCCTGAACAGGCAACCCCTTAATTACAATGAAATTAAAATGCCAGGTAAATTTAGCTAGTTTTATTCTAAGTCGAGTTTTGCCCAAAATTCTTACTGGGGACTGATCAATACTATAGCAAACTAAGTCACACGGGCATACCGTACAATTATTTTTAGCAGCAAATTCGTGGGACACGATAGAATAAGAGCTACCCGAATCTACTAAGGCTTGACACAAGTTGTTATTTAAACTTACAGTAACAATAGGAACATTACTAGACACTTTCGCTACGATGGGAAATTTCACATCCCTCTTCGAGCGATGGCTTTTCCTGTCTAAGTAACTCTGCCTATTACTAAGGTTAGAAGCAACATTCCTACCACGATAATTGGTAGCACCTGCTCTACCCCAACACCTGTCACGAGTATGTCCCACTCGCTTACAGATATCACAAAATATAATAGATCTGCCGCCCCGAGTTGCCAGGTTAGATCTAGCTTGACCGGACCAACTATTTCTGTAGAATGTGGGTCTATTCGAAAAATCATCTTGCCCTTCAGAGCGCGGTGAAGCATCAGATTGCTCCAAAGCCGCAATATTATTTAGTTTAGGAGCAAGTTCTTTTAACTGTCCCCAAGTAACAGGTGGGGATAAGCTGAGAAATAGGCCACGGACTTCGGGCAATCTAGCACCCAAACCAACCATCGCAACTGATTCTTTCTCAGAATGGGGAAACATTAAAGCACTAGCTACGATTTCAATGTCTTCAACGTAAGCAAGAAAACTCTCCCCTGGGCGTTGATTACGAAAATAATACTTGCCAGTAAGTTGGTGCAAGATAATATCCGGAATATAATATTTAATGACCGAAAGTTGAAATTGCTTTATTGTTACTCCAGTATTAATAGCTTTCATGATTAAATCTAGTAGTTGTCCTGTAGCACGAGTGCACATAATTTGTAATATCTGTATTTCACTTAATCGGAATGATGACACTTGTTTTTGAAAAATAACTAGCTCTTTCAAAAAAAGGAAAGCTTGATCAGCATTATTTATTTCAAAAACCGTAAATTTCTGAATCAACTGTTCTACAGGATTTGGTAGTTCCAGAGTTTTAAAATTTAAATTTGAAAAGAAAACACCCTGAGGTGAAATAATTTGGTCATTTTCAGGAAACCTAACCACATTCTCATTAACTGTAGTGTGAAGACCTTGTAAGGTTTCCGAATTAGTTTGCCTGACGCCTTGAAAATCCAGGTTATCCTGCCTTACTGTATCAGTAGAAATAAGATTATGTTCCATTTTGAAAAAGGAAAGCAAAAACGTAGCCCAAAAATAAAAGGTGCAAATCTTAAACCTCCTAACAACAGTCAATAGCATAACGTCGGTTAATTAGCGTAACTTTCATAATTGAAAACCTGAAATCTGAATCTACTAGCAAAGCACACCAATCACGGCATAATAACCCCAAAATAAAGACCGAGTGCGCCTCTACCACAATTTTGTACCGAGATTTAGTTTACCCAAGATTACCCAGAGGAATAAATAGCATCCAAACAAGAAAATTCCAATAACATTACAAATATTTTATTACTGTATGCAGGTTTACAGGAGACTGAATATTATGGATAGAATAGTGAACTTTGTATCTGATAAATGGTTGCTAAATAGTATTAACTGTTGCTGAAAAAGGGGCGTTGTCGGGTCGTTCCATCCCAATCATTATATATGTAACTCAAAACGAACAAAACGATAGCATATTCGAAACGAAAGAAAAATCCTGGCGAGCGAGAATAAACAAACTAAAATTAGAAAACACAGATTTTAAATGAACTAAACTACTCGCCAGGAAAAGAATGGTGAAGCCAAAAACTAAAGATGAAACATACCCGAACTTAGAGGCACATGGATCCCGGACAGAGGAAAGGCCTCAGGATAGAAGAAGAGATGTTCCACGTTAAGCTCCTAGCTGCAGACTGCCGGTCCGCAGAAGAGCACGCGAGGAGGTAGAGAAACAGCAAAACTAAACATTAGAACGCGCCCGGAAAACAATACTCATGTAAGCAAAGATGAGATAGAACAAGTGAGCAACGAAAAACGTAAACAAACAAAACGAAAACAAGATGGAAAGACCCGTAAAACGTAAGTACCTGAATAAAAGTAATATTAATATAAAAACATACTAATGTGCCAGGCATATATATATATAAAAAAGAATTTACTTCTATTGCCTATGTAAGCTCGTACAGCTTAGAGCCTATTTTTTATACTTTTATAGCAATTACTAGTAATGAAGTATTAATACTTATCACTAGATGGCACTGATGCCAATTACCAGTAGACAGAATTCTTGGCACTCTTGTACCTATTTATTTACATTTAGTAAAAGAAAATATTTACTACATTCTGTATTGTAATAATCAAGGGAATAATTCTGCATATTTATTCCTGTTACTATTAGCTATTATCATTAGATAATATAATTAATGTCAATTAGCAACAGAAAGCTGCATTGCCGACATCGAACTGATATCGATAAGTCGAGTGCCAGCTCATTAATATTTACTTGGCGCTACAGCCAGAATACACTAGCTTACTCATATGCGTCATATCGATTAGTGCAATCGATTATAGAAGCAGCTTTATGAATAGATCGATTATTCACCGCATTAAAAATATTAAATTTCTCTGTAATTATACATTACAATTATAATGCAAATGCTCACATACCAATTTTTTATGTTACAGAATAATTACAGCATGTCATTCTCTTTAAATGTACCCTAATTACGGATGGAAGCTACTGGATACTTCTAGATGAGCCTTCCATAGGATTCTAGAACTTGACTCTTTGTAAGATGATTATGTGAACGCATTTTGGCCGTTAGACTTTCACTCACTCTCTCACCGATCGTCGCTTCGTAAGGGCACAGCCCAATTTAGCAACAGACCACAAGTCTGAATATATAATAGTACAGTTTCTACACGACTCAGCATGGAAACAGCGTTATCAGCCACGACTTAATCTACCAGGAGGTGGATATTTGGACATCACTAGAACTTCAGGGAGCGTAGCTTGCAGCCATGGAAGGACTCGCTACTGGCCACAGTTCAGGATGATCCACAGCAACACAGAACTTCAGCTTCAATAACTGTACATCCCTTAACTTCAGTCCGGCTAAATGCAGTCACACTCTCATCAGATGTAATCACAAACAAAGTTAACCCTGCAGTGCTCGCGCGCTGTTTCAGGACATAGAAGCTCGCGCGGCGTCTGAGAGACGCCGTTCATGTTTTACGTTGTTTCTATTGTTTTATGTTGTTTTGAGTGTTCATTTTGTTTATTGAGGGTTGTCGTAGTTTATTTAATATTATTGAACATGTTTTGCGTACATTGCTTAATTAAAAATATGTGTATTAAGTCAATTTATTGAAAATGAGCATTTAACTAATCATATTGGACACAAATCACTATTAGCACATTATGACTTTAATTAATTAACAATAAAACAATGTTGTTAGGCATGTAACAATTTAAAAATAATTTTCAAATATTATTGTCCTAAGACTGTATAGGTATAACAACTTTTACTACTAGTTACAGATCTCTTCTTATTCCATTTAGAAACTTTGTCCCGCCCTACGAAATATTTAGGCCTATTACATTCACTACAATCATTATCATCATCATCTGCTTCTTGTCCAGTGTCCGTAGACTCACTTATAGACTCCGAAATGTTTTCTTTAGGATTACTATCAGAATCAAGTTCAACATCATCATCTTCTTCTTCTAGCAACTTTCCACTATCTTCCAATCATTTGGATCAGAAAGATTATGATATTTCTTCTCCTTTCCACTCATTGCCAAGCCTAAAGATAAATAATTTCCATCAGAAAAGATTGGTATTGTGGGTTTATGATCACTAGTTTCAGCAAAAAAATTGTTTTAGACCAGTAACTTACCTTGTAACAGTAAAGCTCGCGCGGCGTCTCACAGACGCCATCTACATTTTCGCAACAATAACTTCACCTCACCGTTGATAGGCGAAAACTGGAGGGTTGCCGTTTGGATATGTTATTTAAGAGTAGTTGACTGAAAGGTAGATGACAGGTCAGCACAATGGCCTCATAGGCATTCTAGATATAGTGAAATGAATCTGGTCTGGCGTCTGTCAGACGCCACGCGAGCACTGCAGGGTTAAGTAATTCAAATCCTAATACTGTATCATTACACAAAAGCCAAATAAGGCTTAGCATCTTTGTGTTATTTAAAGTAAAAGACTGTTTGTATAATGCTAGGGAGTTTTGGCATCCATGCAGCTCCTCTTTTCACTATGTGCAAGCCAAAGATGCTGCCGTATTAAATCTTGAACAATTTATTAAAGACTGAAGATATGGTCTAACATTCTTGCTTGTAATAAAGTAGTAATTCAGTGTTTATCACGTTAAGAAGTTTTGGCAAATATTTGCAGCTTCTCTTTTCCTACTTGCAGATAAAGTATACTGCAGTAGTATTCTGAGCCAATACAGCTCAATTATCATATTGTAACTATTTGAACAAAAAATAAAGTTACTTGAATTGTTGTTGTGGAAACAAACCATATTATATTATAATAATAAATCAACCTGGCAACTTTCCTGAAATCTACTTAGCAAAGATAGCAGATCATAATAAAACATTGGTTATTGCCAATTACAGCTAAGAATAAGAAGAATAAAGCAACAATTCTCTCTATCCATTATTCCTGCTTCCTTCAACATTCCTGCAATTCTAAACTTAAATATTTTCTGGATTATAATCCAGTGGTCCTCCGAAAATCCTATTGCAAATTCTGGTAGGGACACCAGCCTACTTTCTAGTCCTGGGCCTGGATCCCTACATTTCTGGTCCTTGCCGGGCCTGGATTCTACCCACGCCGTGGAAATATACTTCGTCTATTCTTCGGACCAAAAACCTACATTTCTGGTCCTCAACGAGCCTGGATTCTATCCACACCTTGGATAATCACTTTGTCCACTCCTCATACCTACAGTGTATATTGATTGTAAAATATAACTTGTATTTGTACAATTCTAATACTCTATTGTATTTTCAGCCTATGTTAACTGCATCACATACTAAGAGCAGTCATAGCAGGCCTAGTGGTAAGAAAAGGTGCAAGAATTCTGGTAGAGCAGTGCAAGGGACAACAGTCTTACTGGATAACCAGGTAAGTGACAGCCTTCCTTATAACACACTGTCATACACCACCCCTCACAATGCCAGACTCACAAGTACTTGCCACAGATGCCTCCAAGCTAAAAAACTACAAGCAGAAGAGGGCAGTCATCAAAGGAAAGTTAACTAGATTCTACCAATATGTTTTGTCAGTTCAAGTCGACCAAGACAATATTGAAGAAACTGCACACAGACTATCACAGGATGAATCATTATTAAGGGACTTTGAGGAAATACAGAGTAAGATAGAAACATGTGACTCAGACCCTGACTGGGAAGGAGAAAGACAAGCTTTCGAAGAGACATACTACAAAACTGTAGGCATGGCTCGCAGAAAAATCAGGGACTATAAAATACAAGCTAATGCTCGAACTAACTACACTTCTATGGTTCAATTACCACAGATAAATTTGCCACACTTCAATGGCAAGCATTCAGATTGGCTACCATTTAGAGAACTGTTCATCTCGCTTGTTCACAGCAACAATTCGCTTGATCCAGTTCAGAAGTTTCACTATTTGAGAATAGCGTTGCAAGGCCCAGCCAACAAACTCATTGACACACTACCATTAACTGCTAAAGGTTATGAAACCGCCTGGAACTTGCTAAATGGAAGGTTTCAGAACAACAAAATTATACTGCAACAGTTATTACAGTCTTTGATTGACTATGGCAAGATCCCTAAGGAATCACCCAGTCAATTAATGGACTTACTTGACCACTTTACCAGACAGGTTAGGTCAATAGAATCTATCACACCAGAGAACCTCAGATGGGACTACATGCTTACTCATCTTCTCACGTCTAAACTTGACCCTGCTACGCTCAAAGCATGGAGCCTAGAGGGCACAGTAGATCAGCTAAACACATTCAAAGAACTCTGTAACTTCCTACAGAGAAGGGGACAAGCTCTGGAGACACCAGACAGCTCCAGCAGGCCTAAAACTGTACACAATACACAGAACAAGCCTATCTACCACAGACAAGTGAGCCCACGTACCTTTGTTGCCCATGCAGCCAACAATTGTATACTGTGCAGGCAAGATCACCAGTTACACAAATGTGAAGACTTTCACAGTCTCAATAACACACAGAGATGGAACTTTGTAAACAATAATAGACTATGCAGTAATTGTCTCAGAGCAGGACATCACGTCAGAAACTGCACATCTACATCTTGTTATAAATGCCAACAACGCCATCACACACTGCTACACCAAGACAAGGTTCGCAGCAATGAATATAGGCAACATGCAACTACACAATACACTAGTAGATTGCCTAACAGACAAAACGGAAACCAAAGCCACAGTGGTACTAGACAATCTCCAGCTACTACCAGCAGCAATGCTACAGGCACAGCATTTGCTAACAATGCTCAAATCACGCCCAAAACTCATACATTTCTTGCCACAGCAGAAATACTAGTCAAAGCTCAGAATGGCAGACTCATAAAAGCCAGAGCATTATTGGATTCAGGTGCCACGCACACATTTATAACTCAAGATTTGGCTGATAGGCTACAGTTACAAACCAAGCCTACCACCATAGCTGTGACCGGTGTAAACCTACACACCTCCAATATCTTGGAAATTGGACACATACAGATAAGTGACGCCCATGGCAATGGCTATAAAAGACAGCTACAGTGCCTCATCATTAACCAGATTGCCAAAGACATTCCCAGTGCACCTATAGATGTCACCAGCTTGAGAATTCCTAATGACATTGTGCTAGCAGACAACAGATTTCACATACCCGGTAGCATTGACATATTGCTAGGGGCAGATGTATTTTGGAACTTGTTAATGGGACACACTATACCCATCAACAAAACCAACAAACATAAAGCATTCATCAGAGAGACCAGACTAGGTTGGATTCTCTCAGGGCAAATACACTACACTCAGGGTAGAAGACAAGAACCACGTTGCCACTTAAGCATAACAGAACAAATCCACAAGAACATACAGAAATTCTGGGAAATGGAAGAAATTATCCAACCAGTAAGATCTGAAGAAGACTCCATATGCGAGCAACATTTTCAAGAAACAGTACAGAGAGATAAAGATGGACGCTACACAATAACCTTACCATTCAAGAAGCCCACAGATAATCTTGGTGCCTCTAGAACTGGAGCTCTGAAACGTTTCTTCTCTAATGAAACCAGACTCCATAAGCAGCCTGCTATACTCCAACAGTACTCAGACTTCATGCAACAATATGAAGCCCTAGGTCATATGACCCAAGTGGAAGAAAGTTTCTACCAGGATGGCCCAGAAGCATATTATATTCCACACCAATTTGTCTTAAAGGAAGACTCAGAAACCACAAAACTCAGAGTAGTTTTTAACGCTTCATTCAAAACCTCAACAGGTACATCACTCAATGATATCCTATACACAGGACCCTTTGTACAACCTGATCTCTACACCATACTCTTGAAGTTCAGATGCCACCCATATGTTGTGAGTGCTGACATAGAGAAAATGTACAGAATGGTAATGGTACAGCCACAGCAAAGAGACTTCCAAAGAATCTTCTGGAGACATTCTAAATCCACTCCAGTGAAGATATATCAGCTCAACACTATCACATATGGACAAGCCTGTTCAGCTTTTGAAGCAACCAGAGTACTCAACCAGTTGGCAGAGAATGAGAGAAACAGATTTCCCACAGCATCCAAATTGCTATCTACTTGCTTTTATGTTGATAATCTCCTTGCATCATTTTCTACCGAGCAAGAAGCTATCCTAGCAGCCACAGAAGGATCACAACTGTTACAGACAGGTGGATTTAACATAACACAGTTTTGTTCCAACTCACAAGAAGTTTTGAGAACACTGCCGCAAGAAAAGCTCTCTAAAGCTACACTTACTCATTTAGAAGAGCAGAATACAGTCAAAACATGTGGATTACACTGGAATCCATTACAAGACTTGCTACAGTACACTGTGAAGTCATTACCAGCAGCTACCACTAAGAGACAGATTCTATCTGCCATCTGTACTCTATATGACCCTCAGGGACTAATTGCCCCATCATCTCTGCAGCTAAATGTATTATGCAACAGATTTGGCTGAATGACATAGGTTGGGACCAGCAAGCTCCTGTTGACATACAGAAGGCCTGGAATGAACTATATTCACAACTTCACTATGTAGAATTATACAGAATCCCAAGGAACACTCTAATACTCAATTTCAGTCATGTAGAACTGCACTTTTTCAGTGATGCCAGCCCACAGGCATATGGAGCAGCATGCTACATAAAATCTGAAGATGAAAGCCACAAAACACAAGTTCAACTACTGACAAGCAAATCTAGAGTGGCCCCACTTAAGCAGATTACTTTGCCCAGACTGGAGCTCTGTGCAGCTCAGTTGGCAGCCTGCTTATACCAAAAAGTAAGCTTATCTTTGCAGATCATGATATCAGCAGTATATTTCTGGACTGACAGTCTCATAACTTTACAGTGGATCACACAGCCTCCACACAAATGGAACACTTTTGTAGCACACAGAGTAACCAAAATTCAAGCTGCTACAGAAAACTGCCAATGGAGATATGTGCCAACACAGCAGAATCCTGCAGATCTCATCACTAAACCTGTCTCACCTAATAAGCTACATAACCAAACTCTATGGTGGAATGGTCCAAAATTCCTAACACAAGATGAATGTTTTTGGCCTACCACTGACAAAGTATTTCAGACAGAAGAAATACCAGAAACTAAGAAAACAGCAAAAGCCTTTATGACTATAAGTACACACAATGAATACTTGCATAGATATTCTTCTTTCAGAAAGCTACTCCGGAATACAGCTTATATTCTGAGATTCAAGCACAACTGTCTACACAAGTCTGATAGATTTGTTGACCCTATCAGCCTGCAAGAACTACATAAAGCTCACAATGCTATCATACATGCTACTCAGAAAGAAGCCTTCTCAGAAGACATGGCTCATATTAGAAAGAATAATTGTGTTTCTAGAAGCAGTTCACTATTGCCACTGCATCCATATTTGGATAAAGATAGCATACTTCGTGTAGGTGGAAGACTGCACCATACTGATTTAGACTACAATGCTAAACATCCAATTATATTACCTGCCAAGCACCACATAACAGACATCATTGTCAGAGACACACACTTAAAAAACTTACATGAAGGCCCTCAAGGCATACTGTACACATTAAGACAACAGTATTGGCCCATCCATGGAGTTCAAACTGTAAAATCCGCCTTAAAAGGATGTCTCACATGCTTTAGACACAGCCCTGTCAAAGCACAGCAAATCATGGGAACTTTGCCCCAAGCCAGAGTTACTCCCAACCGAGCTTTCAACACCACAGCCATAGATTTTGTAGGTCCTATCTCTTTAAAGGATCATGGGAGAGGCAAAACAGTATATAAAGCTTACATCTGTATGCACATATGTTTATGTACCAAAGCAGTACACATTGAATTGGTAACAGCAGCCACTTCAGCAGCATTCATTGCATCCTTGCAAAGATTCGTTTCTAGAAGGGGACTACCTTCCCACCTGTACCTGGATAATGGCAGAAACTTCATAGGAGCCTCACGAGGGCTGAGTGAACTCTATGAACAATTCCAGACGGAGCAAGCTAACACAGATATAATGAACTTTACAGCAAATCTAAACATACAATTCCATTTTCTGCCACCAAGAGCAAGCCACATGGCAGGACTTGTAGAAAGATCCAACCGCAGCATGAAAACTATTCTATACAAGGTGATGAAAGACACTATCTACAGCTATGAAGAAGCCAGCACACTTCTATGCAGAATAGAAGCCATCATCAACAGTAGACCACTGACACCGATGAGCAGCGACTCGCAAGACTACATGGCATTAACCCCTGGACACTTCCTCATTGGTGCTCCTTTGAATTCTATCCCTCTCCCAGACTTACAGTCTATAAACCTATCCAGGCTGTCATGCTATCAATTGTTAGAGCAACAGTCACAATGCATTTGGGCCAGATGGGTCAAAGAGTATTTAAATACTTTGCAACAGAGACAGAAGTAGAACACAGAAACTCAAAATCTGAAAACTAATCAATTAGTTATATTAATGGTGGACAATGTTCCTCCTATGAATTGGCCACTGGCTAGGATTCTAGAAGTTCATCCTGGTCCAGATGGTAAAGTTAGAGTAGCAACAGTCAAAACTGCTAATTCTATTCTGAAAAGGCCTATATCTAAGCTGTGTCCACTGCCTGCTCAGTAAATTTTTCTATTTTTTTGGGCCCCACCCCAGTATGTAAGCTCGTACAGCTTAGAGCCTATTTTTTATACTTTTATAGCAATTACTAGTAATGAAGTATTAATACAAATCACTAGATGGCACTGATGCCAATTACCAGTAGACAGAATTCTTGGCACTCTTGTACCTATTTATTTACATTTAGTAAAAGAAAATATTTACTACATTCTGTATTGTAATAATCAAGGGAATAATTCTGCATATTTATTCCTGTTACTATTAGCTATTATCATTAGATAATATAATTAATGTCAATTAGCAACAGAAAGCTGCATTGCCGACATCGAACTGATATCGATAAGTCGAGTGCCAGCTCATTAATATTTACTTGGCGCTACAGCCAGAATACACTAGCTTACTCATATGCGTCATATCGATTAGTGCAATCGATTATAGAAGCAGCTTTATGAATAGATCGATTATTCACCGCATTAAAAATATTAAATTTCTCTGTAATTATACATTACAATTATAATGCAAATGCTCACATACCAATTTTTTATGTTACAGAATAATTACAGCATGTCATTCTCTTTAAATGTACCCTAATTACGGATGGAAGCTACTGGATACTTCTAGATGAGCCTTCCATAGGATTCTAGAACTTGACTCTTTGTAAGATGATTATGTGAACGCATTTTGGCCGTTAGACTTTCACTCACTCTCTCACCGATCGTCGCTTCGTAAGGGCACAGCCCAATTTAGCAACAGACCACAAGTCTGAATATATAATAGTACAGTTTCTACACGACTCAGCATGGAAACAGCGTTATCAGCCACGACTTAATCTACCAGGAGGTGGATATTTGGACATCACTAGAACTTCAGGGAGCGTAGCTTGCAGCCATGGAAGGACTCGCTACTGGCCACAGTTCAGGATGATCCACAGCAACACAGAACTTCAGCTTCAATAACTGTACATCCCTTAACTTCAGTCCGGCTAAATGCAGTCACACTCTCATCAGATGTAATCACAAACAAAGTTAAGTAATTCAAATCCTAATACTGTATCATTACACAAAAGCCAAATAAGGCTTAGCATCTTTGTGTTATTTAAAGTAAAAGACTGTTTGTATAATGCTAGGGAGTTTTGGCATCCATGCAGCTCCTCTTTTCACTATGTGCAAGCCAAAGATGCTGCCGTATTAAATCTTGAACAATTTATTAAAGACTGAAGATATGGTCTAACATTCTTGCTTGTAATAAAGTAGTAATTCAGTGTTTATCACGTTAAGAAGTTTTGGCAAATATTTGCAGCTTCTCTTTTCCTACTTGCAGATAAAGTATACTGCAGTAGTATTCTGAGCCAATACAGCTCATTATCATATTGTAACTATTTGAACAAAAAATAAAGTTACTTGAATTGTTGTTGTGAAAACAAACCATATTATATTATAATAATAAATCAACCTGGCAACTTTCCTGAAATCTACTTAGCAAAGATAGCAGATCATAATAAAACATTGGTTATTGCCAATTACAGCTAAGAATAAGAAGAATAAAGCAACAATTCTCTCTATCCATTATTCCTGCTTCCTTCAACATTCCTGCAATTCTAAACTTAAATATTTTCTGGATTATAATCCAGTGGTCCTCCGAAAATCCTATTGCAAATTCTGTTAGGGACACCAGCCTACTTTCTAGTCCTGGGCCTGGATCCCTACAGCCTATGTAATATAACGTTCTTAGCAAATTGTAGACATGCGGAGTTTCAGAAGGTGGAACTAAACTTATAATTATGTTTCTTATTGAAAAGTGAGTTTTATAAAATTTATTTAGACCACGTAACTTACATTTATCCCCCTTTATTATATTATTGTTCGTAGGACAACTGTACATGAGAATTTTAGCGAGTAAATTTATTATATAGGCGTGAATAAATAACTCTAAAGTTTGTAAATTTTGCATGAATTATATTTTTATTTTGGTCGAGAAAAATCCAAACACATCGTAGGCCCAATTCAGCCCAGTTCTGCAAGTGCGTATGGAAGTACATTAACATAACTTCAAAGTTTATGCATGTAATGATGTAGGGTTAAATAATAGACTTCGTTAAATGTTTAAATTTAAATAAAATATTCTAATACTATGAAACATCTTGAACAAATTGATTTATATTGCATTTTTTCATTTTTTGGAAAAAGCATTTTATTATCACCTACTAGAGCGAAAAAAGCATAATCAAAGGATAGTCTAAATTAATTAAATAACATAATATATTTAGAGAATACCCATAAACTTAAATAACTTACCATAAGTATTCTCCTGTACATGAAGCCTTAAAAACGAGCTTTTAAAAATCCTGCTATAAAACTCGTCCTGATTTTTAGTTTTCCACTGTGCTTTCATATTTAGGTTCAAGTGCTTATAAACAATTTATTCCATAATTAATTACGGTTATGAGTGAATGCAGCTAGTGAAAATACAATTTGTGTGTTTTTATGGAAAGGTCTGAACAAATCCAGTCTTTCTAGACGAACAATTGTTATCAATATGATAGCACCCTTCCTTCTTGGCTGCAATTGAGTTCAATATGTTTTCTCAACCACATTACCAGAGCCTGCGAACGTGGACGCGAAGGATAGGATTTTCTGTTATTCCTTTCAACTGAATTTGAGCATTTGGGATTATGAATATGAAATTATTTTACAATGAAAATCAGATTGTAAAGGAATAACAGACGTTAGGCTCCGTTATCGTTGCGGTGTACTAAACAAAGCAACGATTCACCAAAGACCAGTTCCCATTCAAACAATATTTCAAAATGCTTTAATCCGGCAACCTCTGAGAAAGATTTCTTAAAAACCAATAAAATAGTGAAATAAGAGTGAATGGAAAAAATATGGCAATATTATAGTCAAATATTAAAAAAATTCTTCAGTTGAAACGTCATTAATTTAAACTTACCTCAACATTTTATAACTTGAAGGTTGAGAGGCGAGGTATTAATTGTAAAGAGAGCTGGAAAATAGTAAACTTATGGGTAAATTTTAATCAAATTGCGAGAATTCAGTTTGGAGCTGGGATCTGGTCTTTGGTCCTATGAACATGTTTATTTATATTTTCTACTTAACACTCCAATGAACATTACAGTGATTTTCAAATGACCTGACGTAGAAAACAATTATTTCCTTCCTCCGCAGTTGTCGCCTGCATGGGTTAATGTCCGCATGTCTCTAACAATTAATATGCAATTTGTAGTTCTTCCAAGTTCTTTAACTTCTTGGTATTTCGCTTATTACTCACACTATGTTGAATTGTACATCACATTAACAAAAAAAAGTTTCTTTCTTACGCAGTCATCTCCAGCGTTGTATCCTTCTGTTGTAGACCCCATAGCATCTCGTATGTTACCAGTCCCGTTAATCCTTTGAAGAAGGTCCAGAGAGTGGTAGTGTATCCTGAAGAAATGAGAACTTCATTGTCATATAAATTTTTAAATGGCTTACACTTGCATATAGTATAATGACGGGATATCAACTCTGTAAAAGATATGTTTCCACGAAATAATTATTCTTTTTACATTGTAATGCATATTGCAGACATTAGGAGTAGGCGGCTAGATCTTTGCTAATGACCTTTCATGAAATAAAGTTATTCATAATAAGCGATACCTTTCTCTGATGACATTAATTATTACTGTGATCACTGTTTCCATTCTCCTCTCCAATTCCAGCAGTCTGAATCCGTAAGCGTATTGAGATTTTTATCTGTGACGTTTTTAAATTTTCATCACATACGATTTCCTTGAGTTCATCCAAAATTTGCGTTCTGTTTCCATGGATACTGTTGTGGAAATATTTCGGATTGTTTAACCTTCAGATATAGATTTAAAGGACTTTGCTTTAAATAAAACTGTGCTGATAGAATTACGGCCATTCACTCCCTATCCGGTGGTGGTAGATAGGGCAGAATGTTTTCATTTTGGTCCTTTTATTTTTGGAAAGTTAGAGGGACACTAGGACCGAGTTCTGATAATTCCTGATTTCGTACTGGATGTTCCGTTTTTTTGTAACACTGATTAATCCCATCATTTCCTACCAACCCAATGGGATAGTTAGTTTCTGCGATAAAGACAGTAATCTAATTCTATATGAAAATTTGGTTTTGTAGGCCTATAGTTACCAGTGCAATTTCTTGTGTAGATGTTTTTAATCTACTACTATCACTTGAATATATAAAAAATCGTAAATACTAACAAATATAAATATTATCCCAACTTCAATGTTGTGCGTCCGTTTGAGATTTCAAACAACCTACCTTTCTTAGATTAATTAAATGAATTTAGTATAATAGATGGTTTCGTCTAAGCGCACTTCAGAAATTGATTGAGATTTACGCAAGTTCAACATAAAACAAAATTAAGAATGCAATTTCCGAAGAAATGTGTTAAAACAGACATGGCAAGAAAATGTTAAGAATGTTTCACGTCACACACTATGAACATTATGAACTATATGAACATTATTTTTAAACGATTTCTCTTATTATTCTTAATAGGTATAAATATTCAATTGTTTTCATGTGACTTTCCCTCTTTTGATTGCCTTTAAGAAACGTAAGAATACGTATATTTCAGAATCAAACTATTTGAATGAATGGGTTTGACTGACGTCATTTAACTTCTTCCGAGAAAAGCATTACCATCTCTCAGTATCTCAATAAACAGGTGGCAACAGATTTGCATTTGTTAAATTCTTTATAATATATTACCATAAAATAGGCACTAAATTGGGCATTACTCCGATATCGGTCAACCGATTTTATCCAATGTCAATAGACATCATTCCATGGACATTATAAATGCGTATACCAGGTTTCATGAAAATCCGATAAAGCGTATTTGAGTTACCGCGTCTTTAAAATAGACACTAAATTCAGTTTTACTCCGGTACCGGTCAACCGATTAGGTCCAAATTCAAAAGGTTAGTTTTCATGGACGTCATAAATACGTGTACTAAGTTTCGTGAAAATCCGATAAAGCGTATTTGAGTTATGGCGCCTTTCTAGTAAAATACTATTATAATAGGCACTAAATTGTGAATTACTCCGGTACCGGTGAACCGATTTGCTTCAATATCAATAGGGTTCTTCCCATGAACGTTATAAATGCGTATACCAAGTTTCATGAAAATCCGATAAAGCTTATTTGAGTTCTGGCGCGTGGAGACACACGGACGGACAGACAGACAAACAGACGGACAGACATTCCCGTCCTACATACAATCTCATAAAGTACCATTCTAGCACTGTTTAAACACGTGGCAACATATTTTAACTTTGATCGTTGTACAGAATATCATGATTCCCTAGAAATCAATTACTCACACTACACTGATTTTCATTTCACATTAACACAGCAAACATTATCCTTCAGTAATCGCCAGTATTGTCTCTGTCTAACATAGATCCTACAGCATCTGTTGATCACCATTCTCATCGAGAAGGTCCGGATAATGTTTGTGGGTCCTCGAAAAATGATAAGTCTATTTTAAGTATTGTGTCCACTTAAATATTAAATTTTTAATGACATACACTTGTGTGCATTATAGGGACGAGATGTCATTTCTGGAAATGTTCATACTAAATTTTGATTCTATTCTGGCTACGAGACTTAATTCTATTCTTGGGAGTACATTTAGGCATATAAAGGCTTTACAGTCAGAATTGAAACTTTGTAAGCCTACATTAGACCTCAATTGACTGGATTTTCATGAAATACGGTACAGTGCATTCATATTATGCAATAATTCCTTTCCCTGGTGGTACTAATTCCAGGAATCAACATTTCCCTTCTCGTCTTTGATTTCAGATATCTGAATTCATTTATAAATCTTTATATGTAATGTTTTTTTTTTTTTTTTTTTTTTTTTTTTTTATTAACAGAATTTTATTTTATTTATTCACAAATCCGCATTCTGTTCACGTGGATACTGAAATTAAAATATAATGTATTGTTTAACATTGTAAATTAATAGGTATAAATTATCAACGGTGAACTTGCCTGTTAATAGCCTTTGCTGATGGAAATTACGTTCAATAACTCCCTATTTGGATACGACAGGTGGGGTGATACGTTTTGTTACTTCTACTCTTCGAAAAATCTGTATGAGTTTTTGATATCTTGACATTTCTTATTATTTCTTATTTTTATAACACTGATTTTTCCAATGAGTCCCCTTCAGAATTTCAACCCAATTTGACCATTAGTTTCTACGATGAAGTTTTACAATTAGTTAAATCTGAAAATAAATTTAGATGGCTCCATAAAGACCATTGGTATATATACATTCGTATATTTTTTTATAAGATTTTTTTTACAATCCAAATACCTTTCTTTATTTAGTTAAATCGTTTAGAATAACAGTAATTCATCTTTATATTTTTGAACTAAATAGGCTATTTTGTATAAGTCTTATTTGCAAATTTTACCAAAATTATCTTCATAAATAGTTCATTTGTTAATATAATAACGAATTTTTAATCATTACTGCGCTTCAAAGGTTTAATGTGAAATGTTATATTGGATGGGATTAACATTTTCTAGAGTAACTTCACTATTCAAGTTAAACTTGAAGGAAAATTAAAAGTATATTTCGAAGAAATAAGTTAAAACAGAAATAATGGCAAGAAAAGCTTAAATGTTTCACGTCATGCGCGATAAAGACGACTGACGTAAACATTAAATCTGCTTTCCGTACGACTTTCCTTCTTTCAAAAAGAGTAAAGATTATGATTTAGTAAGCAGCTATCTGAATGAATTCAAAAAATAAAGAACATTCCAAAGTTCCATGAACTTCAAAAAGGCGTTGCAATAAATTATGCCACATTCCTCACTGAATTATCAGCCATTTTAAATGAAAACAATGCACTTATCCAATGTCCTTGTCTAGTGAAGAAACGTGATTCTGTAAGACCCGGGCGATGTAAACGACAATCCCGCAGGGAGATAAAACTGATACAAAGAAGAAGTGATGACCTTGGAATATATTATTTGGCTGTAAAATGATTAATTTACATATATTTTAGTATCTTCGCAAGAAATCTTATGAGGAAAGAGAGAAGTTCGTAGCCTTTATGAGGAAAATCTGAAATCATTTTCGTTGTGCTTTTTCATGGTATAATGGAAAGCATCGGGGCCTGGTATTAATGACATTGCGGGATTGAACCCATCTTCAAGAGTAATGAGGTATTTAAAAAATCTATCGTGAAACATTGACTCTTAATAATTAAACTTAATTAGAGAAAGCTGCTGATTGCACGAGTACGATTTCAGTTGTCTAAGTAATATTGGCGAAGTTAGGTTTAAAACTTGTATTTCTGGGTAAAATAATGTCTAGCTCAATGGAAGTTCGTTCAATAATGACGTCTGTGAAGGAGGTGCACGGCATGTCATGTGTGTGACATCAGACAAGAGCGCTTTCCTGACTTAATACTAATGCCCTTCCCCCCTGTTCAGTATGCCCACATTTCACAAACTCCTCGCAGAAGTCTTCCGTGTAAACCAGGAGCCGACTGCACTGACGTCACAGAGCAACATTCTGTCCTCGCCTGGTCCAACTTATAAATACCCTTTAGTAAATTACGAAGATTCAAATAATTTGTGTTGCCTTTAATAAGCCTGCAGGCCGTTTGTGTTCAAAATTTAAACAAACTCGTAAAGCCGTTTCCGAGAAAGGCGCAAAAATGTCATGTAAAATGGTATTAAAAATAAGAAAATGACTCCGCTTTTGTAAGCGGACGATACGTAACCCAAATGTAAAATTTCGCATTTACATGATTTTTAATTTTCAAGCTATGCAGGGTTGGACACAAGGCTTCCTCTATTTATTGTAGTTATGGTACGAGTTAAAGAAGTAAAATTCTGGCGTGAAATATCCAATAAGATTCACTCTACTTTTCTTATTGCTTCTAGTGTACGTGACCGTATTGTTGAGTTGCGCATTCTGTTGACTAGGTTTTGTTCAGAACCGTTAACACACTGACAAGAAATTTGAATTGCGAGTTCAATTCATATCAAAACCTGATTTAATTATGCCAACTCGACATCCAACTTAAGGGCCTTACACAATGTTTTCTCTGTCTGTAGTGCTTGTGATACGGGAAATCGATTGATAAGATTATTTAATGAGTGATGGGTACTGAAACTTAGGTTTTGACAATCTCAGTTGTAAGAATTTTGACCCTTGTGAGTTGTATTTAATGCCTGTAAATTTACAAATAGTAATACGCATAAATATGCAATCGATCTGGGCCGGGATCGCACCTACGACCTTAGACAGTCTCATTATAGTAAAGTTCCCACCTCTGAGCTGCTCTTTCATAAATATGGAACCTTCTCGCTGCTTCAGAGGTCGAAAAATGCAGGTCAATTACAGCCCTAACTACACTTTCTCTCACTTTAGCATTTGTATGTGGCGATGACACAAAGCAAAATGAATTAAGACAATACATTAAGTAGAATATCGTGTGTGTTGCGCTTTCCGCGTTGTTCATTTTTCCATCGTTGTTCATTTTTTCCCTCCTGTCGCATGGCCTCATATGTTCCAAAAATGACCTGTATTTTATGTTTTTATAGGAAAATTGTGAACTAATGCGTTAAAACTTTAATTTTAACTGCATACGAGTCATGACGTTTTTTATTTGACCGACTGTACGTACTGTAGATAACCTACATCTATTAGATAGCCTAGAGTTGGGACTATAGTTGAGGGAGAGAAAGAGAGAGAGTGAGAGAGTTTAAAAGGGGAGTAAAGTAGAACTAATTAGAGGTGCAAGAAGAGCTAGCAGGGACATCTACTACCTAAGTAATTAATATCACTATCATAAGATAAGAAGTGGAATAAGTAATTGGTTACCTTATTCTTTTTTATTTTAACAATCATTGAGATTGCTATAACTAGGAGCATCCAGCGTACAGGGAATTTGATGTCTTAAAATTTAAACAAAATTTAATATAGTATCGAAATTCTACATTTATTTATCTATGTACACAAATACTCACAGAACCTTCGTATGGAGCGCTGTATTTTGGGTACCTTTGGGGTAGGCCCATTCTATAGTTTCTCTATTTTGCCTTTCCACCTCGAGATGTAAGTTAAGAAGCCGTTTATGCCACTTGAAGTTTTGATATAAAATTTCTCTTGCCATTCCTTGAATTCGTGTCATTATGCCTTGTACATCCATGGAAACCACTATGGTGTACTGTTTACCCTTATAAAGCGTTAAGTAAATTATAAATAATGTTTAATGTTTAAAAAAAGAGTACTCGATTCGTTTAAATCTAACTTGTAACTTGTAATTGTACTTTTACCACTTTTTATGTTAATCATTCTCAACTGTAAATTTTTAATTTTTAACATTGGGTATTTTGTTTGTAACTCTGTTATGTTACTGTAATTTATTTTTTCGTATCTTTGTTCATGCATTTATTTCATATAAGCAATCTTATTTATTTTTATTCTTATTTTTTACCTAAAACTATAATATGTATGTTTTTTGTTATTTTTATATAATTTTCAAAATATAATTTTAGTATGACTGAACTGACCCCGAACACGAGCTATGCTCATGCGGGGCAAATAATACTCTTTTCAAATTGTACAAATTGTGTGTATATTATTTGTATTTGTAATAATTTTGTATCAATTTGTATTTTTTAATTTGTAATAAAAATTTGTAATTTGTAAAAAAAAAAAAATGTGACAATGGAGATTTTTAATACACGACCTTAACTCGAGATATCATGAACTTAAGGGCATTCAACCTGCATTACTCGAAAACTAATAATCAAAACTCACCCTGTCTTTCTATTATAAATACTGAGACTTGAATCTTTAACTCCTTGCAGCACAAAGTACAACTATTTAAACTGCAATTATACGGCAAGCAATGGTCATTCTCTATAACTTCACATTCTAAAACTACATTTTTTTTACCGTTCAAAATGTCTCTTGAGGCTTCCACTTGTTTTGGATTTGCAAAAATACAAAACATAAACCAACCCAAAAATAGTACCGGTACATTGAATTTGCGTTTTCAATGAAAACTTTCAATTCATGAAGTGTTATATACAATGAAAATCGTTGAGACTTACAAATAAATAATTATGATATAAGAGAAATGAAACATTACCCGTAGGGAAATCTATTCATTTGAAGAAGCGAAGACACAGGGCTAGTTATAATACGGTCTTGTATTTTGTGTGCTTTAACGTGAGAAGAATTATATTTATGTTCTTAAAAACATTGTTTTAATTAAATTTATACATAATATTTATTATTATCATTATTTCTATTTCGTATTGTTTGATCATATATATTTGGGAATGTGCCCATTTGGACTTCGCTAAGTAAGAGGTCTGGAAGTTTAATAGTGGCAACACATTTATAAAATCAAGATGAATTACAGGATGTTCAAATCGTTTTTGTTGGATGTTGGTTAGATATCCAGCATACTTCAGAACAAATAGGAGCCTTCTATGATTACGAATGCCTTCACAGTAGCCAGAAGAAATTGAGCTGGCTCTATCAACCGGTCTAAAATGAATTTTGGATCTGACAGAGAGCCAATGATTTAAAAAGAGTTCAGTATCTTAAAATTATTCTTGATTTACATTAATATTCAAAAACATAGGCCAGAGCTTGCCAACTTCAAGTGCCCTAAGGGCCGCTTTAAAAAATATGCGGTTTAGAGGGCAGCATTAAAAAATACTTCACACGTTATTTTATTTGTATTTTATCGTTAATGTAAGAATTGTGCAAGTTTCGAACTTGAGGGTAATTTATACATTTAGAGGCCCGCTCTGTGGGCCGCAAAAAATGAGGCCTCGGGCCGCATGTGGCCGGCTAATGGACCAAGATGAGTCAAAGCCTGTCACTTGTTCTTCACTTCCTTCCGGCGAGGTTCAATCATGTGTTACACTCATTCATCATGGATATATGTAAGTATTCATGAATCACAGAATATTGTCTCTGTTGGACATTACATGAGAATATTATAGGAGAAAAATTCCTACGACACTGGGACTTGAACCCAGGACTTTTGTCTATTCACGCCAATGCTCTACCAACTGAGCTAAACCGGAGTTCAATTCACAGCGCCAGATGGAACCTTCCTCTTATGATTGAATGCCCTTAATGGTCTACCCCGTTCAAAACCAACACTAATCTGAAACATAAGTTGCACAAAATAAGAAATAACACCATAAACAGATACACAGAAAGTGGTGTGTATATGCTTAAGTGCACTTCATGCGAAAAAAAAATATATATAGGCCAATCTGGGCGACAATTTAAACAAAGGTACCAAGAGCACTCTCCAGATTTTAAACTAAAAACAGGAAAGTCAGCATACGCTAAACATTTAATCGAGAATAACCACAAACACAATACAATAGAGAATAAAATGGAAATTTTACATAAACAGCATAAAGGACGTAAACTTAACATATTAGAATCAATGGAGATTTACAAACATAAGAATTAGGCTATGCACTAGACGAAAATCCTATAGACTACAACCCACTTTACGAAATGATATCTGAACACACCCACCCAGGTTAAATACGGGATCCTTTACCCAAGACGACATAGTAATACAGGAAATCCTCTAGCCTACACATTACAAACTCCAGCTATATAGGTAAGCAATCAAACATTTATACATTACAATTCCATTCCTCCATGGAATTTTTTCCTCCTTTGCATTTATATATTTCTATTTATAGGCTGAAGATGTCTTATTTTATTCGAAATGCATCCCGAATATTCTGAAGAGAGCCCTAGGTTTTGTCATATGCTATAACCTATGAACAACATACAGATATTAAGCAAGAAGACCCTTCAAGAATTATTTACTCAGTGTTTATAAACTTCCAATACATCAACTTTCTTCAACATCGTGTATTCACTGGCAGATTTTATTCAGCAAGACAAGACTGGAATCATCAACGTTGAGTATATTATAGGCCTACTACAGTGAACATCTGTGCTCTTTTATGATATTTATTAGTGCATTATCAATAAGACACATCTTATTTCTGACAGATCTCAAAGCATTTTTAATTTATTATTTTTATTTTGAGATTTATTGTTTTAATGTTTTTTAAGTCACTTTGGGACTAGGCTTAGTAAGCCGATTATCTATTTTTAACATTTAAATTCAACATTACATTTTATGACAAAACACTGGGTTTCTACCTCTACACTGAAGGTATAAGGTGGACACTTTTTACTAACTTATAAGTCTGACCCTCATTGGAAAATGAAATTTATTAATATGTACGACAACTAATGTATTGGTCGCAATACATTGGCGGTCGCAAACGCGTTGGCCTCTCGTCCACATCAAATCAAGGGGTTCGGTTGGGCCAAGGGATTCTACGCTACGTCTACACCAGGAGACTGTCTGACGATAATAAGAGAATGGATTTTCTATTAAAAGAAAGCAACCTAGATAGTTTTCTTGAATGCACTATCTGCAACGAATCTTGCGTGTTGCACTTCGCAGACAAAAATGACATGATTCATAAATTGCTTGTCTTTTGTATGAATTCACTTTCTTTTCCTCTTTTCAACACTAGATAACCAGGGCTTCAGAAGTTCGTGATAAACTTGTTATTTATTTTTTATTCAACATATACTTGTGAATCTGCGTTTTCAAAAATGAGCTATATAAAATTACATTTAGATTATGTAACAGAACGGACAGAACGGGTGACAAATGACGAAGTACTGAGAAGGGTAGGAGAGAGGAAATTTATTCTGAATACAATTATTCAGAGGAAAGCCAATTGGATCGGACACATACTTAGACACGAGGGACTCATACATGATGTCATCGAAGGGAAGATCAAAGGAACTGCTGGAAGAGGAAGGAGAAGAATACAACATCTGGATGACATGAAAGATGGGAGGAGATACAGCAGATTGAAGGACGAAGCTGGAGATAGGGAACACTGGCGTCAGAAATTCTCCGTACGAAGACATGGACCTGCCACTAGGCAGAATACTAAATAATAACATCCTATTTTATATATTTCGTCCTATGTGTTCATGTTGTCTCGGAGGTGGCCCTATCATTGGGCTGATCACTCATCTGGGAAGGCCCTTGATGTCCTTGTCTGGCCAAAAAATTATGTATATGATCCATTATATAATACTATCGCGACAGGTTGCGGCCCTGTAAGGCCCGGGTGGCGTAGTCGCTTTGCTCTGTTGTAGGCAAATACAATAAAATAAAATACAAGGGTGATGTAAAACTATGTTAAAAAAGAAAATAATTTGATGCATATTTAAATAATGTAATATCTTAGTGAATATTTTTGAGGAAATAAGTTATCTTATTGCCCATCACTGTGCCGTTTGCTTAGTGTTCGTTCTCCTTATGCAGCGGGCCCGAGTTCGATTCCAAGTCGGGACACATTTCTCAGTGAAGAAACGGGGTTTCCGTCCCGTATATAGCGAATGACAGGAAACTTCAGGAGCCTGTGGTCCACGCACATAATCCAGCCATCGTTTTCACTTCCATCACATCGGAACGACTGGAGTGGCTTGTCCTCTGTCTTCGTGCTTTCTTGGAGGTCGCCTCGGCATTGGGCTGATCACTCATCTGTGGAGGCCTTCCATGCCATTGTATGGTCAAAGTAGATATATGTGATCCAATGGCTAATCATTCTCCCGTCAGGTTGTGGTCCTTTAAGACAGTAAGATCCACAATTGTTCCTACACCGGGAGTGGTAAAAGTTGATGTTCCCTTATTTCATAACCATACTATGGAACTAGAGAGCAAAACAATGTTCATCTAAGCGTTTCCTTTGCTCTGTGGTTGTAATGTGTTGTATTGTTAAATAATTCCTTTATTGCAACCAAGGGTCATAGTATGATGAATGGAGCTCTGGTTGAATAATATATGGCTTGGTAAACAGGAGCACCCCGAGAAAGCCTGCCTCGACCCCATTTTGTCCACCACAAATTCCACATAGATCCACCGAAATTCGATCCCGGGTCCCATCGATGGAAGGCGAGCGATCTAACCACTCATCCATGGGAGCGGCCAGCATGGTTAAACAATATGCTATTATACCGATAAAGAATATACTGTTTTATTAGGGGCTCGTTTTGCAACATACGTTCTTTTAAACTTCTATCATAGATTTTAATAATTATAGTAAACAAAAACCATTAGCGTCAATAATTTGCTGGCCTATAAAGATATCTTGTAAATAAACCCTTACGAAAAGACATTAAAACCATTCACTTCACCACTCACTCACGTTATTCGTTGGTCGACTTCATCTTTATAGTTACAGTTTACTATATATTAACAAAAGCCGTATAAGCGATAATTAATTTCGGTTTTGGTATATAGCCTACGTATAACTTAACAAAAATACACCTTTGTTCAATTACAGTAGTCTAATGAAACTGTCATGAACAGTTCGGCTTTTTAAACTAGAAATAAACAATTGTTATCAATATGATAGCACCCTTCCTTCTTGGCTGCAGTCGAGTTCAGTTGTTTGCTCTACTGCATTACCAGAGCCTGCGAACGTGGACGCGAAGGATAGGATTTTCTGTTATTCCTTTCAACTTAAATGCAATATTCAGAATTATAAATTTCACATTGTATTGCAGTCAATATCAGATTGAGAAGGAATAACAGACGTTAGGCTCCGTTATCGCTTCTGTGTATTAAACAAAGCAGCGATTCACCAAAGTCCAGTTCTCTTTTATCGAATAGGGCAAATTTATCTTATCTGGCAATATCTGGGACGCAATTTATAGAATAATTAAAAGTGAATAAGGAATGACTGGCGGAGAAATGTATTACACTCTAAATATATTAAGTTCTTTTGTCAAAGGTAATCGAATTTAATGCTGTGTTAAAAATTTATAATTTTAATATTGAGAGTATAGTACCCACGAGTATTCGGCAAGATCGAAAATAGTAAGGGGATGCGAAATTAATCCAGCTACAACAATTTAATTTAGAGATGAGATCTGGTCTGTGGTCCTATGAATATGTTTATTTATATTTCTTATTTAATACATAGATTAACAGTACTGTGACCCTCAAAAAACCTAACATCAGAATGAATTTCCTAACACCGCAGTCATCTCAAGTGTAAGTTAATGTCCGAATATCACTTTCAATACCCACACTACATTGATTTCCACTTCACATTAACACAGTAAACTCTTTCCTTCTTCTGTAGTCATCTCCAGCATTGTCTTTTGAATGTAGATCCCACAGCATCTATTGGCCCAATAATCCTTGTGAAGAAGGTCCAGAAAATGTTTGTGTATTCTGCAAAAATGAGAAGTCAATTTTTAATATTATTTTACTTTAATATTAATTTTAAAATAACATTCGCCTGCGTATATAATAAAGATCAGGTCTAATTCTATAAAAGTTAATACGACATTTTTTATTCTAATAATATGATTTGTTGATTCTAATACGCTGGGTTTAAATTTGTGTAGACCTATCCCAGAGCTATATTCATTGGGCTGTGATGAAATTCAGGAGACTTACACTCATATTCTGTAATACCTTTCCCTGATTGTAGTAATTCCTGTCATCAATGTTTCCGTTGTTCTCTCTGATTTCAGATATCCGAATCCATATGAATGATTTTATAACTTATGTAATGTTTTTATATTTTGTTGATGCATAATTTCCCTTTATTTATCCGCAAAAAGGCATTCTGTTTCCGCGGAAACTGTTGTGTATTGTTTAACTTGCGAAGCATTATGTTTAAGTTGCAACGCAGACCTTGCCTGTAAATAAAGCTTTGCTGATGGAAATTACATTCAATCACTCCCTCTCTGGAGAGGAAGAGAGGGTGAAACGTTAAGTTGGTTAGGATTTAGCCTACAGTTTTTTTATTAACTGAAGTATTCATTTTAAACTTGAAGCAAAATAAGCTGCATATTTCGAATTAAATGTTATAAAATAGACTGGAGGGCAAGAAATGATTAAGAAATGTTTCACGGCACAACCCACGAAGATAAATGTTGAAAACATAATAGTAATTTTCACGCGGCTGCCTTACGCGCTTTAAAAAAATTAAAGATTGCGATTCACAAATGAACGAATTAAAAGGTAATTGATCGAAAATGTATTAGCCACCTACGTCGGTTTCTTGTAAAATGGTTGTCATTTTAGGACTTCGAGCTTTTAAGAGGTGATTGATTTTTGGTGAATAAGAAGAAGAAATCATTTGTTATAAAAATGAAGCTGCTTGAATACACAAGTTGCCCTAAGACACAGCTTACCAATCAAGCCATGAAGGCCAATGGATAACAATGGATGTGCCTTTCTAGTTTGGTTATTTTAAACAAGCTTGTAGGACTACCCAACATATTGTTTGTATCATGACATGGACTCATTGTCAAAAGTTGTTTCCTTCGGAGCACTTGGACCACATTTTGATTCTCCTGTAATTTCAGGCTTTTTCTTTAGGCCTACTAAAATAATCTGTTATACTTTGTTTCTGCACCGTAGTGATTTTTTTTTAATTTGAGGGTCGTCAGGGTCTTGCCAACCATGTACTGCTAACACAAATGTAATGCAATTATTTATTAATATAAGGATATAATGCCTGACCTAGCTTTACATACTTCATTTACTTTACATGAAAATATGTTTTAAGAGAAAATGTTACATGAACTTTAATTAAGACGTTGTAACAGAGTGGGGTTGAATGGCGGGCTCAAGTAAGCCGGGCAATGAACCTCCAGGTTCAATCAAATAGATCATATTTATTCCTTTAGCTTGCTTAATAATTGGCCTAACCGGGACAGATATTACGCAGAATACGCTCAATCACGTAGAGAATACTCACGAGCGATTTATCTCGCGAAAGTAGAAAGCTGGCGGAACTTTGTCACAGAGCAAAGTGTCATCAACTCATGGGGGATTGCCTATAAACTTATGACGAAAAAACTGCACCCGCGCACAGTCATCCATAGTCTCCGTACTCCAGATGGCACGATTGCCGACACGTGGGACACTGTGGCCACCACTCTGACAGACACCCTGGTCCCCGATGATTCTGATGTAGGGGAAACTCTAGAACAGCAGATACTCCGCAGGGCTGAGCGAAGACCATACCAGAATGAGTACAACGCCACCCCTTTCGATACAACAGATCTTGAAATAGCTATAGACCGAACCAAAAATCGAACAGCCCCCGGCATTGATGAAATCCACCCAGAATTCATTAAGAAAGGAGGTCCGCTCCTTAAAGAGAAACTTCTTCAGATATACAATGCGTGCCTTAGCCTTGGTATATTTCCCAACGCCTGGAAAATGGGACTACTCAAAATTATTCTAAAAAATGACACCAAAGATCCATCTCTGGCCAAGTCGTACAGACCAATCTGTCTTCTCCCTGTCATGGGAAAGATCTTTGAACATCTCATAGCTTCCAAAATAGACACTTCTCTAGAAGAATCATACTCGCCCAGGCAATTTGGATTCCGCCCTGGAAGATGTACTGAGGATGCAGCTTCACTGCTCCAGCAAATAGTAACCACATCTAATTCTAAATACGTGCTTGCCATCTTCGTAGATATAGAAGGCGCATTTGACAACGTCTGGTGGCCACACGCCCTGGAGAGATTTCGTAGTATAAACTGTCCACAGAACATATATGCCGTCCTCAGTGACTACTTTCGGTCCAGACGAATAACGCTAAGGGATAACCTTCATTCATTCACAAAGGCCGCATCCAAAGGGTGTCCCCAAGGCTCAGTATTGGGACCCAAGGTCTGGAACCTGGTGTTTGATGAAGCCCTCAGACAACTTGAACAGATTCAAGACGCTGACGTCATAGCCTATGCCGACGACGCAGTAATTATTATCGAAGGTGAGTCCAGAACAGATCTCGAACGCAAAGCTAATAGAGCACTAAAAATTCTGGAAACTTGGTCCCACAAAGCAAAGCTAAAGATTTCTAAAACTAAAACAAACTCAATGCTCCTCAAGGGGAAAATAGGAAATCACCCTCCAATCATCAGGATAGGACAAGACCGGATCCCATATGTTCGAGAAACAAAGTATTTGGGTATAACTTTACAAGAAGGTAATAAATTCACCGCTCATATTCAAAGAATCAGTGCTACAGCTAACAACCTATTTCAGGCCCTAGCCAGACTTTCTGGACAGCAGTGGGGATACAAATTCACTAACTATCGTATACTTTACTCTGCTATTTTTGAGGCTATTGTCTCGTATGCTGCAAACGCTTGGGCCACTAAACTTAACACACATCACATCCGTAAACTCAAATCTGCCCAGCGACATTCTCTCTTGCGAATAACTAAAGCCTACTCCACTGTTTCGAATGATGCTCTACCAGTCATAGCTGGTGTTCTTCCTGTTGATCTTCTGCTTGAGGAACGGATAGCCAGGTACAAAGTGCGGAAGCAAATTAATTTTGAATTAGGTGCCCTTCAAATCGGACCAAAGGAATTTGAGAGCTTAGATCGATCACATCTTTATGAACGCATTCACTCACAGTTAATAGATATTTGGCAGCAAAAATGGGTAGTTGCCCAAAATGGTAGAATCACTCGTGACTTTTTCCCAAATATCAGAAATAGACTTAAAATGCCATGGATTAAATTGGACCACTTCGTCACACAGGTATTAACTGGCCACGGCTACTTTGCCGCTAACTTAATCCGTTTCAATCTCACAGACGACGATCTATGCGCTTGTGAGGACAGCGAACCAGACACCTTGTATCATATGCTGTATACTTGTCCTCGATATCGAGAAGCTCGACTACTCCTCCACGAAGCCGCTAGGGCAGAAGAGGAAGCCTGGGCACCGGACCTCACGTTCTGGACGCGTAAAAACACCTTCCCAGCCCTTAAAACCTTTGCAAAAACAGCACTTCTCGAAAAGTCTATAGTAAATTAACACACCAAAGTAGACGGTCATTTGGCCACTGCTCCAGTCCGAACGAGGTTTTTGAGGGGTTTCCCTCGTTCTTAGGCGAATGCCGGACTGGTCAATAATCCCCTCAAACAGATACACGCACTACAAATCTCTAGAATACATAACTACATGTCACTATAAAGAAACACACTCGGAAATATTGCACATAAGACCTATCCGCACTTAGGTCTATCCTGTGCCAAAGTACAAAGACACAAGTACTCAGCCCAAACACGTCACACCATCAACATCCCCTACGGATGTACATAAGGGCACAATAGGTATACACACATCACATATGGTTACCAAAATTTGGTCTGACCGGAGGTTTAGGCTTAATTGCTTGGCACTCCGGGGGTAAGGGTGGGCACACAAAAAAAAAAAAAAATCCCTGTAAGTAAGTAATTAAGTAAGTCAGTAATAGATTTTTATTTCACACTATTCAGCAAGTTTGTCGGCCATTGTAATTGAGACCAATACACTCTTCCGGGGAGGCCCTTTATGTCCATGTCTGGTTAAAAAAGTATATATGTGATCCACAGGAAATTCCTCTCCCGACAGGTCTCGGTCGTGTAAGGCTAGGGCAGCGTGGGCCACGTAAATTACAATGCAATGGGGAGACAAAAGTGAAATAAATAAATAATTTGGTTGTAAAGTCCAATTATACCGTTCGCAATAAAACTTTTTTAAGAAGAAAGAGGAATTTGGCAGCCTATATTACTACCTCAAACATTCGTATTGCGACTTAGTGTATGTGCGGATTCAGTTGTCTAGGATTCGTTCAAAGCCAAGACATGAACAAAAACTCTAACTTTTGGATGAATACTAGCTTATAACTATCCTTAGAAAATATAAAGGTCTACCAAAAATTCTTGAAATATAGATTTTAGATCTCAATAGTCTATGTATAGTTTATGTAGAATTTTTTTTTTAATCATTAGAGCCGTTTTCGACAAGAGTGAAAAATGATATTTCAATGTAATATGATACAAAAAAAACACAAGAATTAATTTTTATGCCACTTTTTAGTTTTCGACGCACAGTTCACACACACCCACATATAGACATGAAATTCGAATTTTTTGGTTCAGTATACCTCAAGACATGAATGAATATGAAAATTCGACATGCAATTTTTGGGCCTAAATCTAGGTACGAAAGAAATTACGCTAGAAAGCTTAGTCAAATTCCTCGGTATCCATATTGACACTCATCTAAACTGGAAAGATCATTGCATACATTTAAGTAAAAAACTAAGCTCTACCATCTACCTGTTAAGAAATATTAGAGACCTAGTATCAATTAAATCATTAATTAATATATACTACGGAATTTTCTACTCTCATCTAAATTATGGAATAATTTTTGGGGGGAATTCAAGTGAAAGCGAAAACATATTCAAATTACAAAAAAGAGCACTTCGAATTATATTTAAATTAAGTAGAAGGCATTCATGCAGAAATATCTTTAAAAACAATAATATCCTCACTATGACTGGTATGTGCTTATATGAGTTACTTAGACTGATAAAAACAAATGAACCAAATATCAACAAAAATAAAGATATTCATGACCATGAGACAAGAACAGCAAATAATATAGCAATAACTAGACACAATCTTCAAATAACAGCAAAGAGTCCCATTGCTATGGGAATCAAAATATTCAATAAGCTTCCCCATGAGGTGAAGAATTTGTCCGAAATCAAGTTCTGTAGAACTATACGACATGTACTAGAAACTAATGCATATTATTCCTTGAATGAATTTAATCCAAATAACTTCATACTTCAATAATAATATTTATTTTTTTATTTTTAACCCTGTTAATAGTTTTTAATAGATAAACTTGACATACATTTCTTCTTGTTAGAACAAGGGATCGACTTGAACTTAATCTCTCCAAACAACTATTTGTAACTTCCCTGAAGCGAAGCATTTTGTTTGGAAATTTATGACAATGTTCAATAGGAACTCTACTATGTAGAACCTCAATGAACAATAAATATTATTATTATTATTATTATTATTATTATTTCTACCTCAGTCTTATGTTATGGGGAAGTTAATTGTTATGAATATTTAATGTCATGCTTTTAATACCTATATATTTACAGACATAAGGACCGAATCTGATAACTGGTCTACACGGAATGAATTAAATATTATCACCGGGAAAACAAAATCCTTCATCTCAAGTCCAGGCACAAGGCAAAGGATTCTATTATGAACATAATTTCCATCAAACAATCTTTCCATTCAAGAAGTTAAACTATCTCAACTTAAATAGTTAATTAAATACAATATTATTTCATGGGGTGGTGCAAATCAGAATTTAATCGAAAGAATTTTTTTTCTAAAAAAAGGTAATCAGAATTATCTTCAACGCGAAACTCTTTAATGCGAATAGTATCCTTACTTTATCTTGCTTTTGAGGGTCAATCCATATCAAATGAACCAATGATAATTGCGGACGAAATTTATTTATTTTTAATTTTTTATCTATATTTGTACTATATTCATAGAGTTGAAAACAGGTATTCATGGATGCTTTAGATGGTCAATTCTTTTTGAGCGGCCATTTTGTATTGGTGCGTCAGCCTATTTTACATTTTACAGGCGTTTGCCTTTAGTTTCTTTGTTTTTTTATCCTAAGATATTTGGTTCAAACAAAAACCATGTTGAAGAAAATAAAAATACAATATTTTCTGTCCAGTATATATTAGTATTAGTATTAGCCCGTAACATCCCTATCGGGCAAGGGCCTCTTTCTATGAAAGGTAGCTGGGTTCTTGCAGACCCGGGTAGCTAGTCCGGGAGAGATCAGTCTTTGATAGTGTCCAAGTTAAGTTTTATAAGGTGTCTCCAGGTTTGACGATCCTTGGCTTGCGTCGTCCATCGGTTACCAAAGGTGTGCCTGATGTCGTCTGACCAGCGTGTTTTCTGTCAGTATATATAGGCCTACTTAAATGTAAATAAACGAAAAAATACATAAATGTTAACGTTTTCAAAATAAATACCTATTCTTTTAAAATTAAATATCTTGAAGTTAAAACTAAGACTCGCTTTTAATTTTTATCTGGATATAGTGTTTATAGTATACTACCTAAGAAACGACAGCTTACTTCAAAATTACCTCTAAGTACAAGAAACATTTCCATATTACGTCAACCCTCTCCTTTCTTATATAACAACTTAGAAACTTTGACCTTCGTAGTGAAGTGCTTTCGTTTTTGCTTTGACTGTTTTTAAATTAAATTGATTATTGTATTTATTATGTGGTGTTGATTTTAATGACAGTGGAATATAAGTATTACATTACATTCTGATATATCAGGCCCAAACAATTTTATAATTAATTCTACTAGATAGAAGCTCTTTTTAGTTCAATTTGGACTTCTTTAGTATATTTTACCTATTAAATGTTGCAAATGGTATTTTCTTGCTTTCAGGTACGTATATAGGAGGAAGCCTATTCGTACTGGAATAAAACCCCAAAGGTCCGATGGATCTTCTGATAGACTGGTAGGAAAGAATATCAAATCAAGTATTCAGTTCTACAGTTAATTATTATAAAAGCTCAAACTGTATTAGTATAATGATTTTAATCTTTCATTACATTAAAATAATTACTAACTAACTTTAATCAGAGTACCGTGGCCAGAACCTTGAACTCGATGTATCGGACGGTCAGTGGAATACATTCGCGTATTTCTTTACGAAATTCTTCCTTGCCTAACCAACAGGAGTTCATTGCGATTGCCCAGTTTTAATCTAAAGGCAAGCAAGATCATGTACAGTTCTCAACTTGATTCCATAAATTTACGTGTACATGTTAGCTAATGATTTTATGATAGAACTAAATATTATTTAGAATACCAAGATCTGGTAACATTTAATTGACAGTTCGGGAAAAAAATTGTTTTAAATACATGAATATAGTGTATATTACCCACAATCAAATATCTTAAGTAACAATATTATGTTACATGAATAAATATGATTTTGTACAAAATATGCTATATAATTAATTTTCCTAATAAGGGGGTTTCTTTAAAATTGTGTACGCACTCAGAAAATTTACATGGCTAGAGTCACTCTGAATAAATAAGTGGTAAAATCCAATTGTAAGGACTCGTATTTGAAAACCGAAATCCTCTTCATAAAACACCTAAGAGCACACGAATTTTTTTTATATGTGATTATGTAGAGAGATGTTGTCTTGGCAAATGATTCGGTCCAACCCGCCCACCCTTAATTATACACTTTCTTTTACATAAAGAAAACTGTATATGACTTATTTATTTGGGGGGAATTGAAAAATAAAGTGTCAAGTTCAAACCCCCATACAATAAAAGAACTTAAAAAACACTATCACAAGAGAAATTAATTATACCTCGGAAGCTGAACTTATGCGTGTGAAACAAAATTTCCTAAAAAGGCGCCATTTTTGTGTGGATGCAAGAGGAAGACATTTCAAAATCTCTTGATAATTTTATTTTAATTTTAACTGTAATCGTGAGAACCGGAATCATTACACCGATAGCGACTTTATTTGCCTAAATATTTTACCCGATCGCTCGGGAGTTTGAGCTGTGGCAGCCGCGAAGCAGAAACCTGCACGATTGGCCAACACTTATGTGAAATGCACTGTACATTGAAAAGAACAGTAGGCCTACTTGGGATTATAGATGAGGGAATATACCTTAGTAGAAAAGATAAGAAGTGTAAGAAGAGTCAGTAACTTACTTACATTTAACCTATGAGTGACATGTTTATTAATTTCATGAACTCAATATAAGAAGTAGCATAATTGATGATCGTGTTCTAAATTTGAATAATTTTAACGTCCTGTTCTGAATGAAATAACAAAGAGCAAACACCGTACACTTAGTTTGAAATCTTAGATTTAACCAAAATTAAATATTCTTTTGAAATTCTATATTTATGTAGCCTACTTTTGTACACTTAATACTCACAGTACATTAGTATGGCCCACTCTATAATTCCTCTCTTTTGCCTTCTGAGTTCCCATTGTATTTCTTCTCAGAGATATACATTTTGATGCCCTTTGTGCCACGTTGAAAAATATTTCTTCTCTTTACGTATTCATATTCCAAGTATATCCATGGAAACCATTAAGACGTACTTTTTATCCTGGTGAAGTGTTAAGTAAAATTATAAATAACGTGAAAATGGATACTTATTATACACGATCTGAACTCTTGGTACCATGTACTTAAGGACTTTTACGAGATTCAACCTGCGTAACTCGAAAACTAAAAATCAAACCTCACCAAATCTTTTCATTGCACTGAGACTTGAATCTTCATCTCCTGTCAACACAAACTAACTACTAAAACTGAAAATATCCAGCAAGCATTTAGAAAGATTGAATTATATATTCTAAGGCACCCTATGACGGAACCATTAAATCATTCTTGAAGTAATGTTCATTTCTTTTAACTTAGTTTTCTCGAAACTACATTTTTTATAACTCAAAAGTCCTTTAAGGCTTCCATTTGCTTTGATTTGCTAAAATACAAAACATACCCCAACGCACAAAGTAGTGCATGGAATTGTGTTTCAATGAAAACTTTCATGATATGGATTTTTATTATTTGAGCAAAGATCGCGTACTGAGTGGGTGGATTATAACTACCCTTCAGAGAATTTTTTTAGGAAAAAAATGTTGCGAATAAAAGTTTTCGCTCTTAGTATAAGCACCCCATATAGAAAATTTAAACAAAATCTTTAGAGCCGTTTTCAGAAAATTCGCGTCAAACGAAATTTTCTTCATGAAAAAGTTCCCCTAAAAATAAGTGTAAGACATCTCCAATCTTCGTGTCACATCCTCAGAAGGTACCTAACCCAAATGCCAACATTTTGTTTTCATACGACTTTCCTTTCTGGAGCTAGGTTGTTCACAGACAGACACACACACACACACACACACAAACAGACGTGGTGAATAGTATTTTTGGATTCAGTGGATCTCAAAACATGACGTATTATGTTAATAGCTCAACTTAAAACAATTCTTCTGGTCAACAATAAAGCTATGCATCAGATTGAAACTGAATGCACACTCTTTGCAATGTGGCCTCATGATCTATATCAGAATGTAAAGTGATAAAGAAGCATTGGCCATGCTTAGAATAAAAAAAGTTACGCGACTGCATTAATCAGATTTTATTTGGGTTATGTATCAGGAATGCGATGCGATGTAATAACGACATCATCTTCATTTTTACAACCAATTTATATGAAGAGAATGTCAGACATAATTAGGAGTTGTAAGATAATTTCTTAGCCTAAACCCTTAAAAATCAATTAACTAATGAAGCGAAAGACTATAAAGAAACGTGTATTGATTTATAAAATATAAAAATTACTGTAATTATGTTAATAATAAGAAAATAGAAAATGAATTGAACTATTATTCACCATGTATTTTATTATATTGACATTAGCAAATAATCAGTTAGTATAGAAAAACCTGTTGGCATAAATGATATTAATATACACAATATTTAATAACGTATAAACGTTAAAATGTCATATTAAACATGTGAAGTATCATAATACAATAGATCTAATATTCATTATTATCACATCGAATTAAATGTAAGACACTAGTTGACAGATTAAAATGGTTAGACCTAATGATAAAAACAGTTATTATTGGTTAATTTATTCAATTACTGATAATTAAGATCATTACAACAAAATTCAGTTTTCATTATAAATCACAATAAAATACCAGTTGGTATTATATATATTTACAAAGTTTGTAGAAAAATTAAGATATGTTAAGTGCAATATGTACCAACCTTGTTTACAAGTGTCTACAAATGTATAAGGTTGTAAAGTCTTATGATTATATGTTAAAATTAACACATGTGTGTATGGTACAATTATATAAAACAATGTTAAGAGATTCACTCTTCAATAGACTAGTTTAAGTTCTAACAAAGCTGATAGTAAATATTAACAATAACAAAATTATAGGCTACATGTGCTATATATTATTCAAATCCTACATAGGAGAATATATGTCAATCACACTTATTTAGATAATTCTAACCTAACTTCCATTAGCGATATTGTGTAATTGGAACGTGTATATCTCAATAAAATTGGATAAAATGAGCAAGTTATCTATTTTTAGCTATTAGCATATCTTTTTGAAGGATGATGTCATTTATTATCGATAATTCTCATAGAAATCACTAATGAGTTTAGTTGCGAAGCTTTAGTCATTCGCTTCTTAGTTTGTCAGATATAATATTTTATACTAGAAGGGAAATTTTTATTTGGGCAGAGGAAGTTATGTATGTTTCAAATAAAAAAATTTACACTATTTTAACATTGTGAAAGTACACTGGATAGGTCTACACTATAATTGTAGAATTTGTAGTAAAGTCAATGGTTATTTGTCTAATATAATATTGTTTTCTTTGGGACAGAGTATATTCTATTTTTCAGTCTGAGGACTTCATAATTATACGAAAACTTTCTTCAGTGCAAATTAACCAATCAATAGACTTGGAATTCTTGTTTCACACGATCAGAAACTGGCAATATAGTTGATAAGCGTGCGTAATTTCTAAACCACTTTGTGCACACTTGTTGTGTCTACTTGTGCTGTTCTCTTGAATAACCACATATCTGAATTTTACAATTTTACGCTTTTGCATTTAATGCTACTAACACTTCAATGCTCTATTGAATTACATAAGTTCTGGAAAGGTCTAAGATATTTTTGCACTAAGTGATGTGTGGTGGCTGGCCAGTGTCCTCCTTTCTTCCTGATTTCTGCTATTAACTTGGTTCTGTGTTGTTTTAGTTCGGAACATTCAAATATTATATAATTGACAGTTTCTTGGCCTGCGTTGCATGAGCAAGTATGGTCATCTGAAATGCGGAATCTATGCTCGTATGATTTCGTTTTGCCGTCACCTGATACTAATGCTTTGAATCAAGGTGCTTAATTTAGTCTGAGAGTCTTTCTTTAATGGAAGGAAAAAAAGACGTCGTTGTTGCTCCTTCTGTTGTGGTGTCCCATCTGCTCTGCCAGTCCTGTAGCCCCCTTTCTTGTATTTCCACCTCGATATTTGATTTTGATGTCCTGTGATAAACTGTTTCTATTTCCATTTCCTATTCTGCTTGTTTTGCCAGTTTGTCTTCTAGCTCATTTCCTATGTACGAGTTCCCTATTTCCCTACCTTGACATAGACTCTGAAAGGGCTCCCTCAACTGAGCAGTGTTTTGACATTCCCAAACCACATGCTCAGGAGTACCTATTCCCCCACACGAGCATGCGTTAGAGTCCGCAATACATTATAAAAGTTATAAAACTTATTTATAAACCACAGTTAATACGGTTTTAATGGGTAATACATGTTCCATACAATAACGGAGCTGGCCTGAACAGCCGGCCATTTTAAAGCATGCTATCAGTACAATTGCACCCTTCCTTCTTGGCTGCAGTCGATTTCAATATTTCCTCAACTGCATTACCAAAGCCTGCGAACGTGGACGCGAAGGATAGGATTTTCTGTTATTCCTTTTAACTTAAGCTCAGGATTAAAAACTATAAATTTAATTATTTTGCAGTCAGTATGAGATTGTAAAGGAATAACAGACGTTAGGCTCCGTTATCGCTGTTCTGTATTAAACAAAGCAGCGATTCACCACAGACCACTTCTCTTTTAACCAATTTGAGAAAATTGCCTTATCCGGCAATCTGTGAGACATGATTTCCAAAAGTCACTAAAACAGTGAAAAGAATGAGCTCTTTGAAAAATTTGTAACTTGGAGATTGAGAAGGCAGATACAGTAAGTAGATCACGAGTGTAACGGTAGAGGGAAAATATTAGGAAGATGCTATGTTAATCAAATTACAACTATTTAGTTTGGAGATGAGATCTGGTCTGTGGTCCTATAAATATTTTTATTTATATTTTCTACTTAACTAATCTTTACATTACAGCGACTTTCAAACGACCTAACTTAAAATAATTTCCTTCCTCCGCAATTATCACCTGTATAAGTTAATGTTCGCATGTCTCTTTCAATTGACATGTGATCTACAGTCCTGTCAATTTCTTTAACTACTTATTTCGCTTGTTACTTACATTAAAATGATATTCACTTCATATTAACAGAGAAAACACATTTTCCTTCTTCCGCAGTCATCTCCAGTCTTGCAAATGTAGATCCCACAGCATCTGTATGTTCCATTCACGTTGTGAAGAAGGTCCAGACAATTTTTGTGTTTCCTGCAGAAATGAGAAGTTAGTTTTAAATATATTAATATTAATATTAATTTTAAAATTACCATTAAGACGATAAATCAATAAAATAAATTTACACGAGTTTTTTTATTATTTTAGACTTTATACATATTAGAAATCTTACTTACTACGCTTGATATTTCATGGGCCTATACATGACCTTTCGTTATTGAACTTTCGTTTAATACATTATATACATATTATCCAATACCTTTCCCTGATGATATTAATTATTCCTGTGATCCGTGTTTCATTTCTTTCAGATTTCGAGTCCGTAAACCTATTCAGACTTTTATCTGTAATGTTTTTATATTTTGATGATATATTATATTTTCGTTTTACTTATGCTAAAATATGGATTCTGTTTCCGTGGATACTGAGGTGGAAATAACATAATGGATTGTTTAATCTTCAGTAATAGGACTAGAAGAGAACGTAAATAAACGAAGTAGACCTATATGAACCTAATAAATAAAGAAGGTGCGAGAGGAAGGAATATGATTTGCAAGGAAAGGAATTCCAAATAAAAGTAATTAGATATTTAGGCTGAATAATAACTGCAGAGAGGGATGTTCAAATCCAGGAATTGAGCGAGAATATCAAAATGAAAATATACTCGACAGTCTTACGACTACCGGAGATGTAGAGTATCGGTAATGACGGTTAGAGATTAACAATGTTTATTATGATGGGAAAGGAAAATCGTGATATTTAGAGCAATAAGAGAGCAAATGGATGGTGAATGAGGACAAATGCAGAGTGCATGATCTGTTTCGTCAACCAGATATTCGTCAACGCTGGATATAGATAGATGAGGACCGAGATGAATAGAAACAAATGATCACGGAGGCCAATGTCCTTTACGGACTGTAGAACCGACCATTAGTAAGTAATAGATTTCCATTATCAACTCGTAGGGCGACCCCATGGCTGAGTGGTTAAACCGCTCACCTTCAACCGTTGGGATCCGGGATCGAATCTCGGTGGATCCATGTGGAATTTGGACAAAATGAGATCGGGGTAGGTTTCCTCGGTTTTTACATATGACATTCCACCAGTGCTTCATTGATCTTAATATGATCATTGGTTGCAATAAAGGAATTAATTAATTATCAACTTAAAACCTTTCTGATATTATTTGCTACCCTTTACTCCATTCTCTGAAAGAATGGAGTGTTTTGACCTTGATCCTTTTATTCATTAAAAGTCTGAGAGACACTTGGACTGAATATGCAAGTTAACTGAAGGAAAATTAAGACCGCAATTTTCGGAAAAATAAGTTAAGATCAAACATAATGGCAAGGAGGAATAAGAAAATTGTTTTACGTCATACCCTATGATGACACAGACGTGACATCTAATTTGGTTTTCGTGTGAGTTTCCCTCTTTTGAGTGCTACCAAGAGAGTAATGCACAATACTGGGAGCTCTTGTGTGTGTGTAAGTACAAATATTGCAAGATGTTTATTTTTTAATATTCGCATTTCGAACCGTCTCTTTTAATGTTTCCTTTCAAATATATGCAGCATAATCATTTAACAGTTCATTCAACTAACGTTTTAATATAAATTACAAATTTTCGCATCAGTCAAATAGCGGAATGAGTGCTTTGTTCATGCCACTTCAAAGTAACGAAAATCGAAAACTAAAAACTAAAAAAAAAAAAAATAATATAATGGTCGTCTTGAATTCGTTATTTTGTATGTTTTCCAGAATATTAATATGCATGTAAACATTTTGTGCTATTCAACCACCATTGTGGCTTCGAGGTTCGTTGTTTCTCCACTCGTAGCGGGCCCGGGTTCGGTTCCCAGTTGGGACCTGTTTCCTAAGTGTGATTTTCCTCATCTGTGAGGTGAATGTCGGGAAACTTCATGCCTTTGTGGTCGCCGGATATCATCTGACCGTCATCATCACCTTCAACCCATCCACGCCTTGTTCGTAATGGGTGTTTGTGTGACTTGTATATTATCTTGTCCTTATGTTTTCTTGCTGTGTAGGAGGTGGCCCCAGCATTGGGCTGATCACTTATCCCGAGAGGCCTTCCATGCCCTAGTTCGGCCACAAAATATATGTGATGTAAGGAAAATGTATGTGATTTAAAGAAAATTTCACCCCCGACAGGTCGCGGTCCTATAAGGCCCGAGCAGCGTTGGCTGCGTAAACGTCCCTCCAACATGGAGTTAAAACTGATAGAAATAAGTGAAAACGTTCATTATAAAGCGATTATTTATACCTTTCTTACAATCCTCTCTGTTAAGTATCCCATATGAGGAAAATATCCCAACGCTCTTTGCTGGTGCATCATAATGGATAGCATTGTGTTCAAGTAATCAAGAAACATGGCAGGTTTGATTCCATTTTCAGGATTAAGGAAATATTTAAAATTCTAACACGAAACCCTGAACTGACTTTCTCTACAGATATATAAGCATTCATGAGCCACAGATTATTGTCTCTGTTGGACACTACATGAGAATATTATAGGAGAAAAATTCCTCCGGCACTGGGACTTGAACCCAGGACCTTTGGCTATTCGCGCCAATGCTCTACCAACTGAGCTAAGCCGGAGCTCAATTCACAGCGCCAGATGGAACTTCTCTCCTATGACTGATTGCCCTAATGGTCTACCTCACAGACAGACAAGTTATGTCATATGCAGTACTATGAGGCACACTAAGTAGTGATTTTTGTGATAATATTCTCATGTAGTGTCCAACAGAGACAATAATCTGTGGCTCATGAATGCTTATATATCTGTCTTGAATGTTAACTGTACAATAACAGTGGGAGCCCGGTCACAAAAATCACTACTTAGTGTGCCTCATAGTACTGCATATGACATAACTTGTCTGTCTGTGAGGTAGACCATTAGGGCAATCAGTCATAGGAGAGAAGTTCCATCTGGCGCTGTGAATTGAGCTCCGGCTTAGCTCAGTTGGTAGAGCATTGGCGCGAATAGCCAAAGGTCCTGGGTTCAAGTCCCAGTGCCGGAGGAATTTTTCTCCTATAATATTCTCATGTAGTGTCCAACAGAGACAATAATCTGTGGCTCATGAATGCTTATATATCTGTCTTGAATGTTAACTGTACAATAACAGTGGGAGCCCGGTCACAAAAATCACTACTTAGTGTGCCTCATAGTACTGCATATGACATAACTTGTCTGTCTGTGAGGTAGACCATTAGGGCAATCAGTCATAGGAGAGAAGTTCCATCTGGCGCTGTGAATTGAGCTCCGGCTTAGCTCAGTTGGTAGAGCATTGGCGCGAATAGCCAAAGGTCCTGGGTTCAAGTCCCAGTGCCGGAGGAATTTTTCTCCTATAATATTCTCATGACTTTCTCTACCCTTCATATTATAACATAGAAACGTGGCTGAATTACGCTTAGGTCTCATTCAGAACCGTATTACTAGCCAGGTTAGATTTAAAACTTGCATTTTTGGTGGAATAAGTAGCTTACATCTAAAGTTCAGAAAAAATATACGATATAATACTTCGACTATTTTTAGCTCTTATGTTGCAATTTGTGTATACAATAGAAAGAAAATCGTTAAAGCAGTTTTCGAGAAAATTCAAAATATAAAACAAATAAAAGTGTATAAAACGTAATATAATGTATCCGCTTCAGAAGATACATAAAATGTAAAATTTACCAGTTATACGGTTTTAATTTTGTAGCTATGCAGCATCAAACACAATGCTATCTCTACATATAGTAGCTATTTTGCGGGTTGAGAAAGTAATATTTTGAGGCCAACTTGACTTTTCTCTACCCCTCATAACAAGATGTAGTGTACATTACTTTATTGCGGGGGTACGCATTCAGTTGTTTAGGTTCCGTTCTGATTTGCCAAGGAAATGCTTAAACTTGAACTTTAGATGAGATGAGTAGCTTATAACTTCTATCTTTTAGGTAACTTCTACAAATAAATGTCGACATGAATGTTTTAGCGCTCAGTAGGTTATGTGTAGTTTGTGTAGAAATTTTCAGGAAAATCGTTGGAGACGTTTTCAAGAACCACGTAAAGTGAAATTTTTCTCGTGTAAATTGGTAGGAGAAAAATAAGAAAGTCCTTCCTTTGTTTTGTTTCTCTTACTCAGAAGATTCTTTATTCAAATATTTCATTACGTTGCTGACAGACACATTTAGGCCTACACATAGACACGCAAGCCGACATGTTCCCAAAAATTCAATTTCAGGCACGCCGCATAATTATGAAAACTCGACAACGAATTTTAGGTTCGAACACGACACTTCTTCTACCTATATGTTATGGAAAATCTATTGTTAAAGTTAACCGATGACTTCAGCGTACATAAACTTAGTTCTGTGCCCGTCGCAGGTATTCCTTAATTTTGTCCATCATGAATTTTGATTAATGCCTATCAGTATACAGACATGATACATAATTGCCATCGACCTCAGCCGGTTTCGAACTTGCGACATCGGGCACAGAAAGGTGCAGGTAAAAAAATGTACATTAATAATAACATACTGTAGATAACCCACACATACGTAGATAAGGTGGGGACTACAGTATAGAGAGAAAGAGATACGGAGAGAGAGAGAGATGTTCAGGAGGGGGTAGTTGAAGGAAATTGAGGTGTAAGAAGAAGAATCGTCAATGACATCTGGAACCTCCTTTTTAATTTCATTAACATCGGATAAAAGTGGCGTAAATAACCGATAATGTTAACTTCGCTATCGTCCTGTTGTGACTGAAGTAACTTGGAGCATACATCGTTCAAAGAGTTTGAATTTGAAACTCTGTATATAATAATATGATCTTTGTACACCTAATACTCACTGTACATTCGCATGAACTGCTGATTTCCTTGATTGTTGGCCTATTGAATAATTCCTCTCTTTTTGCCTACTCATTCCCATTTGCTTTTCTTCTCAGAGATCTAGAATTTTTGGTCCTTTGTGCCGTCTAGAAATGATAATATCGCATTTCTTCTGCATTCTTTGAATACGTATCGTTATGTCTTGTACATCCATGGAAACCATTAAGATGTACTGTTGATCCTAGTGAAGTGTTCGTGAAAGTATAAATAATTTGAAAGTTGATACTTATTATGGGGCATAGCTAAGTGCGCACATCGGTCAGGGAAATTATTACTGTGACTCTCCAGTGACCCTTGAGTAACGCACACTTTGTAGGTTGGGGATTACTTTAACTGCGCAGATAGGATCTGGGTATTAACAACATTAAACTTGTTTAGTATATTGTGAATTTAAGAAGAATGAACATATTTTCACATGGATGAGTAAGATTTAAAGATTTAGGCCTTTTCTTTTTCTTTTCTTATGATGTTACATATAGAGTGTTAATGAACAACACCGCAATAGATTCCCTTCATATAGCGGGGACACAGACGAGCCACTTTTGTTAGGAGATTTTAAGCTTTATGGATTCAATTTTTCTTATTATAGCATAAAATATCTCAGAGCATGGCCGTCACTGATTTCTAACGTTTGGAATTCTTAGAAACACAGGAACTTTCACATGCATAGAAGAATTAATGCAGTAGCGGCCAGTCATGTGATTAGATTGTAAATTTTGCAGGTTATTACTTACTTACTTTCTCAATGGCAATAGACAATTCCTAAGCAAGCGATCTTAAAGGAATATTATCTATTTTATGGGACCCGAAGGTTCATTGCCGCGCTTACCTGAGTCCGCCATTTAATTAAAAGTCTAAATTTTGTTATAGCTTTTGATGAATGATTAAGAGTCAGGTTTTTACGATCATTAAGAAGACGTGAAGTCAATTAAATTAAATATAATTTTTAACCCCATTCCGCTGCATTATTGACTAATGAGCACCAAATTGTAATGACTTTAAAGCCCTGTAGATGTAGCATACACATTTTACGTCTGTGAACATTGATCTCTTAAGCTTGTCTATGTCCCCTCTATACAGAGGTAAAATATCAACACTCTAACATGTGATAGGGCAATATAGAAAACATGAATGAATTTTTTTGAAATATATACCGAATAATGAAATCAGAAAAACTGATGTAACAAAGTGCCAGAATGCTTTTGTTTAATCTGTGATATTTGCAATTATCATAGGCATGTGCATAAAATAAGTTATTTTTGTAATAGATTTCCTGAGTTAAACTCCAGATCGATTCATTAAGCAGGGCTTACGGAAGAACAAATGTCTAAAGTTCGGTTATCAACATTAATTCATACTCGTCTACACTGATAGAAGAAATTCTTAAAATATGTCAACATCTCATAAATATCACGGGCAATAATATTAATGAATCAAGTGAACGCCTACGATTCGCTGACATGTTTGTTTCAGGTTTGAAGCAGTGTATAGGTTATGAATTAATTAAATTCAAACTGAAATCATTCTGTCAGGAATTACATTAGGTATATTTGCTTCCACAGCAACGTTTAAATTAAAAAATACTCACATTGAAATATTCTGTAGATATCGGTAGGTATACATTTCAATAGAATGCACAATATTATATCAATATTCAACGGCTAGTTGTGTTTTAAATCTTTTATTTACATTTACTTACACTGACATTGTTATGAAGAAATGAATAACTCAAGGCAAGCTAACAATATCAATAAACGATTGGCAATTTGTTACGATGTGTTTAATATATAGTGGGCCATGCAATATTATTGCAAAATTTCATATTACGTAGGCTATTACAAAATTGATATTTATATTAAATTGGAAATGAAAGCATCCTCTTTAATAAGTAATTTAGCCTATTATTTCTAATTATTAAAACTGATACATCTGCAGTGTCTTGTTTATATTAGTAACGGGAGCTCGACGCCGATTGGTGTCCATGAGCCAATCAAAATGCTTCGGATTTTAAGAGAACGAATATTATGATAGATGCAACCGTTAATTACTCATTTCGGTACCAGCCAACCGATTTAGTGCTAATTCAATAGGTTTCTTTCCATGGACGTTATAAATGCGTATACCAAGTTTCATGAAATTCCGATAACGCGTATTTGAGTTATCGCGCCTTTCTAATATATTACCATTAAAATAGGCACTAAATTGGGCATTATTCCGGTACCGGTCAACCTATTTGGTCCAATATCAATAGGCTTCTTCCCATGGAAGTTATAAATGCGTGTATCAAGTTTCATGAAAATCCGATAAAGCGTATTTGAATTATTACGGGCGGACGGACAGACGGAGGACAGACAGAAAGACGGACAGACATTTCCCCGTCTCCCACACAATCTTATAAAGTACCATACTGGCACATAATAAATTAATATAATTATACTAAATCGTGTTTGCTGTAATTCTTAGTTCTTACATTTCATGTCTGAAGCCCCTAGAACATTTTCTATCCTGGTTTATATATTATATTTATACCTCACATCTTATACCTATTTTTCCCAATGTTACACATTTGTAACATGGCATATATAATTCTAATAGCATATCTTCTAAGTCATGTACTTCCCTTACATATACACAAACTCTTCCTCTTTCAATTGGTTGCGGATGCAACCGTTTACCAATGTATTAAATTGTAATCGTTTATTGCTATTGCTAGTTTACTAAAGTATGATGGTTCTAAGAAGGAAACCTGAAGTAAACAAAAACCAGTACATCTGTCTCACTCTAGCATATTACTCATATGACTTAAGAGTGAGATAGAAATACCGGTTTTTGTTTATTTCAGGCTTCCTTCTTAGCTCATCTTGGTAAAGTTAAGGTTAGTTTACAGGACGAAAGTAGATTTCGTAACTAAGTTTCGCAACTGTTTTTTGCTTGCTTGTGCAAGCGCGAGATTTACTGGTTACAATGAGTGAAGACACTACTTAGTTTCGGCTGATTCTAACTTTCCTTCTTCTATCTTCACCTTAGTTTACCTCTCCTTTTCGGGACATTTAAGTCCCCTGGGCTCTAACTTTTCAGGAAACTATAATAGTAATTACAATACTTTACGCATATTTAGCTTTTTCGCGTTTTGTAAAATGAAGTGGGGAAGTGAGGAATTTGTGTAATGCCTGGAATGATACGTGTTCCAGACGTGTATATGGGTTTACAACAACTTGAACTTCAGAAATAACATGAAACGTGTGGTTGCATTGGAATTAGTTTTAAAAGAAAATGAATGTAATTAGCTTCACGAAATAATTTTCAGGAAGGTGAGTAGTGGTATATCCTCTATAGCCCGCCGACGTCTAGCGCCGCGACGCCCCAACTCCATCTTAAACTAATTTCAGTTAGGCCCTCTGGACCATCTTGGCTATCATATGACACCACCCCCACCCCTCTATCAAACCCCAAACCATAGTTAAGCCCAAAAATAAGATTAGGTCGGTAAAGCAGAGACCTGCAATACCAACCTTAAAACAATCAATCTAAAAACAATAAATAAAATTAACAAAAATAAATAAATGTTATACAAGAGAGTTAGGCCCTTATGAATTAATTTTCAACCCCCTAAAGGGGTATTTTAAGAAATACAAAATATATATATTTTAGAATCTATTATTAATTTGTATAACTGACAGGGTAGTAACAAAATTAAATAAAGAAATAACTGTTATACAAAAAAAGAGTTAGGCCCTTATGAATTAATTTTCAACCCCACTAGAGGGGCAGTTTTAAGAAATAAAAATAAACATAATTTTTAAAATCTAGTAGTAAAATGTTTAGGTGATAGTATGAAGACCATATGATCACCCGTAACTAGAGGGTAGTTTTCACACCCACAACCGTTCTAACCTATTTAAAATTGTTTTTTTTCCACATATGAACATCTTACAGATTGATAATAACTATGTGACATGATTTACACCCCCAAATGATTTAATTTTACATAGGGGTGGTTTTTCAAGGTCACCCATGTTTTGCCGATATGGACAACTTGAGCCACTGTAAATCGTCTGGAGGGTAGTTTTCACCCCCACTTGCAGTCTAACCCATTTAAAATTATTTTTTTCGACATATAAACAACTTACAGAGTTATATTGACTATCTGACACGATTTACACCCCAGAAAGGGTTATTTTTATGAAGGGGTGGTTTTTCAAGGTCACCCATGTTTTTGCAGATATGAACAACTTGAGCCACTGTAAATCGTCTAAAGGGTAGTATTCACCCCCACTTGCAATCTAAGCCATTAAAAATTGTTTTTTCGACATATAAACATCTTACAGAGTAATATTAACTATTTGAAATGATTTACACCCCCAAAGGGGTTAATTTTATGAAGGGGTGTTTTTTCAAGGTCAACCAAGTTTTTCCACGACTGGACAAATTAAGCCATTATAAATCGTGTAGAGGATAGTTTTCGCCCCTACTTCCAATCTAACCCATTAAAAATTTATTTTTCAACAATAAAAAATCATACTGAGTGATATCAACCATCTGACATGATTTAAACTCCCAAAAAGGATTGATTTTATATACGGGGTCAAACAACTTTTTACACAAATGGACAAATTCACCCATTATAAATCGTCTAGTGGGTGTTTTTCATCCCCACAACCAATCTAACCTACAAAAAATTTATTTTCGATATTAAAAAATCGTAGTATGCTATATCAAGAGTCTACACCCCTGGGTAGTTTGCAAAAATGGACAGTTTAAGCCATTATAAATGGTTTTCTCCCCTAACAAACTTAAAATTTATTGATTTGTTACATCAAATGTATGACATGACTGAATAAGTACCACTTTAGTCAAAGTTAAACCCGAGAAAATCCTAAAAATAAATTAATTTATGACAACGAAGTACTAGTCACAGCCCCAAAGATGAACTCTGTTTGGTTGAACTTTTCGTAGTACCCCATACCATTGGAGAGTTATATTTTATAGGATAGGATGAGAGGACACAAAATGTCTGCAAACAAAAAAAAAACCATATATAAGAAAGAGTATGTTGGAACCATTAGGACAAACACAACTCTAAAAGCCTTATCAATACAAACTGCTTGTAAAATAACAAAGAAATGGGAAAACACAAATGTAAACCAACGGAATATATAGCACATGTCTTGCAGGGATGAAAAAAATTGTTAATTGTGCATAAACGTTTTGAAAAAATTACATAGTAAATCCACAAATCATGATTGAACATGTTCATCGACAGAGGAAATGAAGCTATTTTATACAAAAAGGACACCTATCACTAATCAATATGACAAAGACAATTCCAAAAGCCTTGTCAATTCAAACAAACTGGTTGTAAAATAGGAGAAAACATCTGTAAACAAAGATTATGTTGGAACGTGAAAGCCTCAGGATAGGTGACGTCAGCAAAAATATGATTAAGCAACTACAACCGACAGAGGAAATTAAGTCATTTATGCATTAAAAATGTACACCCGTATGACAAGGACACCTTTACAAGAAATACAAACTGTCAAAATTGGTAAAAACGGCGATTTAATACAATTAGATTGGAATGTGAGAGCCTCAGGATAGATGTTACGCACAAATATTGATTGAACATATCCAGTAGACAGAGCTTATATAGTTATTTATACAATAAAAACACAAACGAATATGACAATGACACCCTTAACAATTAAAACAATATGGTTGTAAACTAACAAAGAAATAAGAAGTATAGAATATATCTAGATGGAGAGGAAAATAAAGGCATTTGCTCATAAAAATTACGGGACAATCTTACAAAGTCCTCTTCAAGACTTGTAGAAAAGTTCAGGATAGCTGAAATCCACAAAACTTGATTCAGCACGTACACCCACATTACAAGGACAAAGTAACAAGTCATACAAGCTGTCAAAATTGATAAAATCGGTGATCTAATATAAGTATTGTAGAACATAATCCAATCGACAGAGAAAACAAAATCATTAATTCGTTTTAAATACGAATTATTTACCTATTACTAAACAATATGACAGTTGCAACTGTAGAAACCTTAACAACTCAAACAAACGATTGTAAACTATTATAGAAATTCGAAAAGTCATCTTTGAACAAAAGGAATGTATAAAACATGTCTAGCTATGGAGGAAACTAAAGTCATTTATGCATTAAGGATACAAAGATTATGACAAGTACATCTTAACAAGACATGTAAACTATCAAAATAGGTAAAATAGGTGATCTAATACAAATATTTTGGAACGCGAGAGCCTCAGAAAAGGTTTTTATTAACACATCATGTTTTAACATATCCTGTTACCAGAGGAAATGAAATCATTAATTCATTTTAAAAGTAAAATTTTTATCTATTACTAAAGAATATGACAGTGGCAACTCTAAATAAACCTTAACAAACCAAACAAACTGGTTGTAAACTATTAAAAAATTACGAAAATTCATATTTAAACTAAGGGAATGTATAAAGCTTGTGTAGCTATGTAGGGAAATAAAGTCATTTACGCATGAAACAAATTTGAAAAGTGTTCACATATGAAAAAGACATCTCTACAAGGCTTGTAGACAGGTTCAGAATAGATTACGTCAGCAAAAACATGATTCAACAAGTACAGCCGACAGAGAAAACGTAAGCATTTATGCATTTAAATGTACATTTATATGTTAATGGCACCTTAAAGACATACAAATTGGCTGTAAACTAACAAAGAAATGTGACAAATCATCTTTAAACAAAAGTATGTATAAAGCATGTCTAGCTGTCGAAGAAAATTAAATAATTTTTGTATTAAACAATATGAACAGCGTACACATGTGACAAATGCATCCATACAAAGCAATGATTTATTTTAGAGATAGTAATCTAATACAGGCATATTGATACATGAGAAGCTCAGGATAGATGACTGCAAAACAAGTCCGGTCGATAAAGATATGAAATCGTTTATAGGCTATATTAAAAATGGTAATTAATGGTATATTAAATGGTAATTGTTATTAACGGGGAGGAGACCCTTTAATTCCCTCTTATCGAGAGCTTAAAGGAACCGACCCGGACAGTTACCTAACGTCCCATCCTTACCTTCATGTGGTGCAGCTGTTAGTAGTCATGCTCAGCATGACGAACTAAAAAGTGGGGCTAATCACCTATTAATTACTTAAAGCGCTGGTCAGCTTGGTGAGTTTATGGCCGAATCTAGTATCATTCCCATCCCGCGAGAGGCAATGGCAAATCTCCGCGGTATCATCCTTGCCTGAATCACCTCAGACGAGTCGTGGTCATCACCCCATGGCTTCGTCCAGGGTCTGGACCTGCCTTCGGGCAGAACACTCATCATCATCAATTAAAAATGTGACAAATGTTTACCTAATACAAAACAATAGTACAAAGACCACTCTAAAAACATAAGGATGTAAAAGAAATTGACTGTAAACTATCTAATAAATAGGAAAAATCAACTATAAACAAAGATAATATATAGAAAATGTTTAACAGGAGAGGAAAATAATGTTAATTGTGCATAAAAATGAAAATTACCTTAAAAATCCACAAATCATGATTGAACATATCCAATTGACAGAGGAAATGAAGTCATTTATACATTTAAAATGTGATATGTTTACCTAATTCTAAACAACAGTACAAAGGCTACTCCTATAGTCTTAACAATTCAAACAATGTTGATGTAAATTTAAAAAGAAATGGGAAAAAGCATATTAAACAAAGAGAATATTTAGAACATGTCTAGATGGAGAGGAAAATAATGTCAATTTTACATAAAAATTTAAAAAATTATTAAATAAATTCACAAATCATGATTGAACATATCCAATTGACAGAGGAAATGAAGTCTTTTATACAATTAAAATGTGAAATGTTTGCGTATTACTAAACAATAGGACACACGCAACCCTAGAAGCCTTAAAAATTCAAATAGTCAGGCTGCATACAATGGGAATATATAGAACAACGTGTCTAGCAGGAGATGAAAATATTATCAGTTGAGCTAAAAAAATGTAGAAAAATTACTAAATTAATCCACAAATCATGATTGAATATGTCCTTCGGCAGAGGAAATGAGGTGATTTATACATTTAAAATTACAAATAGTACACCTCTCACTAAACAAAATGATATAGGCCATTCCAAAAGCCTTATCAATGCCAACAATCTTGTCAACTGTCAAAATAAGATTTAGATAGGTAAAACAGAGACCTGCATTAACATGAATTGAAATAAATAAACGGAATATTGATAAAAAAATCTCTCCATTACTCCTCATCCTCGAAAGGTTTTCCATAGTTCATTGCTAGAGTGCAGCGCCATATGACATTACCACCTTCTCTCTCTCTCCTAAAATATAGCGCTGCACACTAGCAATGAACTATGGAAAACCTTTCGAGGATGAGGAGTAATGGAGAGATTTTTTTATCAATATTCCGTTTATTTATTTCAATTCATGTTAATGCAGGTCTCTTATTTACCTATCTAAATCTTATATTGACAGTTGACAAGATTGTTGGCATTGATAAGGCTTTTGGAATGGCCTATATCATTTTGTTTAGTGAGAGGTGTACTATTTGTAATTTTAAATGTATAAATCACCTCATTTCCTCTGCCGAAGGACATATTCAATCATGATTTGTGGATTAATTTAGTAATTTTTCTACATTTTTTTAGCTCAACTGATAATATTTTCATCTCCTGCTAGACACGTTGTTCTATATATTCCCTTTGTATGCAGCCTGACTATTTGAATTTTTAAGGCTTCTAGGGTTGCGTGTGTCCTATTGTTTAGTAATACGCAAACATTTCACATTTTAATTGTATAAAAGACTTCATTTCCTCTGTCAATTGGATATGTTCAATCATGATTTGTGAATTTATTTAATAATTTTTTAAATTTTTATGTAAAATTGACATTATTTTCCTCTCCATCTAGACATGTTCTAAATATTCTCTTTGTTTAATATGCTTTTTCCCATTTCTTTTTAAATTTACATCAACATTGTTTGAATTGTTAAGACTATAGGAGTAGCCTTTGTACTGTTGTTTAGAATTAGGTAAACATATCACATTTTAAATGTATAAATGACTTCATTTCCTCTGTCAATTGGATATGTTCAATCATGATTTGTGGATTTTTAAGGTAATTTTCATTTTTATGCACAATTAACATTATTTTCCTCTCCTGTTAAACATTTTCTATATATTATCTTTGTTTACAGTTGATTTTTCCTATTTATTAGATAGTTTACAGTCAATTTCTTTTACATCCTTATGTTTTTAGAGTGGTCTTTGTACTATTGTTTTGTATTAGGTAAACATTTGTCACATTTTTAATTGATGATGATGAGTGTTCTGCCCGAAGGCAGGTCCAGACCCTGGACGAAGCCATGGGGTGATGACCACGACTCGTCTGAGGTGATTCAGGCAAGGATGATACCGCGGAGATTTGCCATTGCCTCTCGCGGGATGGGAATGATACTAGATTCGGCCATAAACTCACCAAGCTGACCAGCGCTTTAAGTAATTAATAGGTGATTAGCCCCACTTTTTAGTTCGTCATGCTGAGCATGACTACTAACAGCTGCACCACATGAAGGTAAGGATGGGACGTTAGGTAACTGTCCGGGTCGGTTCCTTTAAGCTCTCGATAAGAGGGAATTAAAGGGTCTCCTCCCCGTTAATAACAATTACCATTTAATATACCATTAATTACCATTTTTAATATAGCCTATAAACGATTTCATATCTTTATCGACCGGACTTGTTTTGCAGTCATCTATCCTGAGCTTCTCATGTATCAATATGCCTGTATTAGATTACTATCTCTAAAATAAATCATTGCTTTGTATGGATGCATTTGTCACATGTGTACGCTGTTCATATTGTTTAATACAAAAATTATTTAATTTTCTTCGACAGCTAGACATGCTTTATACATACTTTTGTTTAAAGATGATTTGTCACATTTCTTTGTTAGTTTACAGCCAATTTGTATGTCTTTAAGGTGCCATTAACATATAAATGTACATTTAAATGCATAAATGCTTACGTTTTCTCTGTCGGCTGTACTTGTTGAATCATGTTTTTGCTGACGTAATCTATTCTGAACCTGTCTACAAGCCTTGTAGAGATGTCTTTTTCATATGTGAACACTTTTCAAATTTGTTTCATGCGTAAATGACTTTATTTCCCTACATAGCTACACAAGCTTTATACATTCCCTTAGTTTAAATATGAATTTTCGTAATTTTTTAATAGTTTACAACCAGTTTGTTTGGTTTGTTAAGGTTTATTTAGAGTTGCCACTGTCATATTCTTTAGTAATAGATAAAAATTTTACTTTTAAAATGAATTAATGATTTCATTTCCTCTGGTAACAGGATATGTTAAAACATGATGTGTTAATAAAAACCTTTTCTGAGGCTCTCGCGTTCCAAAATATTTGTATTAGATCACCTATTTTACCTATTTTGATAGTTTACATGTCTTGTTAAGATGTACTTGTCATAATCTTTGTATCCTTAATGCATAAATGACTTTAGTTTCCTCCATAGCTAGACATGTTTTATACATTCCTTTTGTTCAAAGATGACTTTTCGAATTTCTATAATAGTTTACAATCGTTTGTTTGAGTTGTTAAGGTTTCTACAGTTGCAACTGTCATATTGTTTAGTAATAGGTAAATAATTCGTATTTAAAACGAATTAATGATTTTGTTTTCTCTGTCGATTGGATTATGTTCTACAATACTTATATTAGATCACCGATTTTATCAATTTTGACAGCTTGTATGACTTGTTACTTTGTCCTTGTAATGTGGGTGTACGTGCTGAATCAAGTTTTGTGGATTTCAGCTATCCTGAACTTTTCTACAAGTCTTGAAGAGGACTTTGTAAGATTGTCCCGTAATTTTTATGAGCAAATGCCTTTATTTTCCTCTCCATCTAGATATATTCTATACTTCTTATTTCTTTGTTAGTTTACAACCATATTGTTTTAATTGTTAAGGGTGTCATTGTCATATTCGTTTGTGTTTTTATTGTATAAATAACTATATAAGCTCTGTCTACTGGATATGTTCAATCAATATTTGTGCGTAACATCTATCCTGAGGCTCTCACATTCCAATCTAATTGTATTAAATCGCCGTTTTTACCAATTTTGACAGTTTGTATTTCTTGTAAAGGTGTCCTTGTCATACGGGTGTACATTTTTAATGCATAAATGACTTAATTTCCTCTGTCGGTTGTAGTTGCTTAATCATATTTTTGCTGACGTCACCTATCCTGAGGCTTTCACGTTCCAACATAATCTTTGTTTACAGATGTTTTCTCCTATTTTACAACCAGTTTGTTTGAATTGACAAGGCTTTTGGAATTGTCTTTGTCATATTGATTAGTGATAGGTGTCCTTTTTGTATAAAATAGCTTCATTTCCTCTGTCGATGAACATGTTCAATCATGATTTGTGGATTTACTATGTAATTTTTTCAAAACGTTTATGCACAATTAACAATTTTTTTCATCCCTGCAAGACATGTGCTATATATTCCGTTGGTTTACATTTGTGTTTTCCCATTTCTTTGTTATTTTACAAGCAGTTTGTATTGATAAGGCTTTTAGAGTTGTGTTTGTCCTAATGGTTCCAACATACTCTTTCTTATATATGGTTTTTTTTTTGTTTGCAGACATTTTGTGTCCTCTCATCCTATCCTATAAAATATAACTCTCCAATGGTATGGGGTACTACGAAAAGTTCAACCAAACAGAGTTCATCTTTGGGGCTGTGACTAGTACTTCGTTGTCATAAATTAATTTATTTTTAGGATTTTCTCGGGTTTAACTTTGACTAAAGTGGTACTTATTCAGTCATGTCATACATTTGATGTAACAAATCAATAAATTTTAAGTTTGTTAGGGGAGAAAACCATTTATAATGGCTTAAACTGTCCATTTTTGCAAACTACAAAGGGGTGTAGACTCTTGATATAGCATACTACGATTTTTTAATATCGAAAATAAATTTTTTGTAGGTTAGATTGGTTGTGGGGATGAAAAACACCCACTAGACGATTTATAATGGGTGAATTTGTCCATTTGTGTAAAAAGTTGTTTGACCCCGTATATAAAATCAATCCTTTTTGGGAGTTTAAATCATGTCAGATGGTTGATATCACTCAGTATGATTTTTTATTGTTGAAAAATAAATTTTTAATGGGTTAGATTGGAAGTAGGGGCGAAAACTATCCTCTACACGATTTATAATGGCTTAATTTGTCCAGTCGTGGAAAAACTTGGTTGACCTTGAAAAAACACCCCTTCATAAAATTAACCCCTTTGGGGGTGTAAATCATTTCAAATAGTTAATATTACTCTGTAAGATGTTTATATGTCGAAAAAACAATTTTTAATGGCTTAGATTGCAAGTGGGGGTGAATACTACCCTTTAGACGATTTACAGTGGCTCAAGTTGTTCATATCTGCAAAAACATGGGTGACCTTGAAAAACCACCCCTTCATAAAAATAACCCTTTCTGGGGTGTAAATCGTGTCAGATAGTCAATATAACTCTGTAAGTTGTTTATATGTCGAAAAAAATAATTTTAAATGGGTTAGACTGCAAGTGGGGGTGAAAACTACCCTCCAGACGATTTACAGTGGCTCAAGTTGTCCATATCGGCAAAACATGGGTGACCTTGAAAAACCACCCCTATGTAAAATTAAATCATTTGGGGGTGTAAATCATGTCACATAGTTATTATCAATCTGTAAGATGTTCATATGTGGAAAAAAAACAATTTTAAATAGGTTAGAACGGTTGTGGGTGTGAAAACTACCCTCTAGTTACGGGTGATCATATGGTCTTCATACTATCACCTAAACATTTTACTACTAGATTTTAAAAATTATGTTTATTTTTATTTCTTAAAACTGCCCCTCTAGTGGGGTTGAAAATTAATTCATAAGGGCCTAACTCTTTTTTTGTATAACAGTTATTTCTTTATTTAATTTTGTTACTACCCTGTCAGTTATACAAATTAATAATAGATTCTAAAATATATATATTTTGTATTTCTTAAAATACCCCTTTAGGGGGTTGAAAATTAATTCATAAGGGCCTAACTCTCTTGTATAACATTTATTTATTTTTGTTAATTTTATTTATTGTTTTTAGATTGATTGTTTTAAGGTTGGTATTGCAGGTCTCTGCTTTACCGACCTAATCTTATTTTTGGGCTTAACTATGGTTTGGGGTTTGATAGAGGGGTGGGGGTGGTGTCATATGATAGCCAAGATGGTCCAGAGGGCCTAACTGAAATTAGTTTAAGATGGAGTTGGGGCGTCGCGGCGCTAGACGTCGGCGGGCTATAGAGGATATACCACTACTAAGGTGGTTACGAAAACTACTGTCATCATATAAACTAGCCTTATTTTATGATAACGTAATTCTAATACGTGTATGCATCACTATTCTTTCGGATCTTCTGTAGATTCAGCACTATCGGAATTAATATTAGGTCTCATATTAAGTTATTCGTCCATAAGAGAAACAATTCCACGGTAGATATATGCGTTCATGAACCTCTGATTATTGTCTCTGTTGGACATGAGAATATTATAGGAGAAAAATTCCTCTGGGACTGGGACTTGAACCCAGGACCTTTGGTTATTCGTGCCAATGCTCTACAAACTGAGCTAAGCCAGGGCTCAATTCGCAGCGCCAGATGGAACCTCTCTCCTATGACTGATTGCCCTAATGGTCTACCTCACGGACAGACAAATCACAAATCAAAAAAATCACACTACTTAGTGTGCCGCACATTACTGCATATGACATGACTTGTCTGTCTATGAGGTAGACCATTAGGGCAATCAGTCATAGGAGAGAGGTTCCATCTGGCACTATGAATTGAGCTCCGGCTTAGTTCAATTGGTAGAGCATTGGCGCGAATAGCCAAAGGTCCTGGGTTCAAGTCCCAGTGCAAGAGGAATTTTTCTCCTATAATATTCTCAGAATACCACGGGCATAAGATCGATGTTGCAATCCCGCAGTTTACTCTCTTGGACTGCAGTCACACGCCTGTGGAACGCGAGACGCATATCGTGACCTCTGTTTTCCCCTTCCACTGGTACAAACGACTCTGAATGCAGTATACTTACTTTCGTCGGCATGGACATCGAATTGACGGTAACAGGCGTATGCCCCAGTAAACTCCCATTTTTACATAACCATATAGCTAACTAATAGTTTAGATATAATAAATCTTGTAAAAATACAACTGATGTTACAAAATAGAGAAAAAAACTAAGTATTGTTAACAAATGATGGCACCCTTCCTTCTTGGCTGCAGTCGATTTCGGTGTCTGTTCAACTGCATTACCAGAGCCTGCGAACGTGGACGCGAAGGATAGGATTTTCTGTTATTCCTTTTAACTTCAATGCAGCATCCACGATTATAAATTTTACATCATTTTGCAGTCAATGCAGGGTTTTAAAGGAATAACAGACGTTAGGCTCCGTTATCGCTGCTGTGTATTAAACAAAGCAGCGATTCACCAAAGACCAGTTTTCATTTTAACATTTGCCGAAATTTCCTTATCCGTCAGTCTCGGAGACTGGTTTTATAAAAACACTAAAATAGTGAAATCAGATGCATGGGAAAATATAATTACAATACAACCTAAATATATTAATTTCTTCAGTTAAATTATGGCTCTCTCAAAGATTCGTAACTTGAAGGTTGAGAGGCCAGTAGTACTATTTTGTGCAAGCATAGACCAAGGGTGTAATGGTACAAAGAAAATAGTAAACGATCAGTTTAGTTAGAAGCTGAGATCTGGTCTTTGGTCCTATGAACATGTTTATTTATATTTTCTACTTAATACTCAAATCAACATTACAGTAATTATCACTCTACCTAACGTCGAAAACGATTTCTTGCTCCGCAGTCATCTCCAGCATAAGTTAATGTTCTTTCAATTGATATGTGGTCTACTTAGGTCCTGTGAATTCATTTAACTACTATTTTCTCTTATCACTCACATTACACAGATCTTCACTTCACATCAACACAGCAAACGCTTTCCTTCCTCAGCAGTCATCTCCAGCGTTATCTCTTTCCATTGTCTATCCCACAGCATCTGTTCGGTACCATTCCCATTAATCCTTGTGAAGAAGGTCCAGGTAATGATTGTATATCCTGCAAAAATGAAAAGTCCATTTTAAATATTACGTTGATTTTAATACGAATTTTAAAATGACATACACGTGTAATTTAAGATCAGATATCAAAGTGTAAAACTTCATAAAAATGTGATTCTTTTGATACTATGATGCTTAATTCAAATTCCTCTACTAGACCCATGTTAATTTATTTTCATGACATGCAGTATGTTACATTCGTATTGTGCATTACCTTTCCCTGAAAGTATTAATTCCTGTAATCACTGTTTCTCTTCTGCCTGATTTCCGAAATCATTTAAATTTCATCTCCATTCTTGAGAAACCATTTTTAGGGTCGTTATTTAGGATATGATCGATTTAATTTTCCGTTTATGTATAATTTCTTTCCTTCATTTAATTAATGTAATTATTGCTTCCTTGTTTAGTTAAATCTTTTCACGTTTCATTCGATACAGTCCTTAGTTTAGTTAACGATTTCCTTTTATTTAATGTATATTTCATTTCTTTGTTCTTTTTGCTTATTTTATTGTGCATTTATGATCTGCTTGTTTCTTTTGTTTGATTGATTTTGTATTATTTATTTATTGCAATCTATACTTACGGAAAACTTTAATAAATGAAAATTAATCTGAAATTATAGTGATATACCGTACAATATTTATCTTTTACTTGTTTCCGCGGAAACTATTACGGAAATTGAACGTACTGTTTATCTTTGTAAATCATTATGTTTAAATTATCAACACAAGTACGGCAGAGGATTTTTTTAAGTTTTATAAGTCCAAATTCATTGGCAAGAGACTGGGTTTTATTTTCATTCAAGATTTTATTGAACAGAAAAAACAAATTAACACAGAACTGGATGTGTGACTTGAGGCTTTCCCGGCGTTGAGAATTTATAATGGATCTCGGCAGGTGTAAAGCTTTACAGACTTACATGCTTTATACGCCCTGGTAACAGTATGGATTCCGAACTTTCGGCAGTTTTCTCTTTCGGGGTGTCAGAATCAACTTAGTTTCTCTCTAATGATAAACAATTAATAATGTTATTATTATGTCTATTAGTATTTAGCTTGCTTTAAATTGTTGTAAAACTGCCTTAATTATAAAGAGTTTTCAGCATTAAATCTTTCTATAGTGGAAAATATGAAGAAAGTAACGTGATGTGTACTGTAGGTACCATTTCATATTAACAATATCGTCTTTTTTTTTAGACAACTTAAAAAGTAATATATTTTTATTTAATGTCAGAATGGTACTTTATAAGATTTGTAGGGGACGGGAAATGTCTGTCCCCCCCGTCCGTCCGTGTGCCTGTCCCTGTACGCGGGATAACGCAAATACGCTTTATCGGATTTTCATGAAACTTGCTCAACGCATTTATAACGTCCAAGGCAAGAAGCCTATTTTTTTTTTACCAAGTCGATTGGCCTGTTCTTCAGTACTGCCCAATTTAGTGGGTATTTTGTGATAGCATATTAGACTGGGTGTATCAAATGTAAATCAGTTCTCGTGATAACATTTTGTTTTACAGTGTTTATATACGACTTTGGAAGTTGCAATACAGTTAGCTTTGGCAAATAACACTACCCACATGAGAATAATATAGGAGAAAAATTCCTCCGGAACTGGGACTTGAACCCAGGACATTTGGCTATTCGCGTCAATGCTCTACCAACTGAGCTTAGCCGGAGTTCAATTCACAGCACCAGATGGAACCTCTCTCCTATGACTGATTGCCCTAATGGTCTACCTCACAGACAGACAAGTTATGTCATATGCAGTACAGTGAGGCACACTAAGTAGTGATTATTGTGACCGGGCTTCCACTGTTATTGTACAGTAAACATTCAAGATAGATATATAAGCAATTATGAACCACAGATTATACAGGTCTGCAACTAAAAAACTGCATAGGATGTCTCTTAATTTTCGTACAGAATTTTACTTTCTAATACCTAAAAAAAATACGAAAAACTTCTATCACGTCCATTTTTTGTGTAAGTGAAGTGGTTATATTTATTTTTCATAAAATTAATGGTTTATTGAAAATCCGGTATTTTATCTTAAAAATTCTCATAAACAATTGATTTTTACATTAATTTATTCAATTATAGCTTATCTATACAATATATAATGTTAACTGTTAGGGGTGAGTGGTGGAGGGGGGCGGCACAAGTCAAAGAAGTTCAGTATCGCTCATGAAAGTAGAGCCGCCATCAGTAGACACATTGCTTTCAAACTGAACAGTGCTGTTGTTTCTATTTCGTAATCATGGCTCCAAGAGGTTGTGTTATGTCTCCTGATAGCTTTTGTTTTATTTGTGGTCAATACACTGTGAAACGACAACAGAGAAACATTAATGATTTTGTGAAGAAGGTTTATTTTGCTTACTTCAAATTAAAACTTGGGAATCAAGACAAACCATGGGCCCCTCAGAAGGTGTGTAGAAGATGTGAGGAAGATCTTCTTTTGTGGTTTAAGGGTAAGAAAAACTAATTTCGTTTTGGAATTCCTATGATATGGCATGAGCAGAAAAATCATACAACTGATTGCTATTTCTGTTCAGTATATGTAAAGGGATTTAATACAAAAAATAGAAAGAACATATCTTATCCTAACCTTGACTCAGCTATTCGTCCAATGCCCCATAGCTCTGAAATACCAATCCCACAGCTACCTTACAGTTTAGATGAATACTTGAGTGAGTCAGAGGACGAAGACACATTACCTCCCCAGGACGAATCTAGCTCAGATTTTTCTGTTGACGAGGGGCCTGAACTATTTTCTCAGAGTGAGCTCAATGACCTAGTAAGAGATTTAGGTCTATCAAAAGATGCAGCCGAATTGCTAGGTTCGAGACTAAAAAACAAAAACCTTCTGTCATCTGGTACCTCATTTTCGTGGTATAGGCACCGAGAGAAAGAATTTACTCAGTTTTTCTCCAAAGAGGGACATCTAGTTTTTTGTAATGATGTACAAGGGCTAATGAAGTGCTTTGATATAGAATATGATTCATCTGAATGGCGCCTATGCATTGATTCGTCCAAAGCTAGTCTTAAAGCAGTCTTGCTGCACAATGGAAATACTTTTGCATCCCTCCCTATGGGACACTCGGTGCATATGGAAGAAAACTATAACGATTTGGCCATTATTCTAGAAAAAATCAAATATCAAGACCATCAATGGATGGTTTGTGGAGACTTCAAAATACTAACCATGCTTTTGGGTCAGCAGTCAGGTTATACAAAGTACCCATGTTTTCTATGCTTGTGGGATAGTAGAGCCAGAGAGCAGCATTGGACCAAAAGTGACTGGTCACTGCGAGAAACCCTAAAACCCGGCGAGAAAAACGTCATCAATACGACTCTGGTTCCACCAGAAAAGGTTTTATTGCCCCATCTTCACATTAAATTGGGGCTTATGAAACAGTTTGTAAAATCACTGCAAAAGGATGGGAATTGTTTTAGATATCTGTGTTCTAAATTCCCGAAGCTGTCTGAAGCCAAGTTGAAAGAGGGAGTTTTCACTGGTCCCGACATAAGAAAACTTTTACCCGACTCCCTCTTTCTGGAAAGTATGAATGAGAAGGAAAAAGAAGCTTGGGAATCGTTCAAGGGTGTAGTGTTAAGATTTTTGGGAAATACTAAGGATCCTGACTACAAAACCATTGTGCATCGTATGATGGCAGCGTACAAAGCTCAAGGATGCAAGATGAACTTAAAGGTTCATTTTTTACACTCCCATATAGACTATTTTCCTGAAAACTTGGGAGCTTACAGTGAAGAAATGGGTGAACGGTTTCACCAGGATGTCCGTATTATCGAGAGACGGTACCAAGGAAGATGGGATGTCAATATGCTTGCGGACTACTGTTGGATGCTTAAGCGGGAAACCAAAGATTGAAATCGGAAACGAGTCCTGCGAAGCATCAAAGAGAAGAAGAAAAGGATTCACAAAAAAGATGAATAAACATAAAATTGTGAATAAATGTCAAAAAATGATGTTTCATTTGTTGTAAAAATTAATATGTTTGATTCATCTTAATACATGAGTGCTTTTTACCAATACTGTGTATCTTTCAGTTTTCCAAAAAAACCTTACGTGGTAGGGGAAAATGGATGCCATTTTTGGAATCAGTGCATTTTAAAACATATAATTTAGTAAAAATATCTCATGCAGCTGAAAAAAAAATTTTTTTGCAGACCTGTGATTATTGTCTCTGTTGGACACTACATGAGGATATACTACCCACATATTTCTTCACATATGCTTATCAAACTTTAGACCTCTGTTCTTCCGTAAGCCCTGCTTAATGAATCGGTCTGGAGCTTAACTCGGAAATCGATAACAAAAATAAAATCAGGTAAACTGACGTAACAAAGTGCCAGTATGTTTTTGTTTAATCAGTTATGACTGCAATTATGATATGCAGAATATGTTTTTTTTAATTGATTTTCAACTTAAGCTCCAGATTTATTCATTAAGCAGGGCTTACGGAAGAAGAAAGGTCTACCATCTCGGCCACCTGGGTCATTTTAACGGTCTAGTTGGATAAGCGCACGTCAATTAATATGTTTTTTGTTATAGCTACCTGTATTTTAAATTCCAAGGCCTTATAACATCACAGTAAAACAATAGGCTATGTAGTCAAGATAACTGATTTTCATTTTTTTAATATAAATTCTTTCGAATACGTATATTACCATAAAATAGGAACTAAATTGAGCATTACTCCGAAACAGGTCAACCGATTTTATCCATTATGAATAGACGTCTTCCCATGGACATTATAAATGTGTATACCAAGTTTCATAAAATTCCGGTAAAGCGTATTTGATTTACCGCGTCTTTAAAATATACACTAAATTGGGTTTTACTCCGTTACCGGTCTACCGATTTGGTCCAATATCAGTAGACGTCATTCCACGTACATTATAAATGGGTACACAAAATTTCAGGAAAATCCAATAAAGCATATTTGAGTTATCGCGACTTCTTATATATTAACATAAAAACACTAAATTGGGCATTATTCCGGTACTGGCCAACCGATTTGGTCCAATATCAATAAACGTCTTCCCATGGACATTATAAATGCGTATACCAAGTTTCATACATATCCGATAAAGCGTATTCGAGTTATTGCGCCTTTAAAGTGGACACTAAATTGGGTTTTACTCCGGTACCGGTCAACAGATTAGGTTCAACTTCAATAGGGCACTTCTCATGGACGTCATAAATGGGCATACCAAGTTTCATGGAAATCCGATACAGCGTATTTGAGTGATGGCCCCTTTCTAATAGAAAGACGCCATAATCTATTAAAATAGGCACTAAATTGGGCATTACTCCGGTACCGGTGAACCGATTTGGTTCAATATCAATAGGGTTCTTCCCATGGACATTATAAATGTGTTTGCTAAGTTTCATGAAAATCCGAAAAAGCGTATTTGAGTTATCGTGCGTACAGACACACGGACAGACAGACGGACAGACAGACGGACAGACGGACAGACAGACGGACAGACGGACAGACAGACGGACAGACATTTTTTCGTCCACCACACAATCTCATAAAGTACCATACTGGCACTTAATAACTTCTGCATATCATAACTGCAATTATCTATATATATATATAAAAGGCTTTGTCCTGACTGACTGAATGAATGACTGACTGAATGACAGGAATCAACGTACAGCCTAAACTATAACAGGTAGAGACTTGGGATTTTGACAGTACCTTCGTTTTATAATGTAGGTGCTCACTAAGAAAGGATTTTGAAAAATTCTGATTCTAAATGCCAAAAATTAAATGTTTTTTAAAATACTTAATCCCTTTTTACATAGAATTATCAATTCCAAATCACAGAATATATTGTTGCACAAATGGTGTCAGGTGGGCTTGGAAGAAACAATTGAAATGCACTTTTGACAAATAAGAGAAGTTATCAAAATAATTCATGTTATAAATAAATATTACAGAATGAAATCCACTAAAATAATGGAATCACATAACTTTCTCTACCCTGGACATAGAGAAAACAAAACGAGGTATGGTAATGTGTATATTATTATACTCTATATATATAAAAGGCTTTGTCCTGACTGACTGAATGAATGACTGACTGAATGACAGGAATCAACGTACAGCCTAAACTATAACAGGTAGAGACTTGGAATTTTGACAGTACCTTCGTTTTATAAGGTAGGTGCTCACTAAGAAAGGATTTTGAAAAATTCTGATTCTAAATGCCAAAAATTAAATGTTTTTTAAAATACTTAATCCCTTTTTACATAGAATTATCAATTCCAAATCACAGAATATATTGTTGCACAAATGGTATCAGGTGGGCTTGGAAGAAACAATTGAAATGCACTTTTGACAAATAAGAGAAGTTATCAAAATAATTCATGTTATAAATAAATATTACAGAATGAAATCCACTAAAATAATGGAATCACATAACTTTCTCTACCCTGGACATAGAGAAAACAAAACGAGGTATGGTAATGTGTATATTATTATATTATATCGCAGGTTTTTGGAGAGAAAAGTATGAAAGTGATAATGCTTTATGGTAACATAAGAGTGGGAAATTTCCCGCCTCGATATTACAATTTTATGTTACAGGAATTTCTGTTTCTTCTTATTTAAACCTCTACCAGGCTTGCTGTGCACTGTACAAGCGATGGGATGCAACATTCTAGATCCTCTATGAGCCATAAAAAAACTATATCAAGCGTTTTCTGAGGGAATAGTTTGAGTGTAATGAGTCGTTCTTCCTATTTCAAATTATAAATGCCTATATAAGGACCTAGAATTTAAAATTTAAAATCCTTCATAAGCTAATTTCCAATTACAAAATACAAAACCCGGGCGACGCCGGGTCTTTTAAGCTAGTCATTAATAAAACAAAAGCATTCTAGCACTTTGTTACCTCAGTTTCCCTGATTTTACTTACATTGTAATAGTAATGGTGTTTGAGGTGAAATATTGTTTGCTTGTATTTAGCATAGCATTAAAAGAAAATTAACGAAATGTTACTTCATGATACCAACAGATAATTGTCTGTATCCAACCTATCCTTGTTTGTTTTGGATATGTGGAGACGGATTTTCTTTATCAGTGTTAGGCGTATAACTGGGATTGCGAGACAAGAATGCACCGTAGCAATACGAGCTTGTGGAATGGCTTCCAAGCGGCATTCTCACGCAAGTCATGAACCATGTCTCATCGCATCAGTTGTAGGCTACCTTTGCGAACGCTAAAATAATGCGAACTGCGGATTTAAATCCGATATTCTTAGTCTCTGTAACCGATACTCGACAAGTATTTTACACACTGCTGGTTCGTTTATTAGTCATATTGCTTATGTTCGTCATGAGTTTATACGACCTTCCGGAAGTGGACGATATTAACTGATTAATGTTTTCGTTAATGTTATTGCATCCACCTACCTACCTGGCCTATTCCACTGGGGTATGTACAGTACACGTATGGCAATCTGAAATCCTCTGTCCTGGGAACTGACCAGCTAATGTTAGTCAGTTACAATTTCCATAAAGGTGTAAATCTCCCTAAAATAAACCGAAAAAATAAAATAAAAAACGGGATTGAGGGAGCATAATTAAAAACACTATATCCACGGGTGATAATATCTTATGGAACTAGTAGGAGAAAATTAATCTCCTTTCACCAAAAATACATTAATACTTCAGTCGTCTTGTGTGTGCTGTAACAATAATAGTTTTGCTATATATCATGTTAGGTTTATGGTGTTCAGTATATAATATTAGGCCTATATTGCATTATATTACAGAACATGTAGGCCTTTGTGCAGGAAACTTGCGATGGATAAAAGCTAAAGAATACTAACAGCTACTACCCTACTAATGTAAATTTTGAAACATAAGGACTATAATTAAATACATAATATACTATAGTATATACAAAACAAATGTTATTTTACATAATCTGTAAAACTTAAGCGTTATGGTTAAATTCATAATGAATGAAACGGACTCAGCAAACCGAGGCCCTGTTTAAACTCGACCATTCGGCAGTTCTTTTGTTTACAAACATGTGTGTAAATTTGTTTGTAACGCAATCACAACTTAACGCATTCCATTTTCTTCCAGTTTTGTAGGAATGTTCCTTGAACTCGTTAGAAACGACATATATGCGAGGATTTTTATTTTTTGACTCCATTCTGTTTCATGTAATGTTCAGTTTTTTGTACGATTCTAGCCAAATGGTTCATGCTATAAACATTTGAAGGCTACTTCCACTCGCGAGTTTACAATTTTCTACATTTTTGTTTCAGTGCAACTCTAATGGTTTACATTCTAACAGTTTCCTCATAATTTTATGGAATGTATTGTATAACTATTTAATATAAATAATGCTTAATGTAAATCACAAATTTTCGTAATAGTCAAGTAGTGCAATGCATTTGATAGCTCAAGTCACGGCAAAGAAAACAGAAACGAAATTTAATATCATCCGTTCAGAGTCGTATTATTTACCAAGTCAAGACATAAAACTTGAATATTTTTATGGAATGAGTAGTTTATAACTATCCCTTAGAACATTTATAGGCCAACGAAAAATGCTTCAATGCTCTCAATAGTCTATGTGTACTTGGTGTTTTAAAATATCAAACAAAATCATCAGAGCCGAATTCGAGAATAGCGAAAAACAACATTTACCTCCCGTAAAATGCTAGGGGTCCACCGCTGTGGCTCAGGGGATGCGTTCGCTCCTCTCACGTAGCGGGCCCGGGTTCGATTCCTGGTCGGGACAAGTTACCAAGGTGGGGTTTCTTCTGGGGTTTTTCCTCACCTGTGAGACAAATGTCGGGTAACTTTAGGCCCTTGTGGTCCCCAGATATCATCTGGCAGTCATTATCATCTTCATTCCATCCTCGCCTTGTTTGGAGTGATTGTGTTTGTGTGAATGGTGTGTCTCGTCCTATGTGTTTGGGTTGTCTCGGAGGTGGGCCCGGCATTGGGCTGATCACTCATCCGGAGAGGCCCTCCATGTCCTTGTCTTGTCAAAAAAGGATGTATGTGATCCAAAGATAATCCCTCTCCCGACAGGTCGCTGCCCTGGAAGGCCCGGACGGCTTGGGTCGCTTAAATCCTTAAAGGGGAGAGATTAAACTAAAATAAAGAAAGAAGAAAGCAGAATGCTTGGGGAAAAAGCTGAAAGTCGACGCTTTGCTTCGTATCTCTTCCCCAGAAGATACCTAACTCAAATAATAATAATAATAATAATAATAATAATAATACTTTGTTTTTATACGACTCTTGATTTTGAGTAATATTCACAAACACATTCACACAAAGAAAGACAGACAGACATGAATCCGAAAATGAAATGTTTACGTTCAGGAGATTTCAAAACCTGAAATATGAAAACTAGACATCGAATGTCAGGTCCGAACGCAATACTTTCTTCCAAAAATATTTTGCCCATGTTACGGGGAAATCGATTATTAAAGTTATGTAGTTAGTCTACTGAGCGATCCTGAAACTCAAATCTATGACCGTCGCAGGTGTACCGGAAGGTTTCTGAAAACGTAAATGTGGCCGACTTGAGCCGGGATCGAACCTGCGACATTATGCACAGAAAGTCAATGCTATACAGGTACACCTACAAAAAAAATGTATAGAAAAAATAAAAAATCACTGCAGATAACATAAATTCATCCTAAATTAAACTTTGACACCAATGTATAAATTGTAGGCCTATATATTGTCCATGTAATATAATTTAGAACTTATATTACTCTTTGTACCATGTTACATAGATCTATATTAATAGAAAGATCTACTTATAATCTATTTTTATATTTATTTATTTAGTTGTTTGTTTGTTTGCTCTGTTATCTGTGTAAATTGATAATTTGACTTGAAGTACAATGTAGGCCTAATAATGCCTGTATAGTTTTAACTTTACTGATAATTTTAAATTTTAATCTAATGACGAAGTCTATTGTAATCATTGCATTACTGAATGACTAATAAAGATCTTGAATACATCTAGTAGATATATTTGGGGATATTACAGAGAGAGAGGTAGAGGGAAAGAGAGGAGAAGGAAATAGTGGTGTAAGAAGAGGAATTACGATTAATAGTGACATCTGGAGACTAATTTATTAATTTAATTAACATCAGATAAGATAACCGCATTCTAAATTTGTTTCGTTTTTGTATTATCACCATCTTTTTGTGATTGAGTAACGAGGAGGGCAAACAACTATAGGTTGATATCGGTAGTTTTTAAGAAAACATATATTATATTGAAAGTTTACATTTATTTGTCTATGTGCACTTAATACTTACTGCACATTCGTAGGCATACTGTTACCATGTGTTGAATTTCTCATTCAGAAGCGTATTGAATAATTTGTCTCTTCTGCCTACTCAGTCCTCATTTGTCTTTTTTCTCACAATTTAAATTCAGAGAACCTTAGTGCCACGTTAAAGGAAGCTATGTTAACAAATTTCTACTGCCATTCCTTCAATATGTATCATTATGCGTTGCGCATCCATGGAAACCATGTTAAGAATTAGGATGTAGGCCTACTGTTCTTTCTCGTGAAATGTTAAGCAAATTATAAGCAGTGAGAAGATGGGGGCTTTATTACACACGATCGCCCAAAATCAATAGGCATGAAAATCTGATAAAGCCTATTCGAGTTATCTCGCGTGCAGACACACGGATGACAGACAGACGGAGAGACATTTTTCCTCGTCCACCATCTAATCTTAGAAAGAACCATACTGGCAGATGGTACAGTGAGTCACAGGCAAGAGTTAGCCAATCATGCGGGTTTCTGCGTTGAGGCGGGCACAGCTCCAACTCCCGAGATCGGGTGAAATATCTACGCAAATAAAGCCGCGAACGGTGTAATGGTTCAGGTTCTCACATTTACAGTTGGAATTACAATGGAAATTACCATAGACGTAACCAGGCCGACCATATGGGGGTTTATAACAACCGGGGGGTCTGGGGGTATGGAATAACCCCAGGGAGACGGGGGTTCGGGGGCCCTCCCCCGGAAAATTTTAAAAATGAAGATGCACAATAACGAGTTTTAAGCTTCCCACGCTTTATACTCGTATTAAGTAATTTATAAGTAGACTTAACAAAATTATACAATTTTCCTTTTTTTAATCAATGGGGGGGTTCAAACCCCCAACAACCCCCCTCGTTACGCCTCTGGAAATAACCAAGTACCTCATCTCGAGACTGAAATGTAGGAGTAGGCAACGTTTTCAGTTGTCATAAGCTACGTTCAGAGCAGTACTAGAAAATTTATAGGCCTATGAAAAATGCTTCGAATATAGGTTTATCTCTCAGTAGTCTATGAGCAGTTTGTATAGAAAATTTAAACAAAATATGTTTTACTTCCTTCTTCTTTCTTTTGAGAACAGCGGAATTTGAAATTTTCCTCATGTAAAATGATGCTTAAATCAAATAATAAATTTCATTTTTATGCGACTTTTAGGGGGATTTCGAAGAAAAATCTACCTATTGCAATCGATACCATGTTATGATTTTCGAAAAATTCTTTCATATGTTTACGTTTCATGCTTCCCTAAGTACGAAACCACCGCCCGTTCAAAAAACAAAAAATTGTGATATTTATATGTATATATAGCTATGTTATGCCTGAGAAAGGATTTATTAATTTAATAGTTTGTGTAATATTTTGTATAATATAAATTTTATGTTTTATAATGGGAATAAGATTATAGCTAGCGATATTCCTTTACTTGATGTTCACAGGTCGGGTTTAGCGAGGAATGTCAGTATCAGCAAGATACTTGATACAGGCTTTCCCGAGTCTCTGAACTCAAATTTATCTGCTGACCTATTGGTTTCCCAGGCCGTGATTTCCTTTGGAATGCAGTGAGGACTTGGGACCACAGAGATCGCTGATGACAAGGGAATTTCGTTCGCGCAAGTTTATTGGTTAGTAAATGCCGCCCCGACCGAATAAAGCCGATTTTAGACGATTATGAGTAAGTGAATTATATGCCTATTTTGAAGTCAGATAATTTAACATGAATGATTTTATTATGTATTTTGTAATTAATTAAGAGCAATAACGGCATAAGAAGTAATAATTAAGAGTAACACGCGTCTTGAGTTGGGCGGGCCTAAATCAACTTAGCATCTGTTAAGGCCCGTATAAAAGGTGACAGCGTGGGTTGCGGGCCCTCTCTTCTTGACCATCATCCGAGGCATTTTCTGTAACAGTATTTTTAAAACAGTGATAATGGCTTTTGCCTATTCGTCGTTTGTTTTATGTAAGTACCAAGATTTATATTAACTGTGTGATTAAATAAGTTGTTATTTCATAAATTCCAAGCATCATGGAAAGGAATCGTTAAGTTTGTTAAATAAGCATGCTGTAGTATGAAAAGTTTACTTTCAAGATACTTTACATTTTTTTAGTCAAGTTGTTTAAATATTTCATTCACTTTTATTAATGTTTAAATGTATAATTTAATTTTCAATAATAATATTTATATTAGCTTTAGTAATCTATTATGTGCATGTGCTTCACCTGTTGCAAGATCCTACTAATTATGTCCGCTGTGCCTTACCCGCTCACCCATGCCAATCCTGACAAGTTAGGCGTTTAGCATTTAGCTATCTGAGCACCCAACAGCTATATACACTAGCGGCCGTAATTTTTAAGATATTTGAACCAAATTTTATTATGTTATTTCTAGGCCAAGTAGTTCGGACAAGTTCGTTAATGAGCAAAATTGGCCCAAGGGGGGTTCGGAGGAGGGGGTTGAACTTTGAAAACATTATATCTCGGCCCCTATGAAGTATAGAGGGAAACTTTGTTTGAATAAATTAGAGTACTTCCTATGGATTTCAAAGTGACGCCAACGATTCGGTGGTTTGGAGGGTAAGAGTGGGGGTGGGGGAATATAAATTCGAAATTTTTGAAACCATGTCTTGTGGAGTATCGTTGAAAAGCTCTCGATGAGTACTCTACAAATCAATAACTAGTTTCTCGATCGCTCTTATATAAGGCGAGATTTGAATGTTTGAAAAACAATAACACGTAAAAATATACCTCAGCCTGAAGCCCTGCCGAAAGGAATGTGTGAGGACCGACTAAGGAGAAAATTACCAATGTAGGCCTAATAGAGTTTGAAATATTGAAAATAATAGTTTCACACCTTTAGAACAATAATGCATTGCAAAATAAAAAATAAATAATAAAATATAATATCAATTTAAAACATAATAAACAACTCTCTTTTTATAAAAAAAGATTTAAGATTTATTTATATTTCATGTGGTGCATTGTACACTTTGATATTGCTGTGATATTTTTTTTTTTTGAGCGCACAGTTCACACACACATACGAACATAAAGATTGGTTTTTTCTTCAATGTATCTCAAAATGCGAAATAATTATGAAATTTAAACATCGAATTTCAGGGCCGAATAGCCTACAATACTTTCTGTACCTATAGATTTTACGTTACGCGAAGTCGATTTTTAAAATTGTTTAATGACTGAAGCGTACTGCAACCTAGGCCTTCGACCGTCCAAGGCGCAGGGATTTTGTCCCGCATAAGTTGCGTTTGATGTCTCTAATTTCACAGACATAAGACGGACACACTTACGCACACACCGACCTTGGTTGGAATCATACCTACCGCCTCGTATAGGTGACTGACTTTTCCCTGTAACCCCTACTGTAGGGCATATGGCGTCCAATTGGAGGTCCAATTGAAAAAGCCGAGGAATTTTGTTCAGAGGCTCTAATTTAGGTTTGGAGTTCTTTTAAGTGCCATCTTAAGTCTCTCCCGGAGGACTCCCGGAGGACTCCCAGGAGTGCCATACAGGTACAAAAATTACTTTGAAAAGAACGGACTGTAGATTAGTATATATATATTTGGGACTATAGTTGAGTGAGAATAGAGAGATAGAGAGAGGTAGTTAGGATGAGAAGGAGGGAGAGAGGGCGGGAGAGATTAAAAGGACAATAGAGTAGGAGAAATAGGTGTAAGAAGAGGAATTACCTACAATGAGCACTGACATTTAGTAACTAATTTATTAATTTAATTAATAGCAGATAAGAAGTGGTAGCCTATAACTACCATCCTAAAATATATTCGCCAGCTTGTTAAGAAATTCTATTTATCTTTACTGGATAATGATAATTAATTTCAGCGATTGGAAATTTAAATTCAGCATATTACCGCCGTCACAGGGGACAATGTCAATCATATAGATCAAACAGTATCCCAATAGACTAATAGGGGGATTTATTTATGAATTACTGCACTTCAATTCCAACAACTACCTATCAGATAGACGAAGGAATAGTCATGCTACCGTACTATAGGAGAGCGTCGCGTCGTCGTAAAAGCATAGCTGATGTCCTTATTCTAAATTTGTTTACTTTGAACATCCTTTTGTGATTGAAGTAACTGGGAGCCTACACATACAGAGAGTCTGAGTTCTTAAATTAAAACAGTACTGAATATTATATTGAAATTCTACATTTGTGTATCTTTGAACACTTAATACTCACAGTGCATTCGTTTGGAGTGCTGTATTTTGAGTTCCTTGACTTGTTGAATAATTCCTCTGCTTTGCCAACCCAATCCCCAGTAGCATTTCTTCTCAGAGATTTAAGCCCTTTATGCTACGTTGAAGTTATAACACAAAATTTCTGTCGTTCTAAGAAAATTTGAATCTAAATCTTTTCGCCGACTTGTACCGTGGTATGTTTCCAACCCTACATTACACCGTAACTTGGAGATCCCTGCCATTAAAGAAGAAATCATTTCGTGCAGCATTCGATATCAGAAACACCTAAGTAATCATCCCATTTCCTTAACCATCAATCTTCTGGACAGTAGTTCTTGAGTCAATCGTGTGTTTCGACATAAGGTTTTAGAGTTGGCATTCCAATTCAGTGACCAATCTTAGAGAGTTGTTTTACAGCTCTCTTATAATTACTGTGTTATTTATACCGTTTACTGAATGTTCTTATTTGAACGTAATATTGTAAATCTCCAGAATAGATTTTTAAAAAATTTCTGAAGACATAATATCATTATGCGTTGTGTATCCATGGAAACCATTAAGATGTATTAATTCTCGTGAAGTGTTAAGTAAAATTATAAATATTGTGAACATGGGTACTCATTATACACGATCTTTACTCTTGATGTCTTCAACTTAAGGTCTTTTCCGATATTCATCCTGCATAATTTGAAAACCAAAAGTCAAACCTCACCTCACCAAACCTTTGCATTCCACTATGACTTGAATCTTTATCCCATCTAAACACAAGCACTACTACTTAAACTTCAACTTATGTTTTACTTATTCATCCTAAGGGACCTGTGACGTATTTATTAAAATTTTCTTGAAAAAAAAGTTCATTCTCTTTAAATTGGTTCTATCAAAACTACATTTATATCGTTAAAAACGTCGTTCCATTTGCTTTATTTACAAAACATATTGTTTTCTCCTTTCCGTATAAAATCGCCGATTTAGTTCCCCCCCCTTCCCTTCTAAAAGTTACTAGAGCTCTCTCTGCTTGTCTTTTCTCCTCCCTACACTGTTCATTATACCATCCTTTTTTTACCCTTTTGCTATACTTTACTTCCATATGTTTTGCCGCTGTCTGAAGTTGCGCCGTGAGTGTATCAATTGCGTTATTTGTATCTGTAATATTATTTATGTTTTGTTGAGACACTACTTGTTTAAAATTTTGTTCTTCTTCAGACTTCCAACGAAAACGCCTTATATACCTAGTTCTATTTACCCTAGCCGCATTACCGATACTATTAATCAAATCCTCCTCCCCTCCAATATCTAGGTCCAGTTCTAATGGTGAATGATGTGATTCTATGAGATTTGCTACTCGGAAATTTTTTACCTTAGAAATTAAATCTTGCGAAATCAATATGTAGTCAATTACACTTCCTCCGTTACCGTTTACAAAAGTAAGTTCTCCTTTATCGTCTTCCCCGTATTTACCATTCAATACTTCAAATTCGAATATCTCGCATAATAAAAGCAGTTCCCTCCCGTCCGAGTTCACAACCGTGTCCATGGCCTGGATTCGCCTGGGAAGATGGAAAACTCAGAGAATTTCGGATGAGGGAGGGGGGAGAATCTGCCCAATGTGCAGGGGAAAGGAAACCTGGGTTCATATCTTGGCGGGATGTGTAGTGACAGAGCGCTGGAGAGTTATGATGCTACCCGACAAGTTTTTAAACTCGCAAAGAAGTAGGGAGGCATGTCTAAATCTATTACTGGATGAGCACAATTGGCACGGGTTATGTAAATTTCTGCAGAAAGTGAGATGTATGAGAGAAAGCCTAGATTTAGAGAATTAAGGAAATCTAAGTATTATTATTTTTTTTATTATTATTATCTTTTTGTTTTTTGTCTTAATAATGTCTATGTGTCTATGAAATTTTTACTTGTTTGGGGGGTGGGGGGTTACGTCTGGGGTTATGTAAATAATAGAATATAGTGTTTTTTTTCAATTGGGTTTTTTATGGGGTAATAATTTAAGTGTATGCAGTGAGCACGTATGGTCGACACCGACCCGTGCGCCGGTTAATGTAAATAATGTGATTTATACTACTACTACTACTACTACTACTACTACTACTACTACTACAAAACATACTCCACCGCAAAAAGTAGTCCAAGAAATCGCCTTTTCAATGAAAACTTTCATGATATGCAATTTAATATTTTGAAAATTAATGATTACACAAACACAAAATTATCATGTAATGGAAACGAGATATTAATACTTATATTAATACCGTTGAAAAAAAAACATTCATTTGATAAAGGCACAGAAAAAAGACACAGGCGTTATTATATTACAGTTACTTATTTTTCCTGGTTTAATGTTAGAGAATGTTTATATTAATTAAATTCTTAAAAACACATGCGTTTTATGTAAATTTCAAGTAAGGAAGATTTCACTTATAACAGAGGCAGGAAGGTGATGTGTATTTTGTAATGTAGTGCAAGAAAGCGTTTAGTGTCATTCATATGGGTGTAGTTTTAACACTACCCTTAAGAACTTGTAAAGAAATGAATAGATATTTGTCTTTAATGTAACACTATCATAATATTGTTTTGTTTATTGTAGTGAAAAGTCTATTTTTTAGTCTAAGGACTTCAGGCCTACACGAAAACTTCCTTCAGTGCAAGAAAAACTACAAGTTTTATGCAGAATTAACATAGAGGTTTTCATTCCCTATAATATAAAGCCGCAAGGCTGACTCATTCATTCACTCACTGACATTAATGTTTACCCACTTTCAGATGAGCTAGAAACTTGTTATTTGTGACACTTACACCTTTTAGCCTGTTACCGAAGGGAGAATTCCAAAAAGTTATATTTTTCATTTAATTTTTACCCCTAAAAAACCTTCAAAAGGGCAGATGCACTTTAAAGTCTCTGCTCAGTTTTCTTCACAACTATATTAACTAGTGTTCACATAGGCTTTGGAAGTTGCAATACACTACAACTTCCGTAAACCGAGCGAGGTGGCTGAGATGGTAACATCTTGGATTCGCATTCGGGAGGTCCCAGGTTCAAATCCCGTAGGCGGCCAATTTTACATATTTTTTTTTCATGTTTTCCCCATTCGTAATAACAAATGCCGAATTGGATATTTACATACCATGAATCATCCTTGCTATTCCATCCTTTAATATCAGTCGAAATTTACTGTTTGGTGTTCATTCTTAGGATTTTACGAATAATATGCGTACAGAGTTTTTTTTGCTTGTTGTATCGTTTTCTAATTCCTTATATTGAGAGAATCTGGACCTCGCTCTCTTCACGCAGCGGCGGGCTCGAGTTATTTTCCCAGTAGGGACAAGTTTCCTCGGTGGGGGGTTTTTCGGGGGTTTTCCTCACCTATAAGGAGTTTATTGGGAAACTTTAGGACCCCTGTTGTCCCTAGACATATTCTGGCCAAAATTGTTAGTCACATCCGCCTTGTTCAGAGCGAGTGTGTAAGTGACCGGTGTGTCTTCTGTCTTCGTGTTTTCTTTGAGGTGACCCGGTATCTAGCTCATCATTAGACCTGAGATTTTAAGGCAAATGCCTATTTTGTTCCTTATGAAATAACATGAACATTTTTAAATATGTGGACGTTTCATGATAAATCACTTACATTTGTAGAGTTTTATAGTGCCCTAAAATGCCTATTTGGACCTTTAGAGCTTGTTTTACTATATTAGTGCCTAAAATGCCTATTTTGTACATTTAAAATAAAATTCAACTTCTGTAATTTTCACAATCTTATAATGGACATCCCTCAATGAAAAGCAGAATAGCAGAGATGGGTTTTTCACAGAAACTTGATTGTTCCAAACAACTGTCGCCAAAGGAATGGTGACTGCTGGGGGAGGGGGAGGATTAAAGGGGAAGGACTATTGTGTCAAGTCACCAGTGAAAGAACATCTGTTTAAGTGAATATAGTTCGTGATGCCTAATTTTGCAGTTAATTCTGTTAAGAATAGGTGTACCACGTTTCTTGCGGTAAAAAAAAAGACCATGTTACAGTTAAGTATATTGTAATATTTTAAAGTCTATATTCTGTCTATCTACACATTTTCTCTTTTAAAAGCCTATTTACTTGTTTTAAAAGCCTATTTTAGGTGCCTAAAACTAATCTTTTTAGAGCCTAAAATCGCAGGTCTTCTCATTCATCCATGGAGGCCCTCCATGTCATTATCTGGTGAAAATAGTTTTTTATATAGCCCAATGGCTATTACTTTTCCAGAAAGGTAGCGGTCCTGTAAGGTCGGGGGTTGTGGGCAAAAACAGTTCCTACATCGGGGGTTGTAAAACTGAAGTGTTCCCTTATTTCATAACCGTGCTATGGGACTAGCAAACAAGACAAGTCCCACTAAGCGTTTCCTTTGCCTCATAAAATGGGTTTCAAACACAGTTAGATATTTTATTTTAAATTAAAATGTTTTGAATACTATAAAACATTTACATCGTTATAAAGTGTTTTTAGACAGTATGAATAAAAAATAAAAGTCAAACGCAAGACACTTGAAGCAAAAGTTGCACTTTATCTTTCTAGTGTTAAAAAATACACTTCAAACAACATTAGTTTCATTGGCATGTGTGGCACAGTTAGTATCACGCTGGCTTTCTGTGCCCAAGATTGCGGTTTCGATCCCGGCCCAGGTCGATGGCATTTATGTGTGCATAAATGTGACAGGCACATATCAGTAGATTTACTGACATGTAAAAGAACTCCTGCGGGACAAAATTCCGGCACACCGGCGACGGTCACAGGCCTAAGTTGCAGTTCATCCTCGTCGTTAAATAACCATATACCAACTAACATTAGTTTCAATCACGTAGAAAATACTGTTATGGTTTAAAATATTTATAATAATGTACTCTTCTTGATAAAAGATTAAGTATGTTGAAGTTCATTATGCCTTTGTAAACGTTAAATTTCTCACAGTGATGGTTGCAAAATTCTTCATACTCGATGGCTGAAAAGCGTTGTGGACTCCATTCCTTATGTAGGTAGCTGAACACCAGAAAATCAATAACCTGTGTTTGCGCATGTGCATAAGTATAAGCGGCACTAGGTGGTTGGATAGCCCGAAGCTCCGATATGACTCCATGGTATGTTATTCATTATAATAAATTTTTATGCATAGTACTATTTCACAAACATTACGGCTGTCTGAAAAATAGTGCATGATAACCATTGTAAAATAACTTGTATTTTGCTCGTAGGACTGCTAGATTCGAATTTATGGACTCGTTTCTAAAATTTCCCTGATCCCAAAATTTAAACTATATTTTACCACTCGTATCACACATAAGTATTATCATATTACACCATAACTATTATTATTTTTCACCGATGAAAATGAAAAAGTAGTATTATCGAAGTGTAATCTAAATTACTTCGGCTAAAAAATAGAAGATAAATAGATAGGAAAAACAAAACAATTCATCAGTGCCCACAAAGAAAATAAGTTTATAAAAAGAATAGTCTTAATTTATTAGCCAAAAAAAATTTAGCAATTTATATTACTTATATAAAAAGTCCTCTTGTAAATGAATCAATACGAACAGACTTTAAATATGAAACTACTTCAATAGGCTACCCATCCCTAGTTTTTCTTTGATTGTCTGTACTTTTACAGTTACATTTTATTGTGAATTGACAATTAATGCGAATTATTATAATAAATATAGAAAACATACAATTTGTGTTCCATACGGTAATGTAACTGACCTCAAAAGATCTGGCTTTTTAAACCAAAAACAAACAATGGCACCCTTCCTTCTTGGCTGCAGTTGAGTTCATTATGTTTGTTCAATTGCATTACCAGAGCCTGCGAACGTGGACGCGAAGGATAGGATTTTCCGTTATTCCTTTAAACTTAAATGCAGCATTCAGAGTTATGACTAATTCTTTTCAAGTCACTGTCAGATTGTAAAGGAATAACAGACGTTAGGCTCCGTTATCTCTGCTCTGTATTAAACAGAACAGCGATTCACCAAAGACCAGTTCTCTTTTAACCAAAATGCCAAAATTGACTTATCCGGCAATCTCCGAGACGGAATTTCTAAGACCACTAATACAGTGAAAGAAGAAAATAAAGAACGGTATAATGTTAATATTAAAATTCTTCAATCAAAACTAACTTTAATTAAATTTAAAGCTCCCTTGAAAGTCTGTAACTTGAAGATGGAGTAGCCAAGTGTTATAATTAGAATGAAAATAGTACGCGAATATGATCTTAATCAAATTAAACAATTTAGTTTGTAGCTGAGATCTGGTCTGTGGTCCTATGAATAAATTTATTTATATGTTATACTTAAAAACTCGAACATTACAGTGATTTTCGAAAGACCTAACATTAAAAACAGTGTCCTTTGTCCGCAGTCATCTCCAGTATACGCTAATGTTAGCGTATCTTTTTTCATTTGAGATGTTACCTATAGTCCTTTCAATTTCCTAAACTATGTTTTCCATTTGCACTCACACTGGACAGAGTTTCAGTCTTCATTAATACAGAAAACACTTTCCTTCTTCTGCAGTCATCTCCAGCAATACCATAGATTCCTCAGCACCATTGGTTACCATTCCCATTAATCCTTGCGAAGAAGGTCTAGACACTATTTATGTATCCTGCAGAAATGAGAAGACTATTGTAAATATTACATTCGCTTTAATATTAATTTTAAAATGACATACACTTGGATATAATATAATGCGGAGATATCAATTCTGTAAAAAGTTTATGTACGGAATTTTTATTGTTTTCTGATTTTTACACCTAATTCTGTTCCAAGTCGCAAGTTATAGGCGTAACAAGTTATATTAAAATTGTACAGGACTATTCTAGACTGGCTTTTCTTTAAATACAGTACATTCATATGAAATACATTACCCTGATGGTATTAATTAAATCTGTGATCATTATTTTAAAATTAAAATTCTCCTCCCTTAGTTTTAGATACTATCCCATTCCATATAAATAGATTTCGTTCTGTAATGTTTTTAAGTGTTGATGTTGTATAATTATTTTCTTTTTATTTATCCTGAAATACGTTTTCTGTTTCTGTGGAAACTATTATGGAAATAATACGTATGGTTTCATCTTGCAAAGCAGTTGTCGTTTATCTGTCCATCTTATATTACTTATACTGTTATGTATACTATATTTCGTAAATGTGCCCTAAAATGACACCATTGAGTATCCTATTAATTAATTGAGTATCCTATATAAGTTTCCTTGAAGTATAAATGAGTAAGAAATGTATGTAACTAATTGGAATAATGTTGAATTTCGCATACGGAATGGTTCGTATATATATATATATATATATTAACCAGTAAATTCGTGAAAAATAATATATATATATAAATATATATGTATATATATTATTTTTCAAGAACTTACTTATATTGCCTGTTTAATATCTTTCTTAGCGAATTGCAGATATCTGGAGTTTCAGAAGTTGGTACTAAACTTATAATTATGTTTCCAATTCAGAAGTGAACACTATTTAATTTATTTAGATCATGTAACTTACACTTATCCCCCTTTTTTATATTATGTACAACTATACATGAGTATTTTAGTTAGTAACTTTAATATATAAGCATTTAAGTTGTTTATTCCTGTTATTTAACAAATAAATAACGCTGAAGTTTGTAAATATTGGCATGCATTGTTTATTATTGTATTGTGTACAGTAGCCGAAAAAATCCGAACACATCGTAGGCCTATTTCAGCCCAGATCAGCAAGTGCGTGGGGGGCAAGCGTAGGGGGTGCAATAACATTATTGCAAGGTGTAAGCTTCTAGTGATGTAGGGTTAAATAATAGACTTCGTTAGTTGTTTAAATTTAAAAAAAAACCTTTTTAATACCATGAAACATCTTAACCAAGATGGTTTATAAAGGATTTTTTCACTTTTTACAATAAGCATTTTTTCACCCACTAGAACGAAAAAAAAACATAGCATAATCAAAGGATAGCTTAATTTAATTGGAACAATTACTATTACCTGCGGTCATAAAGCAAATAAAATCACCAGTAAAAAATGATTTGTCAATATCCCAGGTTTCATAATTGGAATGGTTCTATTGCGAATGATTGAGTTTATATTGCGACTTGTGTAAGTAGCCGTATTGCGGGAGTGAACATTCAGTTGTTTAGATTTCGTTCAATGCCGTGTTATTTGCAAAGCAAGAACAAACATTTGAATATTAGCATGAAATAAGTAGTTTATAACTATTTCTTTGAAATTTTATAGGCCTATGGAAAGTTATTCGAATAAAGGTTTATCTTTCAGTAGTCTATGAGTTATTTGAATAGAAAATTTAAAGAATATCTTTAGAGTCGTTTTCGAGAACCGAGAAATGTGAAATTTTCGTAATGTAAAATGATACTTAAATCAAATTATAAAATTAAGTTGTTTTTTTTTTGCTACTTTTTTGGGCACACATTTCACACACACAGACTGATTTTATCGTCGCGAAACAATTATGAAATTTAAATATCGAATTTCGGGGCTGAACACGATACTTTCTGTACCTATGGTAGGCCTACTTATGTTACAGGAAGTCGATTGTTAAAATTGTTTACCGACTGGAGCGTACTGCAATTTAAGGCCTTCCACCGTCGAAGGTGCAGGGATATTGTCCCACTTGAATTGCCAATTCTATTAATCCTTACTGGATAATGATAATGAATTAATTTCAGCGATTGGAAATTACAATTCAGCATATTACCACCGTCACTGGACAATGTCATTCATAAATACCATCAGTATCCCGATATAGTAGTAGTAATTTATTATGAATTACTGCACTTCAGTTTCAACAACTACCTATCAGAGAGATGAAGGAAGTCATTGTTGAATACAGGCTGGAACAATGATGCTGCCGTACTATAGGAGAGCGTCGCGTCGTCGTCGTGGCATAGATGTCCTTATTCTAAATTTGTTTACTTTGAACATTCTTTTGTGATTGCACACCTACACCATAGATAGGGTCTGAGTTCTTAAATTAAAACAGTAATGAATATTATACATTTGTGTATCTTTGAACACTTAATACTCACAGTGCATTCCTATGGAGTGCTGTATTTAGTGTTCCTTGATGGTAGACTTGTATAATTCCTCTGCTTTGCCTACTCAGTCCCCAGTAGCATTTCTTCTCGCAGATTTACATTTAGAAGCCCTTTATGCTATGTTGAAGTTATAACACAAAATTTCTTCTGTCGTTCTAAGAAGATTTGAATTTAAATTTCTTCGCCGACTTGTACCGTAACTTGGAGATCTCCGTCATTAAAGAAGAAATCACTTCGTGCAACATTCGATATCAGCAATAGCAACACCTAAGCAATCATCCCACTTCCTTACCCATCAATCTTCTGGACAATAGTTCTTCAGTCAATCGTGTGTTTCGACATAAGGTTTTATACTTGGCATTCCGATTAAGTGACTAATCTTAGAGAGTTGTTTTACAGCGCTCTTATAATTACTGTGTCATTTATACAGCTTATTGAATGTTTTTATTTGAAGGTATTGAAAATCTGCAGAATAAAATTTTAAACATTCTGAAGACATAATTATGCGATGTTCATCCATGGAAACCATTAAGATGTAATAATTCTCGTGAAAATGGATCTTATTACATACGATCTTTACTCTTCGTGCCATGAACTTAAATTATTTTTCAAATATTCCACCTACATAATTCGAAAACCAAAAGTCAAACCTCACCAAACCTTTGCATTATACAAAGACTTTAATCTTTCTTCCCATCTGAACACAAACTACAACTACTTAACCTTGAACTTGTGTTTTAATTATACCTTTTAGGAACCTATGACGTATTTATTAATTTTTTCTTGAAAAAATGTTCATTCTCCTTTAACTTTATTCTCTCTAAACTATATTCTTTCCGATGAGAACTTTCATGATATGGATTTTAATATTTTAAAAATTACTGAGAATTACGAACAAAAAAAGTATTATGTAATATAAACGAAATATTCAGAGTAATTTTAATGCCCGTGGGAAAAATAATACATTCATTTTTAAAAAGCACAGGCAATGTTGTTACATTTACTTAGTTGACTGATTTTACTGATTTTATTTTGCTGGTAGGATTGCTACACTCAACCTTCCGGACTCGTTTCTCAAATCTTTAACCATTTGTATAACAAAACTATTATCATATTAAACAATAACTATTATTGTTCACCCATGAAAATGAAAAAAAGTAGTATGATTAAATTGTAATCTAAATTACTTCAGACAGAAAATAAAAGAATAAATGGGTAGAAAAATCAAATTGATTCATCAGTGTATGAAATAATTCAGTGCCCACAAAGAAAATTACATTTATCTTAATTTATTAGCCAAAAACAATTAGCTACTATAAGTATGTTATTAATCTAAGAAGTCCCCTTGTAAATGAATCAGTACGAACAGACTAAAAATATAGGTCTACTTCACTACCCACCCAGGTTTTTTCGTTGGTTAACTTTACCTTACAGTTATATTATATTGTGAATTGACAATTATTGTGTATTGTTGTAATACATCTAGCAAATATACAATTTTTAATCCATACAATAATGGAACTGACTTCAACAGATCTAACTTTTTAAACCAGGAACAAATATATATTAATATAATGGCACCCTTCCTTCTTGGCTACAGTTGAGTTCAGTATGTTCGCTCTACTGCATTACCAGAGCCTGCGAACGTGGACGCGAAGGATAGGATTTTCTGTTATTCCTTTCAACTTACATGCAACATTTAGGATTATGAATTTGAAATTATTATGCAATGAAAATCAGATTGTAAAGGAATAACAGACGTTAGGCTCCGTTATCGTTGCTGTGTACTAAACAAAGCAGCGATTCACCAAGGACCAGTTCTCATTCAAACTATATTTCAAAATGCTATCTGGCAACCTCAGAGAAGGATTTCTTAAAAACCAATAAAATAGTGAAAAAAGAGTGACTGGAAAAATATGGCAATATTATAGTCAAATATTTAAAATATTCTTAAGTTAAAACGTCTTTAATTTAAACTTAACTTAACAATTTATAACTTGAAGGTTGAGAGGCAAGGTATTAATCGTAAAGGGAGAGGGAAATCAGAAAACGGATGGGTAAATTTTAATCAAATTGCGAGAATTCAGTTTGGAGCTGGGATCTGGTCTTTGGTCCTATGAACATGTTTATTTATATTTTCTACTTAACACTCAAATGAACATTACAGTGATTTTAAAATAACGTTGCGTAGAAAACACTTTCCTTCTTACGCAGCCATCTCCAACTTTGTATCCTTCAATTGTAGACCTCATAGCATCTATGTTACCATTCCCGTTAATCCTTTGAGAAGGTCCAGACAATGATAGTGTATCCTGGAAAAATGAGAACTTTACTGTCATATTAATTTTAAAATAGCTTATACTTGCATATAGTATTTATACGGGATATCAACCCTGTAAAAGATATGTTTCCACGAAATACTTTTTCTTTTTAGATTGTGATGCATTATGCAGATCTTAGGAGTAGGCGGCTAGATCTTTGCTATTGACCTTTCATGGAATAAAGTACAAACATAATAAGCAATACCTTTCTCTGATTAAATTAAATATTCTTGTGATCGTTGTTTCCATTCTCCTCTCCGATTCCAGCAATCTGAATTCGTAAACGTATTGAGATTTTTATTTTAATGTTTTTAATTTTTCATCGCATACAATTTCCTTGAATTCATCCAAAATTTGCATTCTGTTTCCGTGGATACAGTTGTGGAAATATTTCGGATTGTTTAACCTTCAGATGTAGATTTAAAGCATTTTGCTTTAAATAAAGCTGTTCTGATAGAATTACGGCCATTCACTCCCTATCCGGTGATGGTAGATAGGGCAGAATGTTTTCATTTTTGTCCTTTTATTTTTTGGAAAGTTGGAGGGACACTAGCACCTAGTTCTGATAATTCCTGATTTCGTACTGGACGTTCCGTATTTTGTAACACTGATTAATCCCTTCATTTCCTACAAACCCAATGGGATAGCTAGTTTCTGCGATAAAGACAGTAATCTATTTGTATATGAAAATTTGGTTTTGTAGGCCTAAAGTTACCAGTAAAATTTCTTGTGTAGATGTTTTTAATCTACTATTGTCACTTGAATATTTAAAAACTCGTCAGTACTAACAAATATAAATATTATCCTTACTTCAAAGTTGTGCGTCCGTTTGAGATTTCAAACAACCTACTTGTCTTAGACTAATCAAATGAATTTAAAATAAAATTGATTTCGTCTAAACGCACTTCAGAAAGATGATTGAGATTTACGAGAGTTCAACATAAGGCAAAACTAAGAATGCAATTTCCGAAGAAATGTGTTAAAACAGACATGACAAGAAAAGGTTAAGAATGTTTCACGTCACACATTATGAAGATAATAGGTATAAATATTAAATTGTTTTCATGTGACTTTCCCTCTTTTTATTGTCTTTAAAAAACGTAAGAATACGTATAGGCTATTACAGAATCAGACTACTTGAATGAATAGGTTTGACTGACGTCATTTAACTTCTTCCGTGAAAAGCATTAAAATATAATGTATTGTTTAACGTTTTAAATCATTAGGTATAAATTATTAACGGTGAACTTTTCTGTTAATAGGTTTGCTGATGGAAATTACGTTCAATCACTCCCTATTTGGATAGGATAGATACGTGAAACGTTTTATTACTTCTTTTCTTCGAAAAAAATGTCGAAGGAGTTTTGATAACTCGATATTTCGTATTATTTCTAATTTGTATAACACTGATTATTGTTACCAAATTTGCTATGGTTTGTAGTATATAATAAACAGTAATGTTACTTGGTTTACTAATAGCAAAAATTGGTAGTATATAATAAACAGTAATGTTACTTGGTTTACTAATAGCAAAAATTGAGATAACTTTGAAGAATGATGCTAGCCCACAATTCTGACTAAAGACTTAATTAAGTTATCTTTCTTTTCAGGTGAGTATGCCATAAATAGAAGGAAGGAAGGTGTGTGACTGCGTACACATAGATGCATAGATGTGCTCCGTAATCAGTGAGAGATTCTGGGGTTATAATAGCAATATAATAATAATAAATCTTTAATAAATCTTTATTTTATCTGGCAGTGTTAAGGCCTTAAATCCATCTCTTACACTCAAACAGAGACAGAAAAAAAGGAACAAACAAATACACTAGCATAGTTCTATAAGTAGTAAGAATACATTAATTATATACATATACAGTAGATAACTGAGTCTATGTTACATGAAATAAAACTATTTTAGCAAAGTGTGTTTCACTAGAAAAAGTAGTAACTTAACTTAGATCTACAATATATAAGAAACAATAAAACGCAAATGCTTTATACCTAAAAAAAATTAGCGTTTTTTGGAGAGATATTTGTTTAGCCTAGTTTTAAATGCTGTCAGTGTACAACAGACCCTGATGCTGGAAGGAAGAAGATTTCAGGAAGGTGCAGAAGTTGCAGTAAAAGAGCGGGAATATATGGATGTTCTATGGATAGGTAGGCTATTGAAAGCAGAGAGTCATGTTGTTATCTGGTACTTATTGAGTGATTTGAAGATAAATACTGAATACGATTAGCCAGATAATGGGGAGTTAAGGTTTGGAGGATTTTAAAAAGAAGAGAAAGGGAGTGCATAGATCGCCTTTCACAGACACGGAGCCAAGATAATCTTACAAAGGACGGTGTGACATGCATAATATAGATATTTCCCTAACATTATAATTTAGAAATATATTGGCGTATTAATAATTTACAGAGTATTACTTTGTCAACTGGGAAATATTATGCAAAAAGTCGACTAGATTTTATAATTTAGCCATCGAACTATATACAATGTAGATCACACCAAACATATTAAAAATACTAAAAACATATGTACGAGAAACAGAATATATTATATTTAAAAATACAGTGTGATTATAATTTAGTTTACTGGGGCTATCTTCAATGTAAATAGTTAACTACACAATGCATTTAAAATCGTTCTACTATGGTTGTAATTAATAATACTTTAGAACATGAACCAAGATTAAATTTCGAATAACAAGTCGAGACATAATTTTGACAGCGGCAAACTGGAGCATTAAGTATTACATCGTTATAGAGTACTCATATGATCCATCCAAGCTTCTACGTGGATCAGTTCATTTTTAACCGACGAAGCCCAGCTGGCTGCCTTCTACAAACCCGCAGAGTACTCAACAGGAAAGCTTGGACGACTGCACGCGCATACAGCCAGCCCAAAAATGTAAAAAATTGGAAATACCATAATATTTTTCCGATGAGTCCCCTTCAGAATTTCAACCCAATTTGGTCATTAGTTCCTAAGATGAAGTTTTAAAATTATTTATATACCATTGGTATATTTTCATATACATTTATAAGATTTTTTGAGATTGCAAGTATCTTTCTTTGGCTAATTAAATCGTTTAGAATAATAGTTATTTATCTGTATAACTTTTAAACTTATTAATTTTTTTAACAAGTCTTGTTAGAAAATTTTACCAATTATCTTCATATATTGTTTATTCGTGAACATGATAAGGAATTTTTATTCATAGTAGCACTTCAGAGGTTTACTATGAAATGTTATTTTGGGGAGATTTCCATTTTCTAGAGTAACTCAAGCCTACATATTGAAGTTAAACTTGAAGAAAAATTAAAAGTGCATATTTAGAATAAATAAGTTAAAACAGACGCAATGGGAAGAGAACTTTAAGAAATTTTTCACGACGCGATGAAGACGACATGAAATCTGCTTTCCGTATGACTTTCCTTCCTTTGAGCGCTTCGAAAAGAGTAAAGAGACGTCAAGCAGACTGTTCCCGCTCCCACGGTAGCTCGCAGGCGAAATAGGGAAGACGGGGAAACCTCTCCGGTTTGAAGGATGCAACACTAAGTCAGGTTCAAATATATTTATTGAGCCCCTTGATGAGAAACAAAGAGCACAATGGACAAAAAATGAGAAATAGACCCTTTTTAAACACAAGATGGAATTTTGATATCTTGCTTTACATGAATGAATTCCTCTTCCGAGCGGTGCCGGAGAAATGCTGAAACATTGATGATATCAAGGGGAGGCGACTTAGCAAGCTCCTTCTGGATAATAAGGCATGCTTGCCTTACAAGACTGGTGAATGACTCGGAGGGCCAGAGCAATTATTTATAGTCGAGCTTGCTCAAACGACTGAATAAGAATTTCACTTTGCTTGAAATGAATGCGCACTTTCAGCAATTATTTTAAGGTCGGCTTGCTGCAACGACCGAGAAGAAGACGAACTTTGATATGTTGCTTCGTCACTGCAACTAATATTAAGCACTCAATTAATATTAACTTCACAACAGTACTTACAGTAAATCCTTGTTACTTAATGAGTTGCACATTCAAGCCCATTCGGTTTGAACAGGGAAGTGAAAAACTTGGATTCACACGTTTGTAATCGAATCACAAAATAAATGACTTTGATGAAGATATTAATTGCGTCTCTGCGATAACTGGGCTGGGAATACTTCAATTCCCAGCACGACAATAAAACTAGATTCAGTATTCTGAACTGAATGAACCATCATGGCGAATGCTTCGAATGAGAGTGAATGAAATGTTAAGAAAAGAATGACAGTCGTCACGACATGTGACATAAAAGCAAGAATCCCATTGGCCAAGAATACAATAAATAAATCAATCTTGGAAATAAATCACATTTAAGTTACATTAAAATACTAGAACATAAATAAGAGAATTAATTAGCATTACTTTAAAACTGCACTGTTTCCTTAAAAACACAAAATTATGATTAAAATATACTAAAAATAATCAGACTGAAACTTTGGGTTGGAGATTATAGACATGACTATCCAAAAATGAAAGAAGCGACAGTCAATTGTTTTTTCTGATGAGAATTGATGGGAAGATAGAACAAACCAGATAATAAACATATTTAAAATTATATTGAAGACACAAAAAATAAAAGAAACGAAGTCAGTACACTTGTCGCCATAGCAACACGGCGAATGACCTCGCGAAAACAGCTGATGCTTCAAATCCGGCCAGACACGGAATGCTAGACGGAACACAGACTATCTGAATGAATTGAAAAAAGAATAGTCTGCTATAAGTTATAAGCAGCTTTTTTAGGCGACAGTAAATTTTGAACTGTAAGCTTTAAGAATATCTTAGTATTTAGCGAAAATTGTGAGAATTCTTTTACGATATGTTACATGAACTTAGAAAAAGGCGTTGCAATAGATTTTTATGCCACACTCATAAGTTATCAGCCATTTTAAATGAAAAATATACACTCATCCAATGTCCTCGTCTAGTGAAGAAAGTACATATGTGATCCTGTAAAACCCGAGTGAAATAAACGGCAGTATCAAAGGGAGATAAAACTAATAGAAAGAAGTTATGACTTTGAAATATATTATTTGATTATAAAACGATTTATTTATATATATTTTAATATCCTCGCAAGAAAACTTATGAGGAAGAGAGAAGTTAGTTGCCTTTATGAGGAATATCTTAAATCATTTTCGTTATTCTTTTTCATGGTGTATGGAAAGCACCGGGTCCAAGTATTAAAGACATTGCAGGTTTGAATCCATCTTCAAGAGCATTTATAAAAATGAAACATTCATAATTTCTCGACTCTTAATAATACAACTTACGTTAGAGAAGGCTGCTGATTGCGGGAGTACGCTTTCAGTTCTCTAAGCCTCGTAGTATTAGCGATGTTAGATTTAAAACTTGTATTTCTGGGTAAAATAAGGTCTAGCTCGTCCAATAATGATGTTTGTGGAAGAAGTGTACGGCAAGTCGTGTGTGAGTCATTCAAGAGCGCTCCCCTGCCATAATAGAAATGCCCCTCCCCCCCCCCTGTTTAATGGTGCCCACATATCACCAATTTCTCGCAGAAGTTTTCCGTGTAAACCAAGAGCCGACTGCTCAGACAAAGAAGCCTTGTGTCCTCGCCTGATCTAGCTTATAAATACCCTTCAGTAAATTTGTACAAAGATTCAAATAATTTGTTTGCACTCCTTAGCTAGTAAGGCTTGCCTCACACGGAGCCACTTGTGGTCCCCACCGGTGGCGACCACAAGCTGCGGGAAGGCTTTTACATGGAGTTTAAATGGAGCAGCCGCACACACGACCACTGCAGACGTCAGTGTCAGCCACAAGCTGGGGGAGACGCTCGTTCTCGCAGCAAGTGGCCGCCACCGGTGGTCGAGTTCAGGCGCACACGGCAGCCACTTGTGGTCGCCACAGGCGCTCTGGCGTGCTACAGTGGCTTACAGCTCCCTCTGGCGTGCTACAGTGGCATACAGCTCCCTTCTTTAAGAACTTTGGTCGCTAATCTATTGCGTGCCCTTATGTGAAATATAATAGATAGGCCTAGTAACTAGGGCAATGCATATATTATAAAATATTAAAATAAAAAAATGCCTTTATGACCTGAAAATATTTAAAAATCAATCAATTATTCCTTATTACTTATAATTAGCCTTCTGGAATGTGTTGATTTTAGATAGTAAATTAATGTACGATAAAATCACTCACTTTGTTGCTAATAAAAGTAAGTAATTGCTACTGGGATACATGGATCTGTGAAATTTAAAATGAATACAGAAAATATGAATTGACGGAGTTTCTCAGATAAAATGATTGTAATTTGCCTGAAAGTAACGATTTTTATTGTATATGGAAATGCTTCTCTGTAACTCAACTGAAACAATTGGTGCATATTGAGAACAACACTTCACAAAAGAAAAACTATAAGTTACAATATGCCAAAATTACCAAATACCTAAAAAAAAATAAAAAAAATAATTAAAAAAAAAATCTTGAAAACGAAAAATGCAAAATAATTCCATAAAAATTGCTCTTATTTAATCACTTAATTCACTATACATATTTACATATATTCCAGCTAACGTTCAATAGTGGTATAAACAATGTACAAAATTATCAAGTTCTTGCCGTAGGCCTACTAATAATAACAAAGTTGAGGATAAAGGAACTGATGTTCATTCAAAGCTGTTTTGTCTTCTAGAGATTTTGGGTCAAACTGTTTTTCTGCTTGATAAGCAGAAACAGCACGAAAAAAAAACTAAGTAACAATAAAATTAAAATGAAAAAATGCATTAACAAAAGAAGTAAAGAACAAATCAATTAATAATTAATGGGAGAAGGAAAGCAGGAAGGACGATGTTATGAAAATAACACACTCGTATTAATTACGGTAATCAGCAAAGCTTCAAGATGTACTGTTGGATCAACGAGTTTATTGTTTGTGGCGGAGAGAGAACAAATACCATACATGCAGCATCAACATTACATCTGAGTCAGCATGGAAAAAAAAAAATCTTGTCTTTTGAAAGAATAAACAACAGACTGATCAAGAGAAGTTTATCACGACAGTTGCTGTTCTGAGTTGTACAATTTGAAACCAGCTATTTGGGATATGCCGTGTTAATTTACAGTAATATGATAGATAAAACAAAATCCTGGAAAAAATGTGCCAACTGTTTGTTCCAGTCTTTCAGGAGATGAGTGTAAAAGAAAAAAAAAATCCGCACACAAGCTAACTTTTATACTCCGTGGCGCTACATCCTTGAAGATACAGACCTGATTATTATTATCCGACATTTATAAATGACCTAGCGCATCGAGACCCTGTTTCAACTCGACTCTTCGGCATTTCGTGTGGTAGTGGGAAAATTTGTATGTCACGCAGTTACGATCAAAAGCGTTTTTCAATTTTCTACCAATAAAATTCATACTATAATGCAGATAGATGTATGACTTTTATTTCATGGACTTGAAATACATTTTTTAACATTTTTATTAATTTTTAGTAATACTCATGACTAATTTAATGTAAGTACGTACACCAGCTTTATTTTTCTAGACTAGTAGCCTATGCTACTTAGGCTATATATCTTGACTGTTATAAGATAAGTTATGTTTTAAAGAAGGTTAGATTTCTAATGTGTTAAATACTGAGCATAATTGGAAATTGTAATTTAAAAGCAAAAAGTGAAAGAAAAATCCGGGCACTTTGTGTGCCGATTTTAATACAGATCGGAACAATCGAGGAAATCTATATAAAAGTGCGATTACATAAATGAAACATCTTTGGTTTTTGCAAACAACTAGGTTTACGTCTGACTGAAATAGCAACTAAAATTGAATTCGATGAATATTAAAAGAAAATACAAAGTTCAATTTTGTGTAAATGCTTTAAGAAATAAGTACTTTGTTTAAGAACTACAATGGGTCTAATAGACAAGGTAAATTTCTAACGGTTTAATGAGTTATAGGGTTAACTAATTCTTCACTCATGGATTAAGTCTGAAACTTCGTCAGATATTAATAAAATTAGAAAATACGGGAAGGAATAAGTGGGATAACTAGAATATTAACAGAACTAATTTATAACAAATTCCCCACGTCCACAATCGGCCTATTATTTGTTTAAACATCTAAAGCCGTAAAAATACACATTCAAAAATGTCCAAAGTTTATTTTGGGGGGAAAAATATTTTAAAATCTGAATTTTTTTGAAATTTTTCCGGCGGTTATAGATTAAAAGTTTATAGACTAAATTTGAAGTTTCAAGCTCATCTGGAAGTGAGTACACATCAAGGTTAATATTTACTAAATCTCCAAATACAAGAGCCCTATTTTACCTAGGTATGCTATGGCTATAGTTTCAGAATAAGTATGTTATAATTATGAAATGCAGAAAATGTTAAAATGTGGCAGTAAACAGTAAACAAAAGTGAACATAAACACAACACGTTACAAAGTTACATTAAAAAAAAAAGTTCATAGAAATTGTTGTCAATGTTAATAAGTCTATGATCTATACCAGTGTTCTTCAACCGGTGGTCGCGACCCACAAGTGGGTTACTAAACATTTTCAGTTTGGTCACGGAGCTTTGAAAATTGAAAGTGTAAAAACAAACACATGTGTGCAGGTGCAATCATTGGCGATTATTGGGAATTCGCAAAATTAAGTATATATATACATATATGTGTATATATGTATACTGTATGTATATGAACATATGTATATGTATATTTTATATGTATATATTAACACACACACACACACACATATATATATATATATATATGTATTTAACACGGTTCTGACCCTCCTTTGGTTTCTATAGGGTCTTTCATTAAGCACTTCCTATCTTTAAATTTAAATGAAACAAAGTATGTGTGAGATATCATCGAAATTTTTTATTCGTTTGAAAGGCCTATCGATGCCATTATGTATGGAATATAACATGCTGCAAATGTCAGCCGCGGCTTCGCTGGGTGGCGCGCATCCGAAATGTCCAATTTTCTATGACTCTGGCGCATAAATCAGGCTCAATTTGACCGATGGCATGGGTTATGTTATCTTTGAGGGCCGCTGTGGTTTGTGGCTTATTCGCATAGACCTGCGACTTAAGAAAACTCCACAAGAAAAAGTCTAACGGGGTCAAATCGCACGATCTCGGTGGCCAGTTCACATCACCCCTCATCACCCCATCAGCCCTCAAATCGCTCGTGCAGAATGTCCAATGTGGCATGAGCTGTGTGGCACGTAGCGCCGTCCTGTTGAAACCACATCTCGTTGGTGTCCATATCATCCAATTTAGGCCTAAAAGAAGGTGGTAATCATCGACCTATAGCGCTCGCCGTTGACGGTGATGGCCTGGCCAACGTGGTTCTGAAAGAAATATGGATCGATGAGGCCGCCAGCTCAAAATCCACACCAAACGGTGACTTTTTCGGGTTGCATTGGACGCTCTTGGATCTCATGTGGGCTGGTATCTTTCCAAATTCGACAGTTTTGTTTATTGACGTACCCATTCATTCAGAAATGGGCCTCATAGCTGAAGATGATTTTTCGATGAAAATTAGGGTCAGTTTCCAACTGCTCCAGAGCCCATTCAGCGAACATACGTCGTTGTCTATGGTCGTTTACCTTCAGCTCCTGGGTAAGTTGAATTTTGTACGGGTGCAGGCCCAAGTCACGACGCAAAATTCGCCAAGTTGTGGTCTGCGAAAGGCCTACCTCTTGTGAGCGACGTGAAATCGACTGCCTCGGATTCTCCTGCACACTCTCACGTACAGCGGCGATGTTTTCGGCAGATCTTGCATTTCGTTGTCGTACGGGTGTTGGTTGATTAGTTGCTGAACCAGTGGACTCAAATTTATCCACCACACTACGAATAGTTCTCTCGGTAGGACGATTATGGCGACCGTAAAATGGGAGAAGCGCGCGGAACGTTGCCCGAACAGAACATCCATTTTGATAAAACAATTTTATCATTTGCACGTGTTGTTGAACGCTATATACGTCCATGGTGATTTGGAAAAATACACTGAATAAATGACAGCCAATTCGACAGATGTAGCTTCAACAATGTGACCGCTACCAACTGTCAAAGTTCGGAAGTCCCTATTGGAAGACCCATTATTAATAATATCCTCCAAACAATTATTTGGGGGGTCTTGGAAAATTACTTTTAAGTCATTTGGGTCGCAAGTGAAAAAAGGCTGAAGATCACAAATCTAGACTGTCGTAGATGTGAATTACGTCACGGATATCCAGCCAGTTTTTACATACTTGTGGGGCAGCTAAAAACACTAAATTTTACACAATTATGGCTGTAGTGTGTGCTAATATTCCTCCCTAATTGTACTATTCTGTCCTATAAATGTGTCAAAAATTACATAATGTGAGGAATATATACAACGTTTTCTTAACATCAAAAAATCTTACTCAATCTAAGGTATAACCAGTCGGGATTCGACAAAAAATCATAGGACCAAACTTGTAGATCTCTCAACATATGTCGCTGCTGGTGCAATCGGTTTTTTTATACGATTTTCCGTTTAGTTACCATAAGCCTCCGAAGACCTTAATGTTGCGTCCGCCATTTTGAATGTTTTTCGGGGGTAAACATTTAAAGGTCTGAACATTTTGGAATATTTCCGTCCGTTACAGGCTACAAGCTATAAGTATGCCAATGTCAAGTTACCGGCCCATCTGAAAGGGGGCAAACAATTATGTAAATCGGTGAGATAGTCACGCGGCTTTGTAGTATAATGATGATTTGCTATTTTTAAACCATTAATTGAGCGTTACTCCGGTACTGGTCAACCGATTTGGCCCAAAATCAATAGGCCTGAAAATCTGATAAAGCCTATTCGAGTTATCGCGCGTACAGACACACGGGCGGACAGACAGACAGACGGAGAGACATGTTTCCCGTCCACCATGTAACTTAGAAAGTACCACACTGGTACTTGGTGATTAAACCTGAAAGTCTAGTCTTAATTTAAAACAGTTTTTATTATCTTTGGTCAAACAACATGCAAAAACTCTTTAGTAAAAAAAATCGTTAGTATTACTAATAATTCTAAGCACCCAAACAGCTACAGGCTACTAATAAAAGTAGATTGTACGGGATTTGTATAGTTGTGTAGTTGATAACCAGGCAAATTGTACATAAGCCGTATTCAATTTGTTCACCAATAATCCCCCCCTGTAACCGATAACATGTACACTGGTTTTTCATGTAGATCGTCATCGAAACATCAAGGCTATGTCATAATCTTTAAGATGCAGGAAGACCTTCCTTCCCCGTGGCGTAGAAGGAATGTGACTGCATTGACTCCTTAATATGATGTATGGATAATCATGATAATATGACATCTTATAGTTCCATTAAGTTGTTTCCAGAAGGCTGTAATCATGGTTCAAACTGATAAAAGAAGACCAGAAAACTATATAAATGTTCTTAACAACGCTGCAAAGGCACCTAACGATGTTTCGTACAAAAATTGCCTTGAATTAAATTAATAACCTCATAATTCAATACCAAACACCTATCAAGCGACCGATATTAGGGCTACAGATGTCTCCAATTAAATATACAAGGAAGTCAGGCAGTGAAAAAAAAAGTTAAATTATGCACATTGCATCGATTACGCATGGGTCATTTCCGTGACGTGTGCATGTCTGATGTAAAAGTTACACAATAGGTTATTAGTAAGAGTGAAATAAATAAGACTTAATCCCACAGAATACGACTTAACTTTAACCATAATCACCAATAAATTACTGATTTTAAGCATACTGTACTTTTATAAATGAATCTTCCAAACGGACTTTCATGAAATCCTACTGCAAAACTCGCCCAGATTTTCTTTCTAAGATTGTGGAGTTATTCTTATATAATTAAATTAGCCTATAGGCTAACGCATAGTCTTTCATGGTTATGAAACATTAGATCTTCTTACTTATTAAGAAAAAACTTGAACTGGTACGGCCTCTTTAGACTAGAAACAAACAATTATCATTATGATGGCACCCTTCCTTCTTGGCTGCAGTCGAGTTCAATATGTTTGCTCAACTGCATTACCAGAGCCTGCGAACGTGGACGCGAAGGATAGGATTTTCCGTTATTCCTTTCAACTTTAATGCAGCATTCGGAATATTATAAATTTCACATTGTATTGTAGTCAATATGAAATTGTAAAGGAATAACAGACGTTAGGCTCCGTTATCGCTGCTGTGTATTAAACAAAGCGGTGATTCACCAAAGACCAGTTCTCTTTAACTAATTTGTCAAGGTTGACATATCCGGCATTTTTTAAAAAGGGATTTCTAAAAGCAATAATTTAGCAAAAAGAATATCTAGAAAAATAACTATTATTATAGTATAAATATATCAAATTCTTAAGTCAAAACGTCGCCAAATTTAAAGCCCTCTGAAAAATTTGTAAGGTTGAGTGAACAGATATTCTGGTTAGAACACGACTGTAAGGGTAGATGGAAAATAGTAAGCGGACGCGATATCAATCAAATTGCAACTATTTTGTTTGGAGCTGAGATCTGGTCTGTGGTCCTATAAACATGTTTATTTATATTTTATACTTAACACTCAAATGAACACTAAAGTGATTTTCAAATGACCTAACGTAAAAAAAAATGATTTCCTTCCTCTGCAGTTATCACCTGCATATGTTAATGTCCGAATGTCTCTATCAATTAACATTTGATTTGTAGTTATATCAAGTTCTTTAACTTCTTCGTTTTTCGCTTATTACTCACACTATGTTGATGTTTACTTCACACAACACAAAAAGCACTTTCCTTCTTATGCTGTCATCTCCAGCATTGCCTCCTTCAATTGTAGACTCCATAGCATCGTTGTTATCACTTCCATTTATCCATGTGAAGAAGGTCCAGACAATGATTGTGTATCCTGAAGAAATGAGAATTACATACAAATATACATACAAATACTACAAATATTAATTTTAAGATTGCATACGCTTGCATATACTATAAACACGGGATATTAACTCTGTAAGTAATAAAAAGAAAGTTGCACGAAATTTTATTCTTTTTAGATTGTGATTCATAATACAGATGTTGGGAGTAGGCGTATGTACACAAATTAGGCAGTATTGATGTATTAAATGCTAGACCTTTGCTACTGACCTTCCGTGAAATACAGTACGGTACATTAATAATAAGCAATACCTTTCCCTGATTACATTAATTAATCCTGTGATCACTGTTTCCATTCTCCTCTCCGATTCCAGTAATCTGAATCCGTAGACATGTTCAGATTTTTATCTGTAGTGTGTTTTTAAATTTTGATCACATAAAATTTCCTTTCATTTACCCAAAATATGCATTCTGTTTCCGTGGATACTGTTGTGAAAATATTTCTGATTGTTTAACCTTCAGATATAGATTTAAATGATCGACCCAGAACTTTGCTTTTGATAAAGCTGTACTGATAGAATTACGGCTATTCACTCCCTAAAGAAGCACTACTGGTGGTGGTATATGTGGTGGAGTGTTTTGATTTTGGTCCCGTTATTTTTGGAAAGTTGGATGGACACAGGACCGTGATCTGATATTTCCAGATTTCGTAGTGAATGCTCCGTATTTTTCTAACACTGATTAATCCCATCTATTCCTACCATCCCAATGGGACAGTTAGCTTCTGCGATAAAGATTTAAAACGATTTTTATTTGAAAATATGGTTTTGTCGGCCTATATTGACCAGAGCAATTTGTTGTAAAGATTTATTTTATCTATTATTATTACTGCAAAAATAACAATATTTTTTTCATAAATACTAGAATTTCCCAATTTCTTGTATGTTGTGCGTCCGTTCGAGTAACGTACCTCTTTTAGATTATTTAAATGAATTTAAAATAATAGTTGGTTTCGTCAAAACTGCGCTTCAGAAAGTAGGTTGATATTTACGCAAGTTCAACATGAAGCAAAACTAAGAAATGTGTTAAAAGAGAGATAGGCTAATGGCAAGAAAAGTTAAAGAATGAAGACAATAGGCGTAAATATGAAATTTAGTTTTCTTGAGACTTTACCCCTTTTAATTGCTATTAAAAGAGACGACTTGAATAAATGGGTTTTTACTGATGCTATTGGACTTTTCCCGTGAAAAACATCATTATGACAATCATTACCATCACAGTTCTCTACGAATCTGTGATGCTGAATTCTAATATGTAACCCGTTTTTCAAAAGCACTCCCAGATGTTCTAATATTACAACATAGTATTTCTTTATATTCTTTCAAATAGGCCAGGGGAATTTAAAATTTAAAATTCCCAAAATTTTAACTTTTAAGGACCTTGAATGATATAACATCAATATGTTATTTTTTATTGATAAAGCGTGCAATTGTTTGAATGGTACTGATGTTTATCACTCAGATCACCCAACTTGACAGGGTAGAAAGCAAAATGGGATTTCAGGAGCTTTAGCCACCTAATTGGGTTCCTTTTTTTTTTGGAGGGGGGCAAATTACAGCATGTCTTGAAAGAAACTGTGTAAAAGTTCTCAAGGCAATGCACAAAATTGGGACTGTACTAAATACACATAATCTACTAGAAGTTGTAATTTTTTGTTGTACGCATCTCCTACCTTCTCGTTTTAACCTTTTCACTGCTGCTCAGTGGTTATTGTTGTGATTACCATTAAGTTTAACTTCACGTTTGGTGAACACTACTTTAGAACCAGACTACTGGAAAACAATAGGTGCTAAAGATTTACTAATCGTGCCAAGACCCAGTGAAAATTCCCTTCAATTTTGAGGTATGTTTTAGTATGGAGAAGGATTGTTATACTGATGTCACTAAATGTTACCAATTGCATTTTCTTTACTAAAATAACACTTTAAATCTTTAAATTAAATTGCTACGCCACTTATGCATCTTGTGGCTGTACGGAACTCACTTATAGTTGTGTAGGGTCTACATGAACGGAATGTGGAGTGAGATGTTATGACGAATCTCCCTCACCGTGACCTCGCATTCTCTGAGATAGATGAAGGAATGGGAACCTTTCTGTCAGCGACTCCCGATAGGTGGCAGCAGGGTCAAAAGAGGTCCAAGCATGTCGTCTGCTGTCCATTGAACATAATGGAACAGACTATTTAAACATCAATCAGAATGCCAGAAAACATGTTGTGGCGATCCTCTGTGTAAAACAGAGGTGTACACATATGCTTTACGAAATATATGGTTATAAAATATAAGGAAGATTAAACGGATGCTAATAGTTAATAGTCTATGATTTCCTTCAAATCTCCTCGCTCAACACTTTCAAATCCTCAGAATTGACTCACTATCTTAATTATTTTTACAAAGAATAAAACTTAACAAGAAGTAGTATTCTCATTATCTACAACAGAAGGCCATGTTTCAAATATCTTCATCAAATGGACAAGATTCACTTATGTTCTGTTGCTTTAAACAGAAAGTTCGCCCAGCAGGAAACTCAACCATTTATTCTCTTTCAAACTATGATACAAAATTACTTCTATGGACAGTATTTGATAAATACAACTTACTTAATTTATCAACTTCATAACAAAAATTCACATATTTCTGTTTCACATTTTTTATAGTTTGTATAATAAAATTATTAATATTTTGTTTAGATTCGTAAGTTTTTTCATTGCAAACATTAAAACAAATCGTAAAATTGAAACAATTTCAAAACTGAATTATTCTTACAGACATTGGTTGTTCTTGTAAATTGAAGATTAAAAAATATATATATATATTTTAAAGAAGACGTCAAAGCATATTTTTCCTTTCTATACTGGCAATTGGCACTGGCTATTTTTTCCCTCTAAATACAAAAAATAAAAAGATAAATAAATCAACTACACTGTTATTATAAACAACTCACTTTTATAATGCACATTAATGATATTAAAACACTATATTAGAACTGGAATTACCGATGCACGTAGATATTTTAACTCGAATCGAAGAGAACATAGTATTTTGAATTATTAGCATATGAGAACCCAGTACAATGAATAACAATTCCCTGCGAGCCATAATTCTGAAACTTATGCAATATAATTCTAAAACAAAAAGTATGAACCTATATTATGGATGGGCGTTGACGTTAAAAATATTACGCATTTAGGCCTATAGTAATAATCACAAGAAAATCATTTCCTTATTACCTTATTTTGACATTCCAGCTTCTTTCAAATTACGTTGACTTCATGAAAAGAACATTCTATTACTAATATGATACACTATTCAAATACTTTTATTTTTATTTGTTTTCCACACAAAAACTTAATGACAGCTATAATTCTGGAGCATGTCTTATTCGTAAGCCTTTAAAGGATATTATTTAGAAGTAAGCAAACGTAACCTAAATTTATTTATAAAATATTAATGATAATAGGAACAAAATATTTACACATTTGTATCCAAGTTCTTCACTTTCTATAACTACTGTGTTATATTAATCAAATATTAGCATCTGTTTACCACACAGTAAATCTTTAACCGAAAGCTGAAATATATACAGAATATTGTGAAAGCAAACAACCATGAACCTAAATTACTTTTTAAAAATGACTTACAGTATAAAGAATTTTTTTAACATATTTACGACTATGGTTTTAAATCTAAAGAAGATGGGATGTTTTCTTTGTGAAGTACTGTACAACAAGTTTTAAATGTTTCATAAAATTTGAAATATTTCTTCACCATTTAACGAATACAAATGTCATCGCGCTATACAGGAATAATTTTAATATTTTGAATTATTTGTCACTAAGCTACACATATCTCTGCCACTGCAAAATAATTATTGTTCCTGTTTTTGCTGACACACCCCACGGGTTCTTTTCGACTTAATAATTACAACCAATTATTACTTCAGACAGACATTAATTATTTAATTCTTTTAACAAATCAATATTTTTTCTGCCGATCTCACACTCTCCTAGGCAGAATATAGGTATCTGATTTCTGGAATATAACTTAAACGTTATTAATCGTCAGTTTTTATAGGAAAGCCAACATTATTCACATCTATTGATACGCATAAGCATATGGCAGAACGAGATGGCAGGACCTCCTCAGACCCTGCTGCGCTCTGGTGGACAAAATTTTAACTGCACGCAAAAGGTTCCCATAGTCATTGCAGAATGAACAATGATGGTACCGTGCCATAGGAGAGCGTCCCGTCGTCGTTGCATAGCTTATGTCCTTATTCTAAATTTGTTTACTTGGAACATTCTTTTGTGACTGCAGTAACCAGGAGGCTACACCTTACAAAGAATCTGAATTCTTAAATTTGAACAAAACTTAATTTAAATTATTGAAACTAAATATTAAAACTATGCATCTATGTATCTTTATACACCTAATACTCACAGTACATTCGTATGGAGCGCTGTATTTTGGGTTCCTTCATGGTAGACTTGTTGAATAATACCTCTGCTTTGCCTACTCAATCCCCAGTAGCATTTCTTCTCGCAGATTTTCATTTAGAAGCCCTTGATGCTATGTTGAAGTTATCACACAACATTTCTTCTGCCGTTCTAAGAAGATTTGAATCTAAATCTCTTCGCCGATTGGACCGTGGTATGTTTCCAATGCTATATTACACTGTGAATAGGAGACTTGGCATTCCGCTTCAGTGACTAATCATAGAGAGTTGTTTTACAGCTCCCTTATAATTACTGTGTCATTTATACCGTTTATTGAATGTTCTTATTTGAACATATTGTCAATCTGCCGAATGGATTTTTAAAAATTTTGAAGGCGTGTCATTTTGCGTTGTGCATCCATGGAAACCATTATGTTGTATTAATTCTCATAAAAATGGAGACTTATTACATATGATATTTACTCTTGGTGCCATGAACTTACGGATTTTTCCGAAATTCATCCTGCATAATTCGAAAATCAAAAGTAAAACCTCACCAAACCTTTGCATTGCACAAATGCATGAATGTTTTTCCTACCTGAACACAAACTAAAACTACTTAACCTTGAACTTGTGAACAAGGAACGATATTAGGACCAATCTTATACTTAATATATGTAACTGATTTGCTAAATTTAAACCTAGATCAAATAAATGGCTCCATATTTTCATACGCAGATGACACTGTTGTGATTTTCAGTGGTCATTCATGGGAAGTAGCATATAAATACGCTAATACTGGCATGAAAATTATAAAAAAATGGTTCGATTCTAACCTTCTGTCACTAAACGTGGATAAATCAACATTAGTTCCTTTCTCATTAACATCTACTGGTCAGATAGCGCGGAAAAAATGTACAAATTTAAATTTAATAATACATAATTGTAATTTTGATGTGAATTGTAAATGCTTACCACTGAAAGAAACAGCCGTTGTGAAATATTTGGGTATTTTTATTGATAAACACCTTAAATGGTCTCACCATGTTAACTACATCTGTAATAGACTACGCCGAACAATTCATAAATTTGTCATTTTACGCCACTGTATGCCCATTACTGTTTTACGTTCCGTTTACCTAGCACTTTTCCAGTCCATTATTCAATATGGCATTCTCGTCTGGGGAGGATTAGCGAAAACTACCCTTAAGCCCCTCTGCCTTTTACAAAAAAGAATAATAAAAATCTGTCTACGAAAACACATTGATTACCCAACTAGCCTAATATTTTCGGAATTTAATGTTTTAAGTTTGGACCAAATTTACAAATTTTCTATATTAAAATATTTTCACAAACATCGTATAAAATACTCTTCCAGTGATCATATCTACAAAACTAGACGAAATACTAATTTACTCCTATTAGAACCCAAATGTCTCACATCGGCAGGATTAAAGCATAGCATTAATTTTGGACCGCGCTTCTATAACTCAATTATCAGAAAAAATCCTGATCTCTCAGCATACTCCACTGTTAAATTTAATAGATATGTAAATAATTTTTTGTAATTTTTTAGCTTTTAAGTAATTTTTGTTTCACTCCTTTTATGTATTTATGTTCAATATTTTTTTACCTTCTTTTTTAGTTAAGCACATTATACACTCTATTTCTTTGTCTCTCCTCTTTCTTCACTTTGATATTTTTGAAACGGCACCCGAGCACGAGCAGTCTTGCTCATTCGGGTGTATTACTAAATGTAATACCACTTGTAATATCTCTTGTAATAAATAAATAATAATAATAAATAAATAATAATAAATAATAATAAAAAAATAAAAAATAAAAAAAAAAAATTATACATCCTAAGGGAATATGACGTATTTATTAAGTTTTTCTTGATTAATGTTCATTCTCTTTAACTTTATTCTCTCTAAACTACATTTATATCATTCAAAACATCGTTCTACATTGCTTTATTTACAAAAATATCCCTTCGCAAAAAGTAGTACAAGAAATCGTCTTTCCGATGAGAACTTTCATGATATGGATTATAATATTTAAAAAATTACTGAGAATTACGAACAAATAAATTATCATGATATATAAATGAAATATTATGAGTTATTTTAATGCCCGTGGAAAAAAAAATTCACTTGAAGAAAGAACAGGCGTACTTATAAGTTATTACACTTACTTAGTTGACTGATTTTACTTATTTTATTTTCCTCTTAGGATTGCTACACTCGAGCTTACAGACTCGTTTCTCAAATTTACCTACTCCCAAAATTAAACTATCTTTTACCACTTGTATCACGAATAACTATTGCCACATTATACAATAATTATTGTTAATTTTTCACTCATGAAAATGAAAAAAAATGTAGCATATTTGAAGCGTAATCTAAATAAAATCGTCAAAAAAATAAAATATAAGTAGATAGGAAAAACAAAACGATTCATCAGTGTCTGAAATAATTCAGTGCCCACATAAAAAATACATTTACCAGAAGAATAACATTATTTTGTCTTAATTTAGTAGCCAAAAGTAATTATCAACAGTAAGTATGTTACTGGTCTAAGAAGTTCTCTTGTAAATGAATCCGTACAAACAGACTTAAAATATAGGCCTACTTCACTACTCACCCAGGTTTTTCGTTGGTCGACTTTACCTTTACAGTCACATTTTATTGTAAATTGACAATTATTGTGTATTGTTATAATACATCTAGCAAATATACAACTTGTGGTCCCATACAATAATGGAACTGGCCTTAACAGATCTGGGCCCTATTTAATAAAAGTTACGATTTTACACGTGACAGGTATCAGTAAATTGTTTTGCAGGATTACATATTGGCATTTGTGTTTTTCATAAAATCTGACAAATTTACATAAATGTCATGACAATTTTTTAGATTTGTATGACAATTTTACACATTGTTGTTTTTCAAATCTTTAGAGTTTACAGGTAAATGTCTGACGTAAGGCAAATCTTAGGATACTTACCATTTATGAAACATTAATTCTTGTTTATATATTTACAAATTTACAAAGAAATGTAGAATTGTCATTACATAAGTGACAGGCAATATTTCATATTCAGGCCAGGTCAGTAAATTATTATTATTATTGAATCTCCATTTATTTGACCCTATTTTGCCACTGGCATGTTAGGGTTATAGTTCTACAACATGTTTTACTTTACATATTTATATGAATATCTTGCAATACCTACATGATGTATTTATTGCAAGTGATTATAAGTTAGAAACCACCCACATGGGTGCACTAAAAGTTATGCAAATGCGTGTTATAACTTGGCAAAATTTTGGGGGGATTTAAATGTTTTTGTTAATAAACTTCCTAAATGGTTTTGTTAATAATGAACACTAGTTGTAGTGATATTGGTAGTAGTGAAAGTGATGAAGTTATAGACATGAGATCACGCAGGGTTTTTAGGCAACCGATTAACCTAACATTCAATTGCAGTGACTGTATTCAAAGAGAAATGTAATTCAATATTTTCGATAGTAATAATCGATTACTTAGGTATCACATTCGATGTTGAGATCGATTATTGCACGCGTATATGAGAGCGATTTACAGTGTACTAAGATAATCTTTAGATTTGGCATAAAATTGTCGCGTTTATGAAAAGGGTTATTTTAGTCTGACTATTCAACTCATACGCTGCGTGTTTGATATTGACCAATAACGTTTAACAATTCCTCGGATGTAGACCAATCACGGCCATTTATATGCAATTGCAATATTCTTGTAGAAATCACAAGGAGGGTGTTTTATTGTGATAAAATTGTCGGCTAGTTACTGGAGAAGCGAGTATCAGTGTGCAGTGATTAATAGTCAGATGCTGCCACTAAGCGGCTCGAAAACAGATTATTTTATACAACATAACTTGTTTGGAAATTGAAACAATAGAAATGTACATTGATTAAGAACACAATTTCGATTCGGTGCAAGCCAGTTCGTGTGCTTTTATTCTGTCCTGCTGTTAGCTTACTTGAATTAAGTTAACTTTGTCTTATATGCACCATTTGATTGGTAGCGCTGTTTAGAACATGGTAACTCGAATCGATTCATTAGTGATTGATTTATAGTATGCCGTGAACTCACAACTATTAGTTTTGTTTTTTACAACAAAGCACGAAAGTAATTTTTATTTATATAATCCGTTAATTTTTATTCATAGAATGGTCTTAATAAATCCAACTCGAGTTGACGAGGTGCGAATATATCGATAACCTCGTCAACTCTCATGGAATTACCAATGACAGTTTAAATTAATTTTCCTGTAATTTAAGGAAAAGTTGTAATATTTATTAAAAATACAATTGTCGTGACATAGTCTTTGACAAATGTTTCAGACTTGACATAATTGTTGTATTTACAGACCTGTAGGGTTTTATGAAACAGGGCCCAGGCTTTTAAAACCAGAATCAAACAGTTATTAATACGATGGCACCCTTCCTTCTTCGCTGCAGTCGATTTCATTATGTTTACTCAACCACATTACCAGAGCCTGCGAACGTGGACGCAAAGGATAGGATTTTCTGTTATTCCTTTCAACTTTAATGCAAAATCCACGATTATTAATTTTACATCATCTTGCAGTCAATATGAGATTGTAAAGGAATAACAGACGTTAGGCTCCGTTATCGCCGCTGTGTATTAAACAAAGCAGCGATTCACCAAAGACCAGGTCTCATTTAAACAATTTGCCAAAATTGACTTATCCAGCAAATCTGAGAGATTTTCTAAAACCGATAAAATAGTAAAAAGAATTACTGGAGAAAAAATAACTACTGTATAGTCTGAGTATATCAAGTTACTCAGTCAGAAGTTAATTAAACTTAAGGCTCTCTTAAAAATCTGTAACTTGAAGGTTGAGTGGCCAGGTATTATAATTAGAACACGAGTGTAAGGTAGAGGGAAAATAGTATGCGGATGTGATATTAATCAAATTACAACTATTTTGTTGAAGCTGAGATCTGGTCTGTGGTCCTATGAATAATGTTTATTTATATTTTATACTAAACACTAGAATGAATATTGCAATGATTTTCGAAATACCTAACAGTTTCCTTTGTCCGCAGTCATCTCCATTATACGTTAATGTTCGCCTGTTTCTTTTAATTTAAATGTTATCTATAGTCCTACCAATTTCCTAAACTATGTTTTCCATATACACTCCCACTGGATAGAGTTCTATTTCTCAATAACACAGAAAGCACTTTACTCCTTCTGCAGTCATCTCCAGCATTGCCATAGATCCCACAGCATCGTTGGTCACCATTCCCATGAATCCTTGCGAAGAAGGTCTAGACAATATTTATGTATCCTGCAGAAATGAGAAGTCGATTGTAAATATTACTTTCACTTTTACATTAATTTTAGAAATTGCATACACTTGCATATACTACAAAGAGGAAATATCAATTCTGTAAAATAGTTTTTACACGGAATTTTGTATTATTTTCAGATTGTGACACCTAATTCAGTTCCTAGGAGTAGGCCTTTCTAGGCTAAATTAGTTATATTAAAATTTTATAGGACTATTCTAGACTGACTTTTCATTAATTACAGTACACTCATATGCAATACATTACCCTTTTGGTATTAATTATATCTGTGATTAATATTTTAATTATTCTCCACCCTTAATTTTAGATACTATCCGAATCCATGTAAATAGTTTTTCATCTGCAATTTAAATTTAAATTTTGATATTATACACTTTATTTTCCAATATCCTCAAATACGTTTCTGTTTCTGCAGAAACTATTATGGAAATATAACGCATTGTTTCATCTTGTAAATTAACATATCTATCTTACGTTATGTAGGGCCCGGTTTGGGGCTTGCGTTAGTTAATTTTGGCACTACTTATTGTCAGTATGGCACTAAGCGTAAGGAAATTAGCTGTCCCTAACTTTTATAATCGAATAATTTCACACGCTCACTTTTAGTAAATAAAGACTTTACATACCTGGTGTAGGTATTCATCTAAATACTGCTGAAAAAGAAACTATGGTTAGACAACCTAATTTTATAACCTTTAAATAAAAAAACAATATTTTAATCTGCTTAAATTTATTGAAATATAAAGGTACAACTTTTATTTTATTTAAATAAATAAAAGTGTTCTTCTTTTGTTTTATTACTACGGGTTTCTTTATTAAATTTTTAAATAAATAGTTATCAAAGAAATTATTAACCTAAGTGAAATGGAATGTTATTTATTGAGTCTAATAAATGAAAAATTTGTATTATCAACTAATACAAAATTAGCTAAATTCTGAAATAATGTATCAAACAAATTTGTAGCAAACAAAATTTGTTTCCGGAAAGTTTATATTTAGCTAACAAAATACTTAAGAAATTGATATTTCTTAATTACATTCCATATCAATCTATGAATGGTTCTTACTGAATAAAAATTAATTTTTCTCAACTTTCTTCAAAATAAACTAATTATATTGAATAGCTACTGAGTACACTGTCTTTAAAGTAAAATATTACTTAATTGCAACAAAACAAATTATTAATATTTCTTAGCATTTCTTACTGTGTTCAAAGTAAAATATTACTTAATTGCAACAAAACAAATTATTAGCATTTCATAGCATTTCGTACTGTGTTCAAACTAAAATGTTACTTAATTACAATAAAACAATTTATTAGCATTTTTGCATTTACATTCACAGTCTGGGTGTGAGCTATCTTCGCTGTATAAACGAAGAAAAACTAGCATTATTTATAAAAAAAGGAATTCAAAAATATTTTTTTACACCTAAGTTACGTAATTTTAAACATATTTTAAAATTTCTATGTTATCGGGTCGTAAATTTATGTTCATCGAATTTGAACCCCCCCAGGTAACCTTGTAATACATGTAAATGCACATAATGAATGGTCATTCATAATTAAAACGTATAATGGACTACATAAACCGCCATAAATGGATAAAATGGGCCAATACACACGTTTTAATATTTAAAAAAAAATTCCAAGTACTATAGTACCTGCGATACTACATGTAAATTAAAATTTAACCAGTACATTGCATGAAAATTTATGATCTTTCGAATAGTGATAGACAAATGTTTGCGAGGAGTTTGTATCTACGAGATTTTTCCGATAAACTGAAAAATGTGCAAAAATTTCGTGGTTTATTGCTCACAGAGGCCTTGCTAGGCCTTTCGAGGTCGAAAATTTAGATTTACAGTACTCTTACTATACCAAACAATATAAAAAAGAAATATCTTTTACCCTAATTAATGCAAGGTGGAATGTATCTACATACTGGACTACTTCTGTTCTTTTATGGAAAAGGTCTGAACAGACCCAGACTTTCTAGTCTAGACGAACAGTTGTTATCAATATGATAGCACCCTTCCTTCTTGGCTGCAGTCGAGTTCAGTATTTTTGCTCAACCACATTACCAGAACCTGCGAACGTGGACGCGAAGGATAGGATTTTCTGTTATTCCTTTTAACTTTAATGCAGCATCCACGAATATAAATTTTCCATCATTTTGCAGCCAATACAGGGTTTTAAAGGAATAACAGACGTTAGGCTCCGTTATCGCTGCTGTGTATTAAACAAAGCAATGATTCACCAAAGACCAGTTCTCATTTAAACAATATTTCAAAATCCTTTATCCGTCAGCCTCTGAAAAGGATTTCTTAAAAACCAATAAAATAGTGAAAAAATAATGACTTGCAAAATATGATCATATTATAGTACAAATATTTAAAGTATTCCTCAGTCAAACCTTCATTAATTTAAACTTACTTGAACAATTTATAACTTGAAGGCTGAGAGGCCAGGTATTAATTGTAGACCCCGAATGTAAAGGGAGGGGGAAAGTAGTAAACGGATGAGGTAATATCAATCAAATTACAATAGTTTAGTTTGGAGATGAGATCTGGTCTGTGGTCCTATGAACATGTTTATTTATATTTTCTACTTAACACTGAAATGAACATCTATCGTACAAAACATTTTTCTTCTTACGCAGTCATCTCCAGCTTGTATCCTTCAATTGTAGACCCCATAGCATCTATGTTACAATTCCCATTAATCCTTGTGAAGAAGGTCTAGACAATGTTTTGGTATCCTAAAGAAATGGGAATTTCATTGTCATATTAATTTTAAAACGGCATGCACTTGCATATAGTATAAAGAAGGGATAGCAACTCTGTAAAACAAGTTTGCACGAAATTCTTATTCTTTTTAGATTGTGATGCGTAATACAGGTCTTAGGAGTAGGCGTATGTACACTTACTAGGCACTATTGATATTATATAGACCTATGCTAGATCTTTGCTATCGACCTTTCATGAAATACAGTACATTCAATATAAGCAATACCTTTCTTTGAAGATATTAATCATTCCTGTGATCACTGTTTCCATTATCCTCTCCGATTCAAGCAATTCTCCTCTCTGTGAGCATATTAAATTTTGACCATATACATTTTCCTCATATATACCCTAAAATATGCATTCTGTTTTCGTGGAGATTGTTATGGAAACATTTCGGATTGTTTAACCTTCAAATAAAGATTTAAATTATAAACTCTGAACTGTGCTGACAGAATTGCGGCCATTCACTCCTATCTACGGTTGTAGATACGGTGATTTTGTTTTTATTTTGGCCCATTTATTTTTGCAAAGTTGAAGTATCACTAGGACCGAGTTCTGGTAATTCCAGATTTTGTACTGGATGTTCCGTATTTTTGTAACACTGTTTAATCCCATCAATTATTTTCAACCCAAGTGACAGTTAGTTTCTGCGATGATGTTTTATATGAACATATGGCAGGTTTATAGTGACCAGTACAATTTGTTGTATATATGTTTTTATCTATTATTATCACTGTAACAATAAATATATTTTTCATAAAAACAATGTTATCCCAACTTCTTCAATGTTGTGCGTCTCGAAAATTGAAGAAACTTACCATTCTTAGATAATTAAATGAATTTAGAATAAAAGTTGGTTTCGTTATAAATGGGTTTCAGAAAGTAGGTTGGGATTTGCGCAAGTTCAGCATGAAGCAAAACTAAGGAATGTGTTATGTTTGGCATAATGGCAAGAAAAGTTAAAGAATTTTTTCACTTCACACCCTATGAAGATAATAGACGTAAACATTAAATTTAGTTTTCTTAAGACTTTACCACTCTTAAATGCTTTTAAAACAGTCATAAGTTTGTGTTTCAGAATCAGAGTACTTGAATGAATGTGTTTTTACTGATGCCATTGAACTTTTCCACAGTTCTCTGTGAAAGGTGCAAAAAATTCATATACAATCGTATTAAAAATAAGAAAATAACTCCGCTTTTTGTCACACCTCCTGACGATACATAACCCAAATGTAAAATTTCGAATTCATATTATTTTTAATTTTCAAAGTTTGCAGAGTCGACCACAAGGCTTCCTCTATTTATTGTAATTATGATAATGGTTGAAGAAATAATATTCTGGCGAGACACACTCAACATGAGATCCTATACCCTTGATATTGCTTCTTGTGTAAGTGTTCGTATTGTGGAGGTACGCATTCAATTATCTAGGTTTTGTTCAAAACCGTATTATTTGCAAAGAAAGATTTAAAACTTGAATTTTTGGATGAAATGAGTAAAGTGAAGTAAAGTGATCCCTATACAGGCCATGGAGGCCCAGGGGGGTCCAGGAGTTTGAGGTTACCAGATTTTGGACATTCGGCACATGAAGGTGGTAAGGTTGTCAGCCTTACGCACGAACCTCCTTTACCCCCAGGATTGCTCCTGGTGCTTATTTCTGTTAGAAGCTGAGTCGACGCCAGGGCGATAGTGCCACCAGAAGGATTCGGCCAATTGAAAAATCTCAACGACCTCGTCGGGAATCGAACCCGCGACATTTCGGTTTGTAGCGTACGGCGTACCCCGGGTGAAATGAGTAGCTTATAATTATTCTTAGAAAATTTGAAGGTCTACAAAAATCCTTAAAATAAAGGTTTTGGAAATCAGCTGTCTATGTGTAGTTTGTACAGAAAATAAAACATTCTTTAGAGCAGTTTTCGAGAACAGCTAGAAGTGGAATTTTCTCGTGTAAAATAATGGGAGGAGACTTAAATGAAGTATAGGCTATAATCGCATTATTATAGCCTACTATTTTTATTTTCACACACTGTTCCGTACACACAAACACATACGCAAGAAATTTGAATTGCGGGTTCAGTGTATCTCAGAACTTGTTTTAATTATGCCAACCTGACATCCAATTTAGGACCTAAAACTATTTTGTCTGTCTATAGTGCTTATGATACGGGAAATCGATTGCTCAGATTATTTAACGAGTGATGGGTACTGAAACTTAGGCTTTTGACTATCGCAGTTGTAAAAATTTTGACCCTCGTGTGTTGTGTTTATTGCCTGTAAGTATGCAATCGACCTTGGGCAGAGAAAGCTAATGCCACGAGAGCGAGAGAGAGAGAGAGAGAGAGAGAGAGAGAGAGAGAGAGAGAGAGAGAGAGAGAGAGAGAGAGAAAGAGGTCGAGAGAGAGAAAGAGAGAACGAGAGAGTGTGAAAGACAGAGAGAGTTTATAAGGGGAGTAGAGTAGAACGAAATAGAGGTGCAAGAAGAGGAAGTTCCTCAATTAGCAGTGACATCTAATACCAAAGTCACTAATTTCACTATCATAAGAAATGAAGCGAGAGTACTAAGTAAGCAACAGTTGGGGGAAGACGTGTGTGGAATGAGCTGCGGAAGATTTGTTTAAAAGTGACATAAAGGACAATGGGAGTGGAAGTAGTAGTTTACAGAGCCAGAATCGGGTGTTTTGTGAATAAAAAGAAGACGGGGTTGAAGAAGCAAATAAACAAAGAAAACACAGCCAATGCATTGATACACTCAATCATGATTATTGCCCTCCTGGTGATAGGCGGAATTGAAATGAACCCGAGACCAGGCAGACAGGGTAGCTTCGAAGAGATATTCAGAAGATTAGATGGCTTTGAAGAGCGACTGAGTAACAAAATTAGTGTGGCGACGAAAGAAGTAAAGCAGGAGATCCGAGAAGAGATCAAGTATATGAAGAAGGAAGTGGAAGAACTGAGGAGCAGGATACAAAGATTAGAGAAGAAAAATCGAGAATTCAATTTAGTTTTCACGGGGATAGAAGAGAGAAAAGGAATCACGCCTAGAATGGAGATTACGGAAATTTTAGAGAAAAAACTGGAGGCTGAACTACAGGGCTGGGAAATTATCGAGGCTTATCGGATTTGTAATAGGAAGGGAAAACGAATGATAGTCGCGCGATTTGCCACGAAACAGGTCGTTCACATGACATTGAAGATGGCACCTAAATTAAGGGGGACGAATATTTACATCAATAAAGACCTATCAGAACAGGAAAGATGCGTCAGGAGACAGCTAGTACAACAAATGAAAGAATTAAGAAAATCTGGAAAAAAGGTTATCATCCGGAACCTGGAATTGTACGTGGATGGAGTCAAGCTCGAAGACAAAAGCGGATTAAGTGACAGCAAACAGGAAAAGCGTCAGCAGATTTGTGAAGAAGGGGCAGCCAGCCTGCGCGTGGACGGGTCGGAAGAAAATGACTCCAGAGTCGTGACGTCGCTTCGTAGGGGAAAAATAGCTCATAGACCATCCCAGGTGATGACGCAGACACAATCAGATGACGTAGGAGCGAAGATAACACGAATGAACGTGAGAACAGCTGAGGATCCATGGACGAAGTTTGATACGGCGAGTGCGGGAGAAGAAAATGCAGACAAAGCAACAGGCATTGGAACGAGAACCAGACGACGTTTGCAGTCTTTTAACTTGGTTACTAATCGACAATAAGCAGGGAGATCAACAAAAGCAGTCAAAATCATCACAAAGAAATAATTATAGCCTACGTCCTGTTTCAATAATGGGGAATGATCAGTGTACAACATTCAGTGCAATTAAAGCAGTGCGAACACAGCCCGGAAAATTAAATAAATAAATAAATAATAAAAAAAACGCTAGCTAATGCCAATATCGTGTGTAATGTAAGGTAACTCGATTCAGTGCGCTATGCTTAAAGACTCGGAGTATTGACAAAAAGGCTAATTTTCAAATATATACGCTATCAGTATGATAAGGTTTATTTAGAAAACCAGTTCATTTTTTTTGAATCCCATAAAAATGCAGATTATTTATTTAGTGATTTTTATGGCTTAGGCAAGAGTAACAAGAATATAAAATGGTTACACGATGTGAACAGAAAAAAGACATACGAACTTAGCTTAAGGAAAGCACAGATGAAACTTACGCCATTTATTTTATTTTATTTTATCTTAAAAAGAATTTATGAAGTTTCCTTATGGAATCCAGTTATATTGTTTAGTAGCCCTTTATGCTTACACACACACTTCCACGAAAAATGTGTAAGTTGTGTTTTAAGATTGTCTACCCCCTAGTAGCACAGATCGTTGGGCCAATGTTGGGAAATGATCGCCATGTTTCGTTGGCTAACGGTTAGGAATGTCCGTCGGGGTTCCGTTGGCAAAGTGCATTTTACCCAACCAATTGCCAACTGTAGCCAACCAATATCCAACAAAATCCCAACAGTTGGGAATGTTCGTTGGCGATCTGTTGGGCCATCATTGTAATGCCAACAGAATGCCAACTGTTGCCATCCGAATTCCAACATAATTCCATCCATAAGCCAACCAAAATCCAACGATTTCCCTACATTCCTCCATTGGGTTCTGCTTTTTGCCTTGGTTTCATGTTTGTTTTGTCAAAATTAGGTAGTTGATAAAATATTTACCCCAGCAACTGCAATTTAAGAATGACTTATAAATCCATGCAAATCTTTCGCACTTCACCCCTTTTGATAATAGTCCAAGAAAACCAAGTATTTAGCTAACTAATAAATTCACTCTTACAGATTCACAAAACACAGTATACAGTTCATATGTTGCTCTTAATTCAACCGTATACTGTATTTTGTGAATGTATAAGAATGAATTTATTAGTTAGCTAAATGCCTAGTTTTCCTGGGCACCTATCAAAAGGGGCGAAGTGCGAAAGATTTGCATGGACTTGCTAATCATTCTTAAGTTGCAGTTGCTGAGGAAAATATTTTATGAACTACCTAATTATGATAAAATAAACATGAAACCAAGACAAAAAGCAGAACCTAATGGAGGAATATAGGGAAATCATTGGATTTGGATGGCTTATTGATGGTTATACAGTGCTTTCACTGTACGACTTGGCCGGCAATCGCAAGGGCCGCTCCACCGTCACAGATAAACCGCATGCGGGGCCAGGCGCATGACATATCACGGTACTCCTTGCGAATCGTATATATTTCCGTAATTGTAATCACAATAAAATATGAAAATATAAAATAAAAATACAAACTTACCTTATCACAGGAGATGTTGGAAATGCCGTCCTTCTGCATCATTACATCTACGGCACCTTTTGAGGAAATTGCTATTCACACGCAGTAGTTCTAATGTATAATTATGTCGTGGCATTTTTAAAACACTTCAAGCAAAACTAAAAACTACTTTAACCATAAAAAAACACAAACACTGCTGTAATAATTATTCACGTGTGAACGCAATCAGATCACATGCTAGACTTCAGCGGTGAGACGAGGCATCACTTGGGCGCTTGATGCATGAGTCACGGATAGTCGGCCCGAGCGATTGCCGGCCAAGTCGTACAGTGAAAGCACTGTAATACTAATGGTCGAGAACTTCATCCCATGAGGGGACAAGGCCTACTACCCATGTTACATCTTCTTCCTCCATTCTTCTACATTGGCAGATGGTGGTCTTCATGACTGAAGCCGCTATTTCTTTATCAAGTGGCTCCTCGTCTTCATGAGGCTATGTGCACCCTGGTCCAGAATTCTATATCTCAGAAAAATGGTGATACATGGTATAACATAAGGAAAGAATCTTGGCTATAGGCTAAATAAAATTCAGAGAAATGAATAATGAATAGTTTATTGTTATTGCTGCTTTACAAGTTATGGATAAGTCAGATATATATATTATGAACTCAATAACATATATTAATAAACTTAATTTTTATGTAATGTGAGAATAGTTGATTTATGTAAGTTGATCTTTCCACCTTATGCCCTCAATATAGTCTAGGAAATCCAAGAATGTTACCATTAACGTTTACAATATTATATGGTGTTAATCTTTATATTCTCATATAAGTAACAATGTGCAATCTTTTAGCCTACTGTGATTAGTTAATTTGTTATACAGCTGTCTTGTGACCAGTTATAGCATCACCATTATTAGGCCTATACGTTAGAAATATAATCAACTCTATCAAGTAACTTCCATTCTATTTGCCTGTATAATTTAAAAACATAGTTCATAACAGGGTTAAAAGGCGTATTTACATTATGTTTGAAAAACAGTCTAATCTGATTAGCTTAACCTGTAAGAGCTTTATTTCTAAAATGCTGTTCCATCTATTCCTATAGACCTATGCACTTAGATTAGCTTATTCATTATCAAATAATATTTAAAAGACTTCAATATAGGCTTAAAAAAGCTTTAAAAATTTGTGTAAAATCTCTTCAAAATTCATAATAATTCTATTTATTATATTCTTAATTTACATTGAATTACAATTTTGATTGTAAGATGCAGTTTGTAACATAATCTGAGTGTGTTCGAAAACAGGCTGCTTAGGAAAATATTTGGGCCTATGGGAGAGATGAAAATGGGGACTGGAGGAAACTGCATAACGACGAGCTTCATAATCTGTACTCGCCACCAGATATAGTAAGGGAAATTAAATCACAGGGAATGAAATGGGCTAAACATGTTGTGCGTATGGGGGGAAAGACATCTAAAAAATGCTGAGTGGGAGACCCAAAGGGAAATGACCACTTGGAAGACTTATACGTAGGTGGAAAGAAAATATTAGGATGTAGATTTAAGGGAAATAGGATTTGTGGGGGATAGTAGGATGGAATTAGTACAGAATTGGGTTGAATGCCAGGTGCAAGGGTATTTTATTTTTATTGTGAAATATTAGGTGACATGCCAATCGCAATTACGCATTACCGGCGTTGAGCAGCGGCTACAGCCATGACAGCATGACCTGCAGGGAAGCGTGGCACGTGGCATTCGGGAAGCAGCCAGGCGAGTGGAAAGGGGAACGCGTGGGGCACAAAGTTCCATTATTCCCATTTTATTCCATAATCTAGTAATATTTTACTTTTACAAAGACTGATGTTAAGATCATTTCATTTTAAATTGAATTCTACAAACTGTAGCCTATTGGGGTTATAACCAAAATTGTGACTGAATGTAAGCCTAAATTAAGAATAGAACAGATAGAATTCTTTAGAAATTTGTGAAGAGATTTTACATGATTTCGTAAAGATGTTTTAAATAACCTAATCTATTAAGTGCACATATAGGCCTATAGGGATAGATGAAACAATTTGATGGAAAAGCATTCTAGCAATCAAGTTAAGCTAATCAGATTTAGACGGTTATTCAAACATAATGTAAATGCATTTTTTAACCCTGTCATGAACTATGTTTTAAAATTATACAGGCTGCTGTGCATCAAACATGAAATATCGATGATGAATAATTTTCTTTTATGTATCCGCAAATAGGCATTTTGTTTCCATGGAAACTGTAGTGGAAATATAACGGATTGTTTAACTTGCACGGTATTATGTTTAAATTGCAACGCACACCTTGCCAGTAAATAAAGCTTTGCTGATGGAAATTACATTCAATCACTCCCTCTCTGGAGAGGAAGATAGGTTGAAACGTAAGTTGGTTAGTATTTACAGTTTTTGTAGTAAGTGAAGTATTCAATTTAAACTTGAAGCAAATTAAGCTGAATATTTCGAGAAAAAAAATGTGATGAAATAGACTGAAGGGCAAGAAAAGGTTAAGAAATGTTTCACGCCACAACCCATGAAGACAACAGATGCAAACATAAAAAATGGTTTTCATGCGACTGTATTACGCGCTTTCAAAACATTAAAGATTGCGATTCACAAATGAACGAATTAAAAGTTAAATGATTGAAAATGTATTAGTCTCCAACGTCGGTTTCTTGTAAAATGGTTGTCATTTTAGGACTTCAAGCTTTTAAGAGGTGGATGGTTTCTGGTGAAAATCATAGTATTTCTTTATGAGGTACTATTCCATGAACTTTAATAAGACGTTGTAACAGAATAGATTTGAATGGCGGGCTCAGGTAAGCGCGGCAATAAACCTCCGGGTTCTATGAAATAGATCATATGTATTCCTTTAGCTTGCTTAGGAATTGTCTTTATAGTACTTTAGATTTTATTCCACACTATTCAATAACTGTGTCGGCCATTGTAAACGTGACCAATACACACATCCGGGGAGTCCCTTAATGTCCCTGCCTTCTTAAAGGAGTATGTATGTGATTTCCAGGCTTTGAAACTTAGTGCCCGATCGAATATGTTAACAGCAACCGTACTGTACAGACTTTGCTCGGCGTATGCCCTAGCTACCTTATGCTAGTTCACGTGATAGTAAACAAACCGGAATACAGATATAGGAAGACCACAAAATAACTTCTCATTATCTAAACTCACATTACAAGCATGCAAAACGATACTTTCTCCTGTTTGTGTATAATAGTCCCTCCCAAATGTTTCAATATATGTTTGCGTTTTAGAACACTTTACTTTCGGCATGCCGAACACGTATTATAAATTTAAACACGCACAGTGACAAGGTACACTGTTGACCAATTTGAGAGGCACCGTACTACTAGCGCAGTCCCTTCTCGGTACTACTATCAATGACTGTCTTATCAGCCTACGCAATCATCCTCCACCCCCAATACTCAGGTTGTTGATAACCGGAATCAACTCCCTCTCTGGGTTCGGGCACTAAGTTTTAAAGCCTGGTGATTTCCTCTCCCGACAGGTCGCGGTCCTGTAAGGCTAGGGCGGCGTGGGCCGCGCAAATTACAATGCAACAGAGAGACAAAAGTGGAATAAATAAATAATTTGCTTATAAAACGCAATTATAACCTTGGCAAGAAAATTATTTTCCCAACGTTTTTTAGTGATATGTTGCATAGCTTCGGACCAAGTAATCAAGACATGGCGGGGTTGAACCCATCGTCAGGAGTCTACTTATAGTAACAATGATACGGATTCAGGAAGTAAAATTCTACATTACTACTTCTAACCTTGATATTGCGACTTAGTGTATGTTGCGAGGGTGCGCATTCAGTTGTCTGGTTTCACTCAGAGCCGTATTATTTGCAAAGTCGTGACCTAATGAGTAGCTTATAACTATTTTTAGAAAATTTAAAGGTATACAAAAAATGCTTGAAATAAGCATTTTAGATAAGATAAGATAAGAATAAGATAAGAATCTTTATTTGCCGTTTAATTCATGGTACAATTGGCTTCGTCATTGTTTTATACAGTATTTACAAGATACTTTATTTACAATTATGTCTGTTATAAAAACATAGAGGGAATTGTAATGGACAGCATCATACCACCTGTTATAAATTGCTTTAACACACTCAAATATTTGGAGTACCTGTCCATTAGAGGTGTACAAATCTCGATTTTAGCTTGCCCATACCCGCTTGAACGCCAGGCAAGCAAGTTGCCAGAGTCATAGCTTGTATAACGTGCGTAGACAGTGGACTGTAAAAACAATTAAATTAATTAAGGGTGATAAAGATTGTACACACGCTATACATTTCGCTTAGAATGAACGATAACAAGGTTATAAGCTAAATAAACCATAGGTGAGATAACACTGACACTTTGATCTTCTTGAATCACAAACACTCGTTGGAAATTTCATCGACGTCTTGAAGTCTTCTTATAAGCAGGGATGATTGATTCCGCCAGTAAATGAAAGAGCTTGCTGATTTAAAAATATATTTAATAACAATTCCGGAGGACCTTTGGAGTCAATATTCCAAATAAAATTATGTGAATAACAATGAAATACACACATGTACCAATTATATGCCGTATTAAGGTTCACAGTCAATCTTGTGATATTTTAATTCACCAAATAATACGCAATAATAATGTTACTGAATTTATATTGCGTGTTAAAGTAGATACAGCTACGTTGCAATAAAATCAATTTAATATTATTAGCTGTATGAAATAATTTTAGAGCTTTAATGCACTCACTAGGTAATAAGATTCCTTTCGTAGCTAATATTACCTCAAAAATAGTCCTGAAGTCCAAATCAGGTCATAATCAAGATAGTCAATTCATGTAGAAATGCCTGGTGGAAGCACTAAACGAATCCAGCCTTTTCTGAGACGAATAAATGTGAAAAATTGCTTCTGTGCAATTAATATCAATTATAAAGAAGCCTTAACTTGAAGGAAGCGAAGAATAAGGAATTATGACGTTAAAAAACCACTGCTAGTTAAGTCCAGATATGGACAATGATCCTTTAAGAGGATTTAAAAATGGCGAAGACGAAGAAGGAATGTTTGAAACAAGAAGAAAAGAAGAAAGCTAACAATATAAAAAACATATTGTAGAGAAATTCAACTGTCCTTAAAAATAATGAAGAGAATGCAAGGCCCCCTGAAAACGGGCGAAAAGCAGAAAGAAATCAAACCAACCATCCATCATAATAAAATTAAACATTTCGTAATAAGCTCATATAAAAATATTAACAGCTAAAAAGATCACAACATAACTGAACATATTGCCCGCGATTATTCACTAGGGAATAATCAAACAGAAATGCGAAGTTATGTTGGATCTTCCAAAACACCAATAAATCCTAAAAGTTGAAAAATAAGAATAACTAAACGAAGAAAATGCATTGAAGTCTGAAGATACCAAGCAAAATAACGACTGCTTTAGTCGTGAGAGTCATATATGGGAATTGGGGCTAGTTTAATGATAGGTCGTTTCAGATAACTTGTAGAAGTCCTGACCGTGACAACCCTCACAAGACCGTCTGGGCCTGGGTGAGTTTGAGTTATGATGCCAACAACCCATTTTAAGGGAGGCATATTGTCATCCATGATTAAAACTGGCGTACCTATGGTAACATTAGGCATAGCCTTCAACCATTTAGAACGTCTCTGCAAGGAAGAAAGATTTGAAGAAGAAGATCCTCTTGAAATAAGATCTGCATGATTTTCCTTAGAGGCGACATGAGAACAAGAATCAATTGATGTAGTCTCCTGAATATCAGCGGCTCTATTGGCCACAAAGGTTTTCAAAGTCGTGGGTGAATGAGTAAGCTGATTACTGATACCCTCATCAGACGTAATGAAGGCTGAGCAATTCACAGAAGACTCAGCGTAATTAAAGGGTCTATTTGATGAAGACCTATTCAACTCACAACGTTTCCTTCGCTGCATTGAAGGCATGTTATGATGCTTAAGAGGGAACGAAGGCAACTTGCCAGAGAAGTACCAGCCTAGTTGGGAGTTCTGTATAGTAGGCAAGTTGGGAGCAGATATCTGTCCAGATACCAAGATTTGAGAACATATCTCAACTCCCAATAGCAAATCAATAGGCTTAGGAGAATTAAAGCTGGGATCTGCTAAGGGTAAGTTAGGAGGAATGTTCCAACCGCTAGTACTAATAAAGTGTTTAGGGAAATTAGAAGCAGAGATCTCAGGAACTATAATGGCCTTTGTATCATAGCGCCGATTCGTAACCTGAGATCTGATAGAGACTTCTGTAAGCCTTGAGACGCTTGCATTGGTAGAAAGGATACCAGCGAGAGAAGTACGCTGAGATAATGGCGACAAACCAAGCTGCTTGAACAACCTGTCAGTAATTAGATTACAGTCTGATCCAGTATCAAGAAGAGCTGTGGCCTGTACGGCACTGCCATCGTTACTTAAAATTATCACGCTAGCAGTAGGTAAAAGACATTTCTGCCGTGACTGGCTGGCAGACATGATATTGGCCGTATTTATGGCTTGAGAATTGCTTGGCCGTGAAGGGTCATGCAATAAGTTGCTGTGCCTGCCTTGACATTGTCTACATCTGAAAGTGTTACAGCTCGAAGTGTGACCATTTGAGCTAAGGCAAACACGACAAAGTTTGTGATTTTTCACGAATTGATCGCGGGATGAATAATTCAGCGATCTAAATGCGTCACAATAAATGATAGTGTGATTCGATTTACTACAATAATTGCATTTCGCTCTAGGAGCGGAGAGGTTAGCCTTGACAGAAAGAGCAGATGAGGGCTTGACGGACTGACCTTTCAGAACCGATTCTGTCATCTGCAGCACCCTAACCCTAGACTCCAAAAAACTGAATAATTCCTGCAACTTGGGAAGTTTTCCTAACTTAATTGAAGATTCCCATTCTTTAATTAATTCTACTGGGAGCTTATCCACAATGATACGTGAAATAATTAAGTCAGACAGAGGAACATCAGTATTAAGTACGTTCAATGCATGAACCGTACTTGAAAAATGATCTAAGTATTGTTGCAATGAGCTTGCAGAATCTCCTTTAAGGGGGGGTGGAGAAAAAAGGTTATCCAAATGCGTGTTGGCAATTAACCTGTCATTATCGAATCTTTCAGCTAAAGTCTTCCAAGCTACATCAAAGGTGGCATTGGAGACCGGGATATTTTGAATTACAGTCATTACCTCCGGGGATAAACAAGATTTTAGATATTGAAATTTATCCATGTTGGATATATGACTGTGCTGAACAATTAATGAGTTAAATGTATCCCTGAACTCAAGCCAAGCTCTAGGATCGCCTAAAAAACTTGGTAGCTTAATTTCAGGCAATTTAGGTAAGTTCGGTAAAGGTGCAGACAAAGAAGAGTTGTGATTAGAGCTCTGCTCTTGATTCGGCTCATATAACAGTTTTGCATCTGCAATTGAAGAATTGATATAAGCTAAAGCCCTTGAACATTCTGACTGAAGCTGGCGCTCTTGAAACTCAGCCTCTTCATCGTAAATGTTACGATGCTGAAGACTTTCAACCTTATACCTATTAAACAATTCTTCTAGCACCGACTTAAGAACAATGGCCTCTTGATAGGATATTTTGTCCAGAATTTCAAATTCAGATACTGTTTGAATTTGAATCATGAATTGATTTTTTAGAAGATTAAAAATAGCTTCGGCTTTCGCCTTGGCTCTAGCTTCGGCTTCTTCAGCTTTAGCTTTAGCTTCAGCCGCTTCAGCTCTAGCTCTAGCTTCAGCTTCTTCAGCTTTAGCTATAGCTCTAGCTTCAGCTTCTTCAGCTTTAGCTATAGCTCTAGCTTCAGCTTCTTCAGCTTTAGCTTTAGCTTCAGCCGCTCGAGACTTATTGAAAGCATTAATCTGCTTGCTAATATGAGAGATGGCCTTTTGTATGGTTTTCTCAATTTCTGCCATATAGGCATCTTCGGATTCAGAAAAGGCTAGTTCATTGATCTCGGACTGGACTCTGTTATATTCAGATTCAAGCTTGCTTAAATCAATCTTAAGCTCAAGAAGGTCTTGAGGAGAGGTTTCCTCATTGATAACGCAGTCTAGAATGTAATTAACCTTGCGAGTGATTCTCGACTTAATAGGCGTCCTTTTTGCTTTTAAAGTCTTAAGGGTGCCTTCTACGTCAGTCATGATTTGACAATTGATTGTTCAAATTGTATTCGACTTAACGTGATTCACTGTTTATGACTTAAATTGACCGCACTGAGAGCTTATTGAGCACTAAAGTTAGTTGCCCGCGGTTAGACAAAATGTGACAATAATGTGTGTGTACATGGATTCACAAAGGTGAGTGCAATTATGTAAATAATAACAAACCCTTTTAATAAATTAGTTTGAAGAGCTGTTGTCTGAATATTAGGCCTCACACGTGCAGATTAAAACACGGAGGCAGAAGCACTTAATATGAGATTAAAATTACCTTTTCAATAAGAAACTTCAAACTGACTTAAGTCAGGAATGTCAATTGTGCTTCAAATAAGTCAATTATTTGCTTGAATGATATTTGTGTTCAAACAGCATGAATTGCGGAACACCAACAGCTTGAATTATCTCAATAAAGTTTACTACGGGCGGAATAGAACGAGTGTAGGTTTACAATGCGTGTTACAATATTGTGGTTCTATCCGGCCTCGGAGGTACCAAAAAATGTATAACGTGCGTAGACAGTGGACTGTAAAAACAATTAAATTAATTAAGGGTGATAAAGATTGTACACACGCTATACATTTCGCTTAGAATGAACGATAACAAGGTTATAAGCTAAATAAACCATAGGTGAGATAACACTGACACTTTGATCTTCTTGAATCACAAACACTCGTTGGAAATTTCATCGACGTCTTGAAGTCTTCTTATAAGCAGGGATGATTGATTCCGCCAGTAAATGAAAGAGCTTGCTGATTTAAAAATATATTTAATAACAATTCCGGAGGACCTTTGGAGTCAATATTCCAAATAAAATTATGTGAATAACAATGAAATACACACATGTACCAATTATATGCCGTATTAAGGTTCACAGTCAATCTTGTGATATTTTAATTCACCAAATAATACGCAATAATAATGTTACTGAATTTATATTGCGTGTTAAAGTAGATACAGCTACGTTGCAATAAAATCAATTTAATATTATTAGCTGTATGAAATAATTTTAGAGCTTTAATGCACTCACTAGGTAATAAGATTCCTTTCGTAGCTAATATTACCTCAAAAATAGTCCTGAAGTCCAAATCAGGTCATAATCAAGATAGTCAATTCATGTAGAAATGCCTGGTGGAAGCACTAAACGAATCCAGCCTTTTCTGAGACGAATAAATGTGAAAAATTGCTTCTGTGCAATTAATATCAATTATAAAGAAGCCTTAACTTGAAGGAAGCGAAGAATAAGGAATTATGACGTTAAAAAACCACTGCTAGTTAAGTCCAGATATGGACAATGATCCTTTAAGAGGATTTAAAAATGGCGAAGACGAAGAAGGAATGTTTGAAACAAGAAGAAAAGAAGAAAGCTAACAATATAAAAAACATATTGTAGAGAAATTCAACTGTCCTTAAAAATAATGAAGAGAATGCAAGGCCCCCTGAAAACGGGCGAAAAGCAGAAAGAAATCAAACCAACCATCCATCATAATAAAATTAAACATTTCGTAATAAGCTCATATAAAAATATTAACAGCTAAAAAGATCACAACATAACTGAACATAGCTAGCAAGCAGGCTGGTTTCTTTAAGCTTGGTGGGTCAGGTCAAACCCAACCTAGGCAAGTCAGAATAAGCTTGCGACATTCCTATCAGCTAAACAACTGTAGTTGCTAAGTGTAGGTAATACTTTCTTGCTTTTCTACATGCTGGTAGAAGAAATTCATCATGCAGATAAATACAAGGTGGATAAAGTATTAAAAATCGTTTTAGCGTCTTAACACATTTAATATTTTTATTATTAGGTAGATTTCGAAGAAAAATCTACCTAATGACTTTCAAAAAATTCGTTCATATTTTTACGTTTCATGCCTCCCTAAGTACGAAACCACCGCCTGTTAAAAAAATTGTTATATTTATATTTATATACAGTATATGTATATATATATACATATATATCTTTACACGCTAGCGGCGTAATTCTGAAGATATTTGAATCAAATTTTGTTATGTTATTTCTAGGCCCAATAGTTCAGACAAGTTCGTTAATGAGCAAAATTGGCGCAAGAGGGTGGTCGGGGGAGGGGGTTGAAATTTTAAAACATTTATATCTCGGCCTCTATGAATTATAGAGGGAGACTTTGATTGAATACTCCTTATGGAGTCCACAGTGACACCAACGATTCGGGGGTTTTGGGAGTTCGAGTGGGGGTAGGGGTATGGGGATGGAAATTCGAAATTTTCGAAACTACGTCTTGTGGGGTATCGTTGAAAAGCTCTTGATGAGTACTCTACAAATCAATAACTAGTTTCTTGATAGTTCTCATATAAGGCGAGATTTGAATGTTTGAAAAAGTTCTCTTTCCTCTTTTTTTGCAGTTATTATTGCGGACTTGTCATGCCAAGGCTAAAGAAGAAGAGTGCTACGCAGCGACAGTAAATTAAAATAAAAGCACTTCGAAATCTATCTCAGCCTGTAGGCTTGCCTAAAGGGATTTTTGTTATTTCTATTAATGATTTTATGATGTTTTCTCGAAAATGTTTGAAAATTTTTCCCATGCCGGACTAGTACCTTTGTTCATTGATAATTCAAACCCTCCACATTTTAGTTTCCCCTCGGCTTCCTTCAGAGTAAAATTCTCTAAACACATCTGAAGTTCCTCAACTACGTAGCTCAGACATGGGCAAATCCCTTATCCATTGACACGCAACCCGCAAACTTTTGTCAACTTACACATAGTTCGAAAAGAACGGATAGATGGAGACACAAGCAGACAGTAAGTGCAGTGGCGGTTGCTCATTCTTAGGGAAACACTAATTTCACTTTAAAATGTACACTACAAGAAACAAATAATACAAACAATCTTGTATTTTTAATTATTCTTTTACGTATGCAATTATTTCATTCTACAAAGGCTTAGAATGTGTCATAACGCCTTTCCAATCGGAACTGTGTCGCGACCCGTCACTGCTTGCAAAGATAATATGACTCTTGGATGGGAATAATCTACCACGTACACCGAATGTCCGCAATGCCATCTTGTGTGTTATGCGGGAAGTTCAAGAACCACAAGTGGTTCGCGAACCAGTAAATGCCCATGTATGACGTAGCTGCACGACTTACCAGTGCACTGATATACCCAGTTTCATATTCTTTCCGCCAGGCCTTGCAGTTTCCTTAGTTCTTGTGAAACCCACCAAGTTATAAAGAGCTTGTGACTCATAGCGACAGTGTTTCTTATCAACGTTGTAATCTGGCTTGCTTTCTAGTCAAGCAAGTTAAACTGTGGCTGGTTGCAGAATTTCAAAGGAACAAGCAAGCTAAAATCAGAATATGTACACCTCTACTGTCCATACACAACTTAAAAATACATACATTAACAGGAGTCAGTAGTCTATGATGTATAGTTTGTATAGAAAATTTAAACAAAATCTTTAGATCCGTTTTCGACAACCGCGAAAAATGAAATTTTAATGTAAAACGATACAAAAATCAAAATAATACAAGAATTAATTTTTATGCGACTTTTTATTTTTGAACACACAGTTCACACACACAAAAATATAGACACGAAATTCGAATTTTTTGGTTCAGCATACCTCAAATCATGAATGAATTATGAAAACTCGACATACAGTTTTAGGCCTAAACATGATATTTTCTGTACCTTTATTGCTTTTGTTATGGGCAAGTTAATTGTTACGAATATTTAATGACTGCCTTTAACGCCTATTAATCTACTAGCATGTGCCCGCGGCTTCGCCCGCGATAATTATTTCAAAAATAAAAAATTAAGACCATAATAGTTAAAACATTATATTTATTAACACCTTAACCACGTGGACTACATACCACGATTAGATAGCGTCGCCTGGCAAAAGCGATCTCAGATTCGAGTTCCTTGACCCAGAAAATCCCGATATAGTGAGTTTTGTCCAAATCGAACAATGTTTAATCATATTTAGGTCTATGTTGATTATCCCTCTTCCGTGTAGGTTGTAGATTTCGTATGTCTACGGGCCTTGACATTCTAAACAAATGAACCAGCGTGGGCTTACAACATTCAAGCGATCGCGATGCTTTTATTTCCACGGTATGACAAAAATAGCCAAAGCCAAATGCAATTGATTTGACATTGAAATGTATTACTGAAATCTGATGCTTCGACAGCGCTAAAATCACGTTTTCTGCCAGTTTTTCACTCATAACTCGCGAACGAAAGCTAAAATTAAAAATCCGGCTTCGAGGTGCATTCGCCCACCTTTCAGTCCATCTATGTTTAAAATTTCAGATCTCTGCGTTCAGTAGATATAGCTGGGAATCGCGGACAGACAGATAAACACGTCCTTTTATTAATATAAGATAAGAATGTGCCCGCGGCTTCCCCCGCGATAATTATTTCAAAACTTAAGTGCATAATAGTTAAATCATTATATTTATTAACAGCTAAATTACGTGGAGTGTATTCCACGATTAGGTAGCGTCCCCTGGTAGAAAAAGCGATCTCAGGTTCCAGTTCCATGGCTCAGGAAACCCCTGTATAGTGAGTTTCGTTCAAATCGAACAATGTTTGACCATAATTAAGCCTATGTTGATATCCTTCTTACGTGTAGGTTGAAAATTTCATATATCTGCGGGCCTTGACACTCTAAACAAATGAATCGTCCACGATGGACTTACAAAATCAAGCGATCGCGATGCTTTTATCTCCAAGGTAGGCTATGAGGTATGATGACAAAAATAGCCAAAGCCAACTGTAATTGATTTAACATTGAAATATTTTACTGAAACTGATGCTTCGAAATCGCAAAAAATACACGTTTTCTGCCCGTTTTTCACTCATAACTCACGAACGAAAGCGAAAATTAAAATTCCGGTTTCGAGGTGCATTTTCCGACCCTTCAGTCCACCTATGTTTAAAATTTCAGATCTCTGCGTTGAGTAGATTTCGCTGGACATCGCGGACAGACGGAGGACAGACGGAGGACAGACGGAGGACAGACGGAAGACAGACGGAGGACAGACACTTCCTTTTATTAATATAGATAGACATAAGGACTGAATTTGACCGCTGCTCTACACGGAATGAGTTAAGTACTAACACCGGAAAAACAAAATTCTTCATTTTAAGTCCAGGCAGAAGGCAGAGGTTTCTATTATGAACACAGTTTCCTTCAAACAATCTTTCCGTTCAAGAAGTACAAAATTCAACATTTTCACCCCTGAATAGCATTAAAAATGTGTGTTACGCTTTTCCAACCTCCTCGCAATGCGTTCGTCTTCTGTCTGTGACGTAGATCCAATAATACACCTTGAACTAATCGCCAGTTCCACCTTGTCATTGAGTGAATTAGGACATTCGACTTACGGCTCGCGGTGCGGCTGGGTCGATTCGCACAGCACAAGTTCTTTTATCAGTATTCTTTCATATATGTTTTATACAGTGATTTTAAATGTTTCTTCGATTATTTTATGGTGTTATATTCTTTCTACGACACAGTTCACTTCTGTAATATTTCTGTGGATATACGGCGTTCAGCTGAGGCCATAAGATACAAAAATCGTGTTTTCACCACGTGCGTGTCCCTGCCCTGGAGGGTGGTCCACGTGTTTCAATTCTCATATTTTTGGATTTCAAGTGCTTCGATTAACGAGATCATCTATTCTCTAATGGTGTTATAATCCTTCTACGGCATAATCTTCATTTAGGCGTTTTACGTCATACTTTTTATTAAATACTGATGAAAAATCGTGTTTTTTACCACGTGCGTGTACTCGCCTTGGAGGTGGTACATGAGTTAAATTATCCATGTGTTGAGGCAATTCACGTTAATTGGTTGTAAAGACTACTAGTAAATTCAATTCTTATATATTTCACTGGCTATAAGGCGTTTCGCTAAGGCCATAATTTCCGTTAGGTTAGAGAGGCATTCCTAACCTAACATATCATTATAAGTCTATTTATTCATTTATATAATATATATCGATATAAAGTTAATTGGCTACATGGCCGCATCTAGGCCGAGGCCACTACATTGAAGAAGAAGAAGAAGAAGAAGAAGAGTGAATTAGGAAGTGGGGTGAGTTATGGGCAGTGATTTTGTGTCAATTAATGTTTAATTGGTGCGTTTGTGGTGTTTTTAAGTGTCGTGTGATTAAGAAGAAACTATAAGGAAACATTTATTAGTGCTTCAGACACAGGATCGCTGCTAGAAAGGTAAATACTGCACTGATAATAGATTACGACGCTATCAAAGGGTATGAGTTATAAAAAATGGCCATCGCTATCTCTCTTACCAAGCCAAGCTGTGCGAGAGAAGCCGACCCCTTCCGTGACTGTGGCGACATCACATGTATTTTCCTTTGTATAAGCAACATTTTTACTGTCCTCAATACTTCGTTTAGGTAAATAACAAAACTATTTAAGTGTGATGTGTTCATGAAAGTAAAAAGTTGTCGGAATACAAGAGATTTATGGAACAGTTGAAGGTCAACACGAGCTTTCCACGACATTATTAACTCAATAAATTCACTCTAACTTTTTAAAAATATGAAAGTAGTCGTTGCACCACCTCCACAGCGCAATAATGGGGTAAGGATTGTGGAAGGTTATCGCTGGGCACCAGAGGCTCTGAAAACGAATAAATGCACTGGGGATGGTACAAAGCAAAAATAATAATAATTTCGAATAGCCTAGAAACACTTTCTAGCCTCTTCGAAGCAGTGGAAACATTCAACAAATTATTTCAATTTTTAAAATGATATATTAAAATGGAATCTTTACATCAAAAATTAAATGTAATGGCACATATTTTCAATCTTTTGGAAATTTGCTATTTACACTAAAACATGCAATATGACATTTAGATTAAATATTCAATTTAAATTTCATAGAAAGAGATTCTAAATAATAATTAAAATGATCTAACTGAATAAAATTGACTCTGATTTAATTTACATTTGATTCCAAAAGAGTCAACATAATATACACACTTGTTTAATTACAGAAGTTAAAATACACATTTGATTAAATACAAATTATAATAATTTTCCTTGTTACTAAAATAACCTACAATATTGAATCTAATTTGCAGAACCCTGATTTGAAATTTCTACAAGTTTGTTACCTAATGTACATAATAATTTTGGAGGAGTAGGCTAATTAAACTACAAGCATTTAAATAATTTTAAAATGACATTGACTCCCTTGATGGAGATTATAAATTCATTGAATGGAGTCAGAAAATATACATTTAAGACACATACATGCTAAAATAAATGATTAATATTTACCTTGATTTGGGGGCCCCAGAATACTCACACTTATTCACCTAACATTCAAATACGTTTCCTTCGGGCCCTGAAGGAAACGGTCTCCCTTGGATGAGATAAAATTTTAAAACAGAAATAATTAATTTCAAGCAGATGAGTGTTCACAAGACAGAAACTATATTAATGAAGAAAATAAAATTTAAGGAACCATCCCCGAATACTTATTAACCTTTGGGCATTTAAACTCAATCCATGTTTATAAAATTATTTTCAAGACAAAAATCACATTATTTTAACCGTTGAACAATGGCACAACACACGCCAGAAAATAAAGCAAGCCCAAGGGCCTAAACCAAAACTTAGTGTTTCACATATTAGCTTTGCCAAAGAATTATCATAAAGCCATAGTAAAACACTGAAATTAACAAACTATCACAAGATGAATGGTGATTAAGAACACTCACCTAGTAAGAAGTTAGATGTGAGGCCATATTTGTTTACAAGCTTTGTACAACATCGCGAGAGAACATGACCTTTACGGTCCGACGCTCATCCAAGAAAGAGGATTTCCCGGGGTTCTGAATGCATTATATAGCACTGCATGCTGATGCTCTTCTGTTTTTTACCGCATTGCGGCACTAGAGCACCTATCAACTATACCTTTACAATGCATTAAAACAAAAGCGAATCTTTAAGAGAACGCAATGATGTTGCAGTTTGCAACCACAGCTGAGAAACACTGCCTCCTGGAATGCTTCTTGATATGCAGGCAGGCTAGAGCGGGGAGGAGAAACTCGAGGTCAACTCATGAGGGGAACAGCTTAAGTTTGAACAGACACCAGTATTCAGGAGCTCAATCTACCGCGCGTTCAAACCAATACATTATTACTCGCTCAAATTAAGTTTCATTATACATGCCGTTACTAAGAGAGAGACAAATTCGTGGCATTATTATTTAAATAATGGCACATCGTGCTGTAGGTAATCTTCTAACGTGTGGAATAAGATTGTATGAAAACGATAGGCTACAGAATTCACACAACACTCTATCCTAAGCATGGACAATAAGTTCAAACCATCTCGCTCTGATTTAATATATACCAATGGTTCCCAACTGGTTGTCCGCGGACCCCTTTGCTTCCACTAGGACAATAAATACGTAAGAATATTATAATATGACAATAAACTTGGTTGTTTTATTAAAAATATTGTAACCAACATATTTGCCAAGCGGTAGCTTAGGGGGTCCCCGCCATATCGGTGTTAGGATGAGGGAGTCATTCAAAATAATTTTTTGGAACCACTGGTATAGGCGATGAAGCCTTAATACAGGGACTGCGTATTGAGCTCTTTCAATCTGAAGCAAAGGCGTGTTCGCCACGCAAGACATAAGTACTTGAGTTTCTGCAAACAATTGCTAGCTTATAACTACCCTTCGGAGAATTTAAGCTTTAAGTAAAAGCACCTCTTAAACAAAATCGCGCTAAACTTTAGAATAAGGTGACCGCCGTCACAACCGGGCCGTACCGAGTGGGACCAAGTCTACAATTTAGCCAATATTACGAACATGATTACATCCCGATTGAATTCGGCAGATAAACGACTGTTGTAGCGATATTTTAAGAAAGATGTGGAAGGGCAAAAAAGCTTCTGTATTAAGAATTCTAGGTCCGTGACAGGTTATGTTAGGTTAGGAACAGTTATGTTAGCTTAGCAGCAGTATTCTGCATAGTGCGGGGTTCGTGCCATGTAACGATGTTTTACGAAAGGCGTGGAAGGGTAATAAGACTTCTAGAAGTAGTGATAGCCAAATTCTAGGTCAGGGACTGGTTATGTTAGGTTAGGAACATTTGTATTAGTTTAGGAGCAATAAATATACTGAATAGCGCAGAGTTTATTATATCACACTTTGAATTTTTCTGCAAAGGGAAATTTTACCCTTGCACCGATCGTTTCTCTTTTGTTCCCTGCGGCTCGGAGGGGTACGGTCGCTAATGGCAGAGCATAGCTGGCTACGCTATTCTGAAGGAGTTCCCAAAATCGTTTAGGCCGATTTTTTAGAAAATGTTTTCATCGTGTAAACTGATAGTAAAATCATGAGATATCCCCAATCTTTGTATCAAATCCCCCAAAATATTTATCAAATATAAAATGTTTTAATATGATTTTTTGTTCTGGAACCATGTTGTTCACACACACACATAGGCCTATAGACAGGGAACCTTAAAACATGTATCATCGCTTAAAATTCAACTGCAGTCTTATTATGTTTGCGAACAGACTTCTAAGTTAGCGATGGGGACTATAGGGTAAGTAACCTAAATTTTCAGTGAATTATAACAATCATATAGGGTACTTATATAAAAATGCCATCCCTGTTCCGATTTGTCGCAGAACTACTAATGAGGTAAACTGAAATTCTGTATAAACATAGTGTTTAAGCCCGGAAAGGTTATAATACTGTAATCTTTTACTAACCTCCGCTGTTTCACCTATTATCATAATTATTAAAATCCAATATCAGTTAATTATACAAGCCAAGACACCAACAACAAATGTCGGCTTGGGTGGCGCAGTTAGTATCGCACTGGCTTTCTGTACTGAAGGTTGCGCGTTCGATCCCGGCCCAGGTTGATGGCATTTATATGTGCATAAATGTCAGTAGATTTACTGGCATGAAAAAAGAACTCCTGCGGGGTAAAATGTCGGCACACAGGCGACAATCACAGGCCTAAGTTGCAGTGCATCCCCATCGTTAAAGAACCATACATACCAACCAACCATCCAACATAAATGAAGAACTCATTTAGTGAGGCTACAAGTTGGTTTAAAGCCAATGGCCTTAGCCTGAACGCTGGGAAAACCCAACATATTTTGTTTACATTGAAACAGCTGACTTGTGACTATTTCCAACCTAATGTGAAACTATTAGGTATTGTGATTGACTCAAAACTGAAATGGAATGCCCACATTGACTCTCTTTGCACACGCTTGGCCAGGGTACTGTACTTGCTGAGACATTTGAAACATCTAGTACCTAAGGAATTCCTTAGAAATGCCTACTATGCTTTCAATAATAGTGTATTAAACTATGGTATCCTTGTATGTGGCAACTCCTCCAGTGTGGACAGAGTTCTCAAGTTGCAAAACCAAGCCATCCCCATCATGACAGGTTCAGCATACGATGCTCATTGCAAGTCTTTGTTTACATCAGAAAGAATTCTGACAGTAGTTAACTTATATATATATACCAAAGCCTAGTTAAAATTAAGTCTAACGTAAATGAATATAACTTGAGATCTGACTACCATGACTATAATACAAGACATAACCATCGTCTTGATGAACCTGCCGCCACTGACAGTAACAACACGTAATTTCCCTGCAATGGCTGTAATGTTATTCAATAGGTTACCCCCATATGCATCTGGTCTGCCTATTTCAAGATGTAAAAGACGTTTGCACCAATGGTTAGCAAGAAATCCATTTTGTAATACAAATGAATTTTTAGATGCATCTGCAAATATGTATATGTAATTTTTAATGTTATTGACTCTGTCCATACATCATTCATGATGTTTACGACATTAAGCTTTGTTATTATTATTATTATTATTATTATTAACAAATGAACAGAGGAACATCAATATTTAGCGACCTGGTAAGTCCAATAGAAGACAATCCTACTTGGTTACAGCACTCTACTTGAATATTGTATTCAAACAATTATCATGACAAGAAACATTCGTTAAGATTTATGCGATTTTTGTCAAATAATTTTTTAGCTCTTGCGTTATTATAACTGACTAGTTGTTGTCCGTCCTTCGTATTGGTGAAATAGTATTTTGCACAGTTTTAGCCTAACCAAGAAATATCTCGATGAAGAAAGCGGCGTTTCGCTAGAGCTTTGCGCAATGTGTCTTGCATCATCTAATTCACTGAATCTGATCTCTGTTGCCGAGCTTAATCAGACTTGTTTTCTCGCGCAAACTATATTACTCTGGCTTCTTATTAAATATTTTATTGTGCGTATAGAAAATAGGTTAAATGTTGAAATAATACTACACAAATAAAGGAATAATCTGGTTATTATTATTATTTTATTAATATGTATTATAGGGTTATGATTAAATACTAATTGTTATTAAAGTATTATTAAACTGTTATTATTATTAATAATATGAAATAACAAGGAGCAAACACCGTACACGGAATTTGGAATCTAATATTTAAACATAATTAAATATTGTTTTGAAATTCTACATTTATGTAATTTTATATACGGTACTAATACTCAAAGTACATTAGTGTGGCTCATTGTATAATTTCTCTCTTTTGCCTTGTCAGTCCCCGTTGGCATTCTTCTTTGCCACGTTTAAAACGATTGATTCTGTATACGCAATATCATTCCATGTATATCCATGGAAACCATTAAGATATACTGTTTATCCTCGTGAAGTGTTAAGTAAAATTATAAATATGCCTAATGTGAGAATGGAGACTTATTATACACGATCTTAACTCTTGGTGCCATGTGCTTAAGGACATTTCCCACATCCAACCTGCATAACACGAAAACTGAGACTTGAAACCTAATCCCATCTCAACACACACTGCAACTTCTAAAACTACACCTGTCCAGCAAGCTTTTAGAATGATTGAATTATATATTGTAAGGGACCCTCTGGCGGAACCATTAAATCATCCTTGAAGTAATCTTCATTCTCTTTAACTTCTCTCGAAACTAAAATTTTTAAATCTCGTAAAGTCCCTTAAGGCTTCCATTTGATTTTATTTGCAAAAATACAAAACATACTCCAACGCACAAAGTAGTGCATGGAATAGTCGTTTCAATGAAAACTTTCAATGTGGGTTTTTATTATTTGAAAATTACTTCCTTTGCCCATTATTACGTTTGTTATTCTCTTCATGTAAATTGGTTGTAAAAGTGAAAAGAATCTCGTTACTCCATAGTACCGCATCCCCAAAGGATTACATAACCCAAATTAAATATAATTAATGCACTCACCTAACTTCCTTTACTTTAAGTATGGGCCAATACATGTTCTCACTTTCACATTCTGATATAGAACAAGAGGCCGTATTGCAAAGAGCGCGTACTGAGTGGGTGGTTTATAACTAACACTTCAGATAATATTTTGAGAAACAAATGTTGCGTATAAAAATGTTAGCTCTTAATTTAAGCACCCCATATTCAAAATGTATACAAAATCTTTAGAGTCGTTTTCAGCATTTCTATTTCTAGTGAAATAAAATGCCAGATTTCACACATTGCCGGTAACATAACATATATATATATATATATATATGTGTGTGTGTGTGTACGAGGCCCGTCCATAAAGTAAATTTCCCTGGGGCCATTTACATAAACAAAACACAATTTGAAGGAAATATTTATTGCAACTGACACAGCCAGTGTTCAGCTATTTTCAACATATTCGCCACAGGAATTCAAACACTTGTCATACCGTGTCACCAACTGTTGAATGCCTGTGTCGTAGAAGTGTGCCATCTGGGATTTGAACCATCGTGTGACAACCACCTTCCCCTTTCCGTCATTCTCTGTCATTCTTTGTCATTTCTTGAGATGTAGGAAAAGATGGAAATCACTGAGAGCGCGGTTCCGGGCTTTAGGGTAAATGTTTAAAAGCCTCCCAGTCGAACTAATGCAAGAGACTTGCTAGGAGGTGTTTAAACATCCACCCTACATCCCGGACTTAGCTCCCAGTCATTTCCATCTTTCCTACAGCTAAAGAAATAACAGGAAATGGAAGAGAATGACAGAGAGGCGGAATTGTTTGGCGGCAGACTTCTACGGCACAGGTGTTCAAAAGATGATTCCACAGTATGACAAATGTTTTAGTTCTGGTGGCGATATGTTGAAAAATAGCTGAACACTTGCTGTATCTGTTGGAATATATATGTCCATGAAATTGTGTTTTGTTTCTGTACACGGCCCCAGGGAAGCTTACTTTATGAAGGCTTCTCGTTTTCGATTCTGTGAGCTTACTTTGGTCGATTCGTTTTTTTTTTATAATGTCAAATAGATTAGAGACGCTTTCTAATCGTTTAATTTATGAATGATTCGCGTGTAAGTGTTAATAAAATATATGTTTTAATTATTTTGTTCTTAATTTTTAATCTGTGAATTAATCATCGTGAGCGAAGCCGCGGGCCCCTGCAAGTAAAATAATAAAAAGTAACAACAAAAAAAGAGTATAATTAATGTCCCAAACCATTCTGTACACACAAGTACTCGATTTAAACTGCTCAGAAGAATAACATTTCTTTCTTTCCCTTAGTTGTAGAAACGTTTCTGCGATTCACGCTGCCCGGGCCTTACATGCCCACGACATGTTAGAAGAGGGATTACCTTTGGATCAAATATATCCTATACTATTTTGACCAGACAAGGACATGGAAGGCCACCTCAAATGGGTGATCAGTCCAATGCCGGGGCCACATCCAGAAAGTAGGAACAAATTGGACGAAACACACAAGTCGCTCACACACTCACTATGAACAACGCGCCGTGGAGTGAAGATGATGACGGAAAAATGATATCCGGGGACCACAAGGACCTGAAGTCACTCCACATTCGTCTTACAGGAGATAAAAATCCCGGAAATAAACCCCTTTTACGTATCTTGTCCAGACCGGGAATCGACCCGCTGCGTGGACAGAAAATCTTAATATGCTAGAAAAGGTCATTAACATCACTAACTAACTGACCAAAAAAGGCAATGAATCCTTACGAGTAGACTTTTTTAAAAAATACCATAAGACCCACCGAAGTTTCCCGTTGTTCGACTCAGCTTCTTCATATATAATTACTGAAATTTAAGAATAATTTATTTATAAGCTATAATTAATACGATTTTGATGTGCAATACATCTAGAAAGAACACAACTTATGCTCCATAGAATAATGGAACTGGCCTCAACAGCCGGCAAAAAAAATACTATCAGTACGAATGCACCCTTCCTTCTTGGCTGCAGTCGATTTCAATATGTTTGTTCAACTGCATTACCAGAGCATGCGAACGTGGACGCGAAGGATAGGATTTTCTGTTATTCCTTTCAACTTAAATGCAGCATTCAGAATTATAAATCTCACATTATTTTGCAGTCAATGTCGGATTGTAAAGGAATAACGGACGTTAGGCTCCGTTATCACTGTTGTGTATTAAACAAAGCAGCAATTCACCAAAGACCAGTTCTCTTTAACTAATTTGTGAAAGTTGACTTATTTGGCGATTTGTAAAAATGGATTACTAAAAACAGTAAAATAGTAAAAAAGCATAGCTAAAAAATAAATATTATTGAAAGTTTAAATATATAAAATTCTTCAGTCAAAAATGTCACCAAATTTAAAGCCCTCTGAAAAATTTGTAAGGTTGAGTGACCAGATATTCTGGATAGGATACGAGTGTAAGGGTAGGGGGAAAATACTGTAGTTAGCGGACGCGATATTAGTCAAATTGCAACAGTTTAATTTGAAGCTGAGATCTGGTCATTGGTCCTATGAATATGTTTATTTATATTTTCTAACACCATCCAAATCAATATTATAATGATTTTCAAATGACCCAACATCAAAAACAATTTCCTTGCACCACAGCCATGTGAAGTATAAGTTAATATCCGAATGTCTCTTTCAATTGAGATGTGATCCGTAGTCCTAACAATTTCGCAACTGCGTTTTTCACTTAATACCCACATTGATTTTCACTTCACATTAACACAGAAAGCGCTCTCCTTCTTCCGCAGTCATCTCCAGCATTGTCTCTTTCAAATATAGATCTCTCAGTATCGATTGGTCACCATTCCCTTTCTTCCTTGTGAAGATAATGAGTTTGTATTCTGCAAAAATGTACAATCAGTTATAAATATTAGCTTCACTTTAACATTAACTTTAAATGACATATCCTTACATATAAAGTAAAGGGGAGATATCAAATCTAAAGAATGTTTCCACGAAATTTGTATTATTTTCAGATTGTGATAATTTATTAAATTATTGAAAGGAGGCATTTATAGGCCTACAAGACTGTATTGACATTTGTATAGGCCTATTCAGAACTACTGCTGATTGCCTTTTCATGATAAACCGTACATTCATATGCAATACCTTTCCGGATGGTATTAATTATACCTGTCATCAATCTTTCCCTGTTTGATTTCAAGTTCGCCTATCCAAATCCATTTTTAAATTTTGATGTTTCACATTTTCTTTTCATTATCCTTAAGTTATTTTCTGTTTCCATGGAAACTATTCTGGAAATATAACGAGTAGTTTTTTCCCCCGTAAAACAGAAGCTGTTAATTAAATATTATGAAAGCAGAAATTGCCTGTAAATTAAGCTTCTCTACTAGAAAATATCGTAATTTACCACTCATATCCACATCAGATGAGTTTTCAAAACATATCGAAGGACTTAATGATTTGTGATTGATCCTTTTTTCCTATTTATCGTAATTATATCAATACTGCGATAATTGCCGCCATCCGCTATATAGTGTATTTCTTCATAGACTTGGAGTCTTTTTTTCTTTAGTGCCTTGGCTATAATGCTCCTTTTGGTGTTATGATGTTTTATGCATAGGGATTCTCTTTTGGGGTTAAATGTTAAGTAACTTTACAAGAAAATAGATGAATGTTAGGAAATGAAACAATGGTGGAGCAATTTTAAATGTATTACCTAACTCATCTAGATTCACAACGATTAGCCTCACGTTAGCTTTGTTTCTAATCTCATCACATAGTTGTGTATACATCTACAGGCATGTCAAAGAAATCGTGGGGTACAAAACTACGGCACGCCGACCTAAGTTATAGTAAACGAATTTTGCTTCCTTATAAATTTTTTTCCATTAGTAAAAACGTTAGGGATTTAACTCTAATCTTTTTCGGCAAAGATTTTGTGCAATTTAATACTGTAATTGGATAAATGTTTTGGTAAAGAAAGTTAAACATGGGTGCTCCTAAAATCCTTAGGGTTCCTTTCCTGAGATTTTGAAATCCTTTGAATAAATTTATCGTTATTCGTCTCCCAGTAATGCCATGGTTCGAACTTATGTGACTGACATAAAGTTCCTGAGTGATAAAGAAATTCGGCCGTTCAATTTGTAGATGGATGACAGGCTATTTTTTTCATAATTGCCATGAACTATTATGCTATAAATTAAACAAGTGTGTGTTTTTTTAATTCAACTGTGTTTATACTCCTTTTAGCTACGAGGCCATATCAAGAGTTCGGATCTATGTCTTTACAGTAGGATAGGCCATAGAACTATTGTAAATTATTTCTATTGTTAGTGCATTTTATGGAGTGAATTTTAACTGATACCAATTTTAAATGGATATGATACAGGATGAAATGATGAGGATGATTCATGGTATGTAAATATAAAATTCGGCATTTGCCTTTACGACTGGGGAAACCGTGAAACAAACCCATGTCAAATTGGCCGGCCACAGGATTTAAACCTAGGGCCTTTTGAATGCGAGTCCAAGACGTTACCAACTCGGCCTCCTCGGACGGTTAAACAAGTGTTTTTATCCCTAGTTTATCGTTTGCTTAAAGCTTGTAAAGAAGGTTGTGTTTCTCGCTCATTTTTTCCCACAGAGCAAAACTACTGTCGTAAAGGCTTCAAATGAACGTGCAAGAGGTAACCTTGGGAATACTACAATGTAGTAAACAATAACATACGTCTAGCGAAAATCCTGCGGAAAATTCTTTTTCTTTCCCAGAGATATTGCTGTCCATTTACTAGATCTCATCCAGACGTGAAAATGCACAGAGATGTTCCTGTCCAATGAGAAACTCCCAGCTCACAAGGACTTTGGAACGAGGATTCTGTGAAAATAGGTATGTTTCCATGACCAGTGCTAGTACCTTGATAATGAGTCTGGAAAGAACCTGGTACTATCTCAAGTCTACTGTCCGACTATGAAATACAGTTAAAAGCCTGGAAATTAAATCCTGTGTTGATTAAAAGAAGAGTTCTTGGATGGTCTAACAAGCGAGTTTCTGAAGCTATTTCTGATGGAAAACCTTTCTTTTAGGTCCTAAACAGCCAGCAGGGAAATTTTACGAAGCAATGAAGAACCAGAGAAATATAAACTGTCAAAGATTTTACAAACAACCTTCTAATTCCAAGCGAGCTACCGAAAGGAAGTGAGAATAACGAAAGCTTGAATACAAATACAAAAGAAACCTCGTTTCTACTATTCAGGATAAGTAACTCGGACATAGGCTACCCTGGTATAAGATAGTCACTGATGAGTTTACGATGAATTCACTTCTCTCTTTTCCAAACCCAGCAATTTGTGTGCCATGTGAGTACTCTTCACATGTTACCGAAGTAGAAAAGAGAAAATTGAATGATGACATAACTAAAGAAGTAATTGAATTCCATTGTCCAGGTTAGCAGGCAGTACATCACCCGGACGGGATCATGTTTACTTGCGAGTGTTGAAAGATGGCATTACAGTAGACACAGTTTCCCTTATTGCTTTAAGAATGCTTACAACAAGTCATATTCTGTCATATAATATAAATCAGGTAATGTTAGTAACGTGAAAATTGGCGTCCAATTACAATCTCTGCTCAGCACTTTTCCAAGTTGTTGAACGGACTCTAGATCTAAGTCTTCGAGAATTTGTATCCTTCAGTAATCATCACAGTGTCTGTCCGTCCGTGTGCCTGTACGCGCGATAAATCAAATACGCTTTATCGGATTTTCATGAAACTTGGTTTACGCATTTATAACGGCCATGGCAAGAAGCCTACATATTTCGGACCAATGAAAGGTCGCATACTTTTTAAATGTGAAATCATGACTATACTGCAAAGCCGCTTTGCTAATCATTGAGGACCTTGACACCATTGCAGTCAGATGTCTGTTTATTTCGTTGTTCAAGTTGAACTGAGTACTACATGAATATTGTTATATACAGAAGATATGTTACTGTGAAATAATTGGGCCTATATACATTAAGCGGAGTTCTCTGCCAATGCATTTTGTTAAATGTTGACATATTTTTAAGAATTTCTTATATCAGTATCTACGATTATGAATTAAGGTTAAGCATCACATTTTAGACATTTGTTCTTCCGCAAGTCGTGTTTAATGAATAAATCTGGAGCTGTCTAGGAGACCGATTACAAAAAATAATTTATTTTCTCCATATCATATTGCAATTATCACTGATTAAACGAAATCATTCTGGACTTGGTTACATCAGTTTACCTGATTTTGTTATATTGGCGAAAATGTGATCTCAACCTGGCATTTTTTATCGTTTTTCCTTAAAATGGCATTTTGTACTTCTTCTAGTTGCAACAAGCAGGTCAGTTGGGGTACTCACGTCCTTCTCAGCGAGTATTCGAATTTTCCGTTGTACCTCGTTGTCTGTTGTATTTTTAGGGAAGAATATCACTGCCAAAGCTTCCACTGCTCCTTGAGGGTTTATAGCAAGCCTTCTTCTGTTTCTATTGTTAAATATGGTCTGGTTAAAAATTCTCCGGATTTCGGCACTCTTTGTATATTATATTCCAAAGATTATTTCAAGTCTGTGCTGTGCAAAATTTTTTCTAGCTTTCAAATTAGTCAAAATTACTGTAAGCATCCTGTTATAAATAAATCTTCCAAACGGACATAATTATATGAAATCCCAATGCAAGACTCACCCGACTTTTCATTAGAAGACTGTTCTTTTGTCTTCCACAGTTATCTTATAAAACAATGCATCTTCTGAAAATACAACTATTGTTACATAATGGAAATAAACCTTAACAGATTAGCCTCTTTAGGCGAGAATAAACAATGTTTTCAATACGATAGCACCCTTCCTTCTTGGCTGCAGTTGAGTTCACTATGATTGTTCAACTGTATTACCAGAGCCTGCGAACGTGGATGCGAAGGATAGGATTTTCTGTTATTCCTTTCAACTTCAATGATACATTTAGGATTATGAATTTAAAATTATTTTGAAATCAAAATCAGATTGTAAAGGAATAACAGACGTTAGGCTCCGTTATCGCTTTTGTGTATTAAACAAAGCAGCGATTCACCAAAGACCAGTTCTCGTTTTAACATTTGCCGAAATTTTCTTGCCGAAATCAGTCTTGGAGACAGATTTTATAAAATCAATAAAATAGTGAAATCAGATGCATGGAAAAATATAATTAAAATATAACCTAAATAGATCAACCTCTTCAGTTAAATTATGGCTCTCTCAAAGATTCGTAGCTTGAAGGTTGAGAGTCCAGTAGGACTATTTTGTGCAAGCCTAGACCAAGGGCGTAATGGTACAGTGAAAATAGGAAACGATCAATTAAGATTAATCAAATTACCGCATTTTAGTTAGATGCTGAGATCTGGTCTTTGGTCCTATGAACATGTTTATTTATAATTTCTGTTTAACACTCAAATCAACATTACAGTAATTATCACTCTACCTAACGTCGAAAACGATTTCTTGCTCCGGAGTCATCTCCACCATAAGTAAATGTTGTTTTAATTGAGATGGGATCTGTATAGTCCTGTCAATTAATTTACCTACAATTTTCTCTTATCACTGACATTACACTGATCTTCACGTCACATCAACACAGCAAACGATTTCCTTCCTCAGCAGTTATCTCCAGCATTGTCTCTTTCCATTGTAGATCCCACAGCATCTGTTCGGTACCATTTCCATTAATCCTTTGAAGAAGGTCCAGACAACGATAGTGTATTCTGAAGAAATGAGAATTTCATTGTCATAGTAATTTTAAAATGGCTTACACTTGCATATGGCATAATACGGGATATCAACCCTGTAAAAGGTATGTTTCCACGAAATACTTATTCTTTTTAGATTGTGATTTATAATGCAGATATTAGAAGTAGGCGGCTGGATCTTTGCTATTGACCTTCCATGAAATAAAGTACATTCATAATAAGCGATACCTTTCTCTGATATTAATTATTCCTGTGATCACTGCTTCCATTCTCCTCTCCGATTCTAGCAATCTGAATGCGAAAGCGTATTGAGATTTTTATCTGTGATTTTTTTAAATTTTCATCACATACAATTTCCTCCAATTCATCCAAAATTTGCATTCTGTTTCCGTGGATACTGTTGTGGAAATATATTTTATTGTTTATTCTTCAGATATAGATTTAAATTATCAGCCCAGGACTTTGCATTAAATAAGGCTGTGATGATAGAATTACGGCCATTCACTCCCTATCCGGTGATGGTAGATAGGGCAGAATGTTTTCATTTTGGTCCTTTTATTTTTGGAAAGTTGGAGGGATACTAGGACCGAGTTCTGATAATTCCTGATTTCGTACTGGATGTTCCGTATTTTTGTAACAGTGATTAATCCCATCATTTCCTACCAACCCAATGGGATAGTTACCGCCGAATCTATAGTCCTCCCCCAAGTAAGCATGCTTACCTAGCTAGGTGGCAGCGATTGAGAGAGGTCTGCTACCTGGCAAACCCCTAGCGGTCTCCCAGAACTGTCACCAACACGCTTTCCGTCTGCAAGCCACGTGGCACGAACTTCCCGCGTCAACTTTGACGATATGCTGGAGTTTGCAAACTATGTGAAAATCATAGACGAGCAAGCGAGAAGAATGTTGTCGTAGCAATATGTAAGCGACATGGAGGACCCTTTTCACAAATATAGGGATCGCAAATTTAAGTTGCAATTCAGATTTTAAAGGTAAACAAACAATGAAGACCAGTTCCTGCTGGCCCCTCCCCTGTGCTACTGCCGAAGGCGTGCGTAGCAGGTGGAGATGATAGGCGCGGCCAGCTTAACATATTGCCAACATCCACTTAGAATAATACAATGTTCTTATGCTTAAAACTATTACGATAATATTTTTATAATAGTAAAACTAGATGGTTTTATTCAGAAAATGTTTAGTATTCCTCATAAATGTTCTTAAAAAATACAACTGGTGAAAATGTATGCTGACTTTCTCCCTATCATATTGGTTACTATGAAGTAGCCATTTTAGCTCGACTGTGATGCATCTACACGGTTGCCATTTACTGCAGAATCCGAACTCCTGCTGGAACCTCCCCTGACAGAGGTATTACGATACGGAACTCCAAGGGGCCTGCCAGCTGGGTATGGGTAAGCCCCTATACCTAGGGGACGACTATAGATTCGGCGGTTAGTTTCTGCAATAAAGACAGTAATCGCTTACCAGTGCAATTTCTTGTGTAGATGTTTTTAATCTACTATTATCACTGGAATATTTAAAAATACTAACAAATATAGATATTATCTCCACTTCAATGTTGTGCTTCCGTTCGAGCTTTCAAACAACCTACCTTTCTTAGATTAATGAAATGAATTTAGAATAATAGATGGTTTCGTCTAAACGGACTTCAGAAAGTTGATTGAGATTTACGAGAGTTCAACATAAGGCAAAATTAAGAATGCGATTTCCGAAGAAATGTGTTAAAACAGACTTGAAAAGAAAAGGTTAAGAATGTTTCATGTCACACACTATGAAGATAATTGGCTTAATTAATAAATTGTTTTCATGTGATTTTCCCTCTGTTGATTGCCTTTAAGAAACGTAAGAATACGTATAGGCCATTCGCTCATGGAAATTACGTTCAACCACTACCTATTTGGATAGGATAGATAGGGTGAAATGTTTTGTTACTTCTAATCTTCGAAAAATATGTCTGAGTTTTTGATAACTCGACATTTCTTATTATTTCTTATTTTTATAACACTGATTATTCCGATGAGTCCCTTCAGGATTTCAACCCAATTTGACCATTAGTTTCTACGATGAAGTTATACAATTAGTTAAATCTAAAAATAAATTTTGATGACTCCATAAAGACCATTGGTATATATATACATTAGTATATTTCTTTTTTATATAAGATTTTTTTGACAATCCATTTACCTTTCTTTATTTAATTAAATCGTTTAGAATAACAATTATTTATCTTTATAACTTTGGAACTAAATATTTTGTATAAGTCTTTTTTGCAAATTTCACCAATTATCTTCATAAATTGTTTATTCATGAATATAATAAGGAATTTTTAATCATAACTGCGCTTAAGAGGTTTAATGTGAAATGTTATATTGGATGGGATTAACATTTTCTAGAGTAACTTAAATATTCAAGTTAAACTTGAAGGAAAATTAAAAGTGTATTTCGAAGAAATACTTTAAAATAGAAATAATGGCAAGAAAAGCTTAAATGTTTCACGTCATGCGCGATAAAGACGACAGACGTAAACACGAAATATGCTTTCCGTGCGATTTTCCATCTTTTGAGCGTTTCAAAAAGAGTAAAGTTTATGATTTACTAAGCAGGCTATCTGAATGAATTTGAAAAATAAAGAATATTCCAAAGTTCCATGAACTTTAAAAAGGCGTTGCAATAAATTATGCCACATTCCTCACTGAATTATCAGCCATTTTAAATGAAGACAATGCACTTATCCAATGTCCTTGTCTAGTGAAGAAACGTGATTCTGTAAGACCCGGGCGATCTAAACGACAATCCCGCAGGGAGATAAAACTGATACAAAGAAGAAGTGATTACCTTGAAATATATTATTTGACTGTAAAATGATTAATTTACATATATTTTAGTATCTTCGCAAGGAAACTTATGAGGAAAGAGAGAAGTTCGTAGCCTTTATGAGGAAAATCTGAAATCATTTTCATTGCGCTTTTTCATGGTCTAGTAGAAAGCATAGGGCCAAGTAAAGACAATGCAGATTTGAATCTATATTCAAGAGAAAGGAGGTATTTAAAAAAAATTAACATTAAAAATTCATATAACTTCTCGACTCTTAATAATACAACTTAAATAGAGAAAGCTGGTGATTGCAGGAGTATGCTTGCAGTTGTGTAAGCCTCGTAATATTCGCTAGGTTGGGTTTTAAACTTGTATTTCTCACTGTAAAATAAGTCTAGCTTAATGGAAGCTCGTCCAATAATGACACTTGTGAAGGAAGTGCACGGAATGCCATGTGGGTGTCGTCAATGTGCCCACATTTCACAAACTCCTCGCAGAAGTTTTCCGTGTAAACCAGGAGCCGACTGCACTGACGTCAAAGAGCAACTTTCTGTCCTCGCCTGGTCCAGCATATAAATACCCTTCAGTAAATTTGTACGAAGATTCGAATAATTTATGTTGACTTTAATAAGCCTGCAGGCCGTTTGTGTTCAAAATCTAAACTAACTCGTTAAAGCCGTTTTCGAGAAAGGCGCAAAAAAGTTATGTAAAATGGTTTTAAAAATAAGAAAATGACTCCGCTTTTGTCTCATGACGATACGTAACCCAAATGTAAAATTTCGCATTTACATGATTTTTAATTTTCAAGCTATGCAGGCTCGAACACAAGGCATCTTCTGTTTATTGTAACTATGGTACGGGTTGAAGAAGTAAAATTCTGTCGTGAAAATACCCAACATGATTTCCTCAACTTTTCATATTGCTTCATGAGTAAGTGGCCGTATTGTGAAGGTGCATATTATTTGCAAAGCAAAACTTAAAACTTAAATTCTTGGATGAAATGGGTAGCTTATAATTATTCCTAGAAAGTTTGTAGGTCTACAAAAATCCTTCAAATAAAGGCTTTGGAAATCAGCAGTCTATGTATCGTTTGTATAGAGCTCGTCAGAGCTGTTTTCAAGAACCACGTGAAGCGGAATTTTCTCGTGTAAAATGGTGGGAAGAGCCTTAAGTGAAATATATAATTGCATTAATATTGCCTACTATTTTCACTGTTGAACACACAGTTCACAGACACGGACAGATACACACAAACACATAGACAAGTAGTCTGAATTGGAGTTCAATGTATCTCAAAACTTGATTTAATTATGACAACCCGTCATCCAATTTAAGGACCTATCACTATATTTTCACTGTCTATTGTGCTTGTAATACGGGAAATCGATTGTTCAGATTATTTAATGACTGATGGGTACTGAAACTTAGGCCTTTGACTACCGCAATTGGAAGAATTTCGACCCTCTTGAGTTATGTTTAATGCCTGTAAAATGACAAATATTAACTCACATAAATATGCAACCGATCTGGGCCAGGATCGTACCTACGACCTTAGGCAGAGAAACCTAATGCCATACAGGTATGCCATACAGGAGTACTTTTGTGTATAAAAGTACATTGAAAAGTATGTACTGTATCTGTATCTGTATCTGGTACCCTATGATCCCCAGGTGGGGCGAAGGGGCCTCCAAGTGGAGGTTTCATTACCTATACTAATTTTGATATGCTCCTTTGCCGAGAGAGGGTAGAGGGACAGGTGGTAAGCCCATCGCCTCGCAAGCCCCCTCTGGAAACTAAGTATTTCTTGGACGTGAAAGGGCCGAGAAATTTTATCCAGAGGCTCTAATTTAGGCTTGGAGTTCTTTTACGTGCCGTAAATCTACGACACGGGACCCCCAGCTTAAAGTCCCTCCCGGAAGACTCCGTGCCCAGGATTTTTACGTCCTGAAAAATCCATCGACCGCGGCCGGGTTTGATCCCGCGCCCTGCGGATCTAGAGGCGGGCAGGCTACCTCTAGACCACCGCGGCCGACATGTACTGTAGATAACCTATATTTAAAAAAAAAACTAGAGATGGGACTATAGTTGAGAGAGAGAGAGAGAGAGAGAGAGAGAGAGAGAAAGAGAGAGAGCGAGAGGGGGGTGTGAGAGAGAGTTTGTAAGGGAAATAGAGTAGAACGAAATAGAGGTGTGCAATAAGCAGTGACATCTACTACCTATGTCATTAATTTCACTATCATAAGATAACAAGCGGCATAACTATCTGTTTAACTTATTATAATTTTTTTAAGTTTTAACATCCTTTTGTTATTTATTTAACTAAGAGCATACAGCGTACAGGGAATTTGATATCTTAAAATTTAAACAAAATTTAATAGAGTATTGCAATTCAAGATTTATTTATCTTTGTACACTAAATACTCACAGTAAATTCGTATGGAGTGCTGAATTTTGAGTACTTTTGTGATAGGCTCATTCTACAGTTTCTCTATTTTGCTTTCTCCATGACCAATTGCCTTTCCATCTTGAGGTATGAATTAAGAAGCTGTTTATGACACGATGAAGTTTTGATATAAAATTTCTCTTGCCGTTTCTTGAATTCGTGTCATTATGCCTTGTATATCCATGGAAACCATTGTGGTGTACTGTTTATCCTCGTGAAACGTTAAGTAATTTATAAATAATGTGAAAGTAGAGATTTGTTGTAAGCGATCTTAACTATAGATATCATGAACTTACGGACATTCATCCAGCATTACTCGAAAACTAACAATCAAATAACAAAGCTATATTTTTTATTGTTCAAAATGTCCCTTGAGGCTTCCATTTAAAAAAATACAAGACATAATCCAACCCCGAAATAGTACATCGAATTGTGTTTTCAATGAAAAGTTTCATTGTATGAAGTTTTATATAATGAGAATTGCTGAGAATTACAAACTAATAATTATCATATTAGAGACATGAAATATTACGGTACCGGTAGGATTGTACCGGTAGCAATAATAACACAACTTCGGATATTAATTTTTCACCCGATGATTTTAACTCCTTTTGTATTGATTGAATGTGATTTAAAAAATCGTCTTAATTGTACATCTACAACAAATACTGGTATGGTACAGCCTATTGACAATGATATTCCATTTCAGAGTTTGTTTTCTTGGAAGAATGTTCATCCTGTTGATGTTATTAATGCTGTAAACAATTTTAAGCCATCTAGATCCACTGATATATATGACATTTCTAACTATATCCTTAAAGAAACTATTAATGAAATTGCAATTCATTTGGCTATGCTTATAAATGTATGTTACAGTAAGGGGATATTCCCCGAGTGTTTGAAACGCAGTAAAGTAATTCCTGTGTTTAAGAAAGGTAGTAGAGAAAACATCGCAAATTATAGGCCTATTTCACTTATACCCATCTTTTCGAAGCTTTTAGAATATTTTATGAAGGAGCAATTGAGTAATTTTTTTAAAATAAATAACATAATTACGCATTCGGAATTTGGATTCCAGAAGGGTAAATCTACTGTGACTGCTCTTGAGTGTGTAGTAAATCATATTTTGAATGGTTTTGAAAATAAGTTATATGCTTCCCTGAGTATGTTGGTCTTAAGCAAGGCCTTTGACTGCGTTTCTCACGAACTTTTAATCGGTAAACTGCATCTTTATGGTATTCGTGGAATTTGTTTAGATTTATGTACTTCCTATCTTACTGGTAGAAAACAGTGTGCTTTTATAAATGGTGATTTGTCAGATTTTGTTGATTTGGTCTGCGGAGTACCTCAAGGTTCTATATTAGGACCTCTTCTATTTATTATTATGATTAATGATGTTGTAAATCATATTGATGCATTTCCAGTTTTGTATGCTGATGACACGTCTTTTATAAGCATGAATTCCGATCTTCTTTTACTTAGGCAAACGAATGTAGATATCTTAACGTCCGCTGAATCATGGTTTACTAGAAACGAGATGGTAGTTAATAAAGATAAAACTCAGGCAATTATTTTTAGTTTAAGAGATATTGACAAAGAATATTCCCAGTGAAATTGCTTGGTTTTGTTTTGGACAAGAAATTAACATGGAACGATCACATATCTTTGTTGTGTAACAAATTATCCAGAGTAATCTTTCTTCTTCGTAGACTTGTTTCCTTAGTTTCTAAACAAGTTCTTAAACAGATATACTTTGGTCTATTTCACTCTCATTTATCATATGGAACTCATATTTGGGGAAACTCCTCTCATGCTGAAAAGGTATTTATATTGCAGAAGAAAGCTATCAGAATTTTAAATGGGAAATCCACTTTTGATCACTGTAAACAGCTTTTTATTGATTCTCAGATATTAACTTTTCCGTGTATTTATATTTTTTCGTCATTGGTTTCTATTAAGGAAAGAATAAATGATTATGCTGTACGATCGGAAATTCATCCTTATAATACAAGAAATTGTGGTGCTCTTCAGACCAATCAACTTCGCACGTCAAAGGCTTTTAATAGCTGGGAATCTAAAGGAATCAGTATGTTTAATATGTTGTCGCCTTCTGCTAAACATATACCTACCAAATGTTTTAAGAGAATTTTAAAGACTTGGTTGTTAAACAAGGTTGTTATATCTGGAGTGCATGATCTGACCTTTTAAATGTACTCTTTTATATCATTCGACAATGCCTTGTACTTGATTATTCTGGCTGTAATTACATTATTATTATTATCTTTTATTCATTTATAAATCTCAGCTTTTAAGACTGGCACTAAGTGAGGTACGGGTCAACCAAGCACACTCACTTGCCCAAGAACTTCCTAACAATACGGGCGGTATTAATAAGCACCGCTTTTTGCATTTTAATGTAAATATTTTTATCTAGATCTAACTTCTTGATATTACTATGAAGGGATACAGGGATAACTCCTGTAGTTGATATTACAATTGGAACTATGTCAACATTAGTCAAAGACCACAGTCTCATCAACTCAAATCTCAACTCCGAATATTTATAGAATTTCTCTTGATTAGCTCTCTGTAGATTGTGGGTATTTGGGATTGTAATGTCTATGATATAAGCTGTATTGGCTTGCTTGTTCTGAAGAACTATGTATGGTCTATTATTGGGTATAGTTCGATCGGTGACTATTGACCGATCATAATATATTTTATATTCCATTGATTCAAGCACCGGACTAGGTTCATATTTGTAATATGGGACAGTTGTCTCTGCTAGTTTGCATTTGAAGGCGAGCGCCTGATGTACTATCCTTGCCACCTGGTTATGGCGGTGAAGGTACTCAAACTGGGTGAGAGAGCTACAAGCCCCAGTTATATGCTGTATAGTCTCCGGAGCAGCTCTACACCTTCTACACTCGTCATCAATCACAGCCCTATTTTTCATTATATACTTTTGATAGTTTTTTGTGCTAATAACCTGATCCTGTATGGCGATAATGAATCCCTCAGTCTCAGGAAAGAGTTCCCCATGCCGGAGCCAAGCGTTCGACGCCTCTTTGTCGACTTCAGGGCTACTAAGGTCATTAGTGTGTCGACCATGTAGGCTCATAGCCTTCCACTGGTCTATCCTCTCTTGGACCGAAACAATTCTTTCTGCTTGCTGATCAAGCCTATTTGAGAGGTTTAGTGGCGTGTGATTGTTATCAGTATAGCATATGCTATGACGTAGGGCAGAACTCTCCATCCTTTGGTGGAAATATGCTCTGAGAGAGGCTTTCTGCTTGTTGCATAGGTTAATTATATCAATAATGCCACGCCCCCCCTCCCCTCGAGGGAGGTTCATCCTGATAGAGCTTGACTTCGGATGGTGTTTCCTATACTGTGTGAACTCCGTTCTAATTTTTCTTTGTAAGCCTTCCAATTCTGTCTTAGACCATCTAATTATCCCAAAAGAATAAGTCAGAACAGGTATGGCTAGTGTATTCACAGCTTTGGTAAGATTCTTGCTATTAAGTTCAGTGTTGCACAATTGCTTAAGGCGGAAAGAAAACTCCTTCGTTAATAGCTCTTTAATAAGTGAATGGTCTATCAATTTTGACTGCTCAAACCCAAGATATTTATATGTCTCCTGTTCAGTCATTCCTGTGATAAACCCCTGGTCACTTTCAATACCACATGTTTGTATTGATTGTTTCCTTACATGTACAGTTTTACATTGATCTAATCCGAATTTCATTTGAATGTCACTTGAAAACTGCTCTACTTCCTGAATGATCTGATTTAATTGAATGGCTGAGGGAGCGTACACCTTCAGGTCGTCCATGTAAAGAAGATGGGAGATCCTATGGCCCCCTCGATTTATTTCACATCCTCTGTTACCTTTATTCAGCAAATTAGATAGTGGATTGAGTGCTAAGCAAAACCAAAGTGGACTAAGAGAGTCCCCTTGGAATATTCCTCTGTAAATATTTATTTCTATTGGTAGTTGTTTACTTGACAGAATCAACTTTGTTTTCCACTGCTGCATTAATTTTTTAAGACATGTTATTATTGTTGGATGAATTTTATAAAGTTTGAGTACTTCTATTAGCCATGAGTGGGGTACAGAATCATACGCCTTTTGGTAGTCTATAAAACAACTAGACATGTTTCTCTTCTTCTTATACACTTCCTTTAGTATCACAGAGTCTATAATTAATTGTTCCTTACAGCCCTTCATTCCCTTTCTGCACCCTTTTTGCTCCTCGGCCAATAATCCATACTCCTCAACATAAGCCGTCAGCATCTGAGCAATACAAGCAGTCAGCAATTTGTATACTGTCTGTAAACAGGTTATGGGTCTGTACTTGGAGGGATCAGCAGAGGGTTTTCCTTTAGGTAACAGGTAGGTTATTCCTTCCATCATAAAGCCTGGGACTTCTTCAGGATGTTCAAGAAATCTATTAAAGTGATTAACAAGTTGTGGATGAATTACTGTTATGAATGAATTACTGATGAATTATTATTATTATTATTATTATTATTATTATTATTATTATTATTATTACGCGTAGGAAAATTGAGCTGGCTCTTTCAAACGGTCTTAAATGAATTTTGGAACTGACAGAATTCCAGATTCACAATAATATGTAATAACATAATGGAGCAAGATGTGTCAAAGTCTGTCACTCGTTCTTCACTTCCTTCCGCCGGAGTTTCAATCATGTGTTACACTCAATCATTCCTCATAGTAATTTTTTAACCAATCTTGAAACAGTTCATTATGTTATTGCATATTATTGTGAATCAAGAATAATTTAAGGTATAGAATTATTTTTAATCATTGGCTTTCTGCAGGGTCCAAAATTAATTTTAGACCCGTTTTTTCTGGTTACTGTGAAGGCATTCGTAGTGATAGAAGGCTCCTATTTGCTCTGAAGTATGCTGGATATCCCATCAACATCCAACAAAAGCGATTTGAACTTCCTGTAATCCATCATGATTTTATAGATGTGTTGCCACTATTAAACTTCCAATCCTTTTACTTAGAGGTATGAATTTGCCTTTCTTTGTGCCCATACTTCTTTCGTTCTTTCGCTGCGGGCTTCCTTTCTCCTTTGAAACCACGTTGTTCCAGTCTACCTCTGTGGTTTCCCCTCTTGGTCAACTTGCCACTTATGAATTTTGGATTTGAAGATTACCCGGTTTTTGATATCTTCTGGTGTAATTCCTGCCGGTTTAAGACATGTTTTCATTTCGCCAATCCATTTCATTCTGTTTTCGCTTTATTCCTATCTCGATAGAATTCGACTATTTGTTTTGTAAGTCTATTTGGGTTAATCCTTTTGATGTGTTCATAACATTTTAATCTGCGTTTTCTAATGTCGCTGTGAATATTACAGTATTGCTGTATTTTTATTTTTTATTCCTGTTTTCCTCAGAGTCGGTACTGTTCGACTACTAGATTTGGGCCTAAAATTTGTCTTATTGTCTTGCGTTCCTTTTTCTCAGTGCTTTCTATGTCTGCTTTCCTGTTCAAAATTAGTTTCTCTGATCCCTAGAGAAAATTTTTTCTTATGGTCTTGCGTTCCTTTTCTGAATGTTTTCTATGTCTGCTTTCCTGTTCAAAATTAGTGTCTCTGATCCCTAGAGGCAGTGTCTTAGTTTTGTGTGCTTGGATACACATTTTTTGTTGTAGATACTTTGGGTGAGTCGATAAGCAGTTTCCATCTTTTGGCATCTAACTTCGTTGGCTTTTATTTCTATTCCATTTCCCTGAATTGTTTAACCAAGATATTTAAATTGTGGAACTCATTTATTTTGTCATATTTCGTCTCCAGGAATTGTGGTGCTTGTTTTGTTGCAGGTCATGTACTCTGTCTTTTCAAAAGATACTTGCAGACCGACCTTTCCACAGTTTCTTTCAGGAGTTCAATCTGCTTTTCGGCTTTTGAAACGTCGCAGTTAAGATTGCCAGATCGTCTGCAAATACTAAGCAGCCTAATTTGCCTCTACCGAGAGTGATTGGTTGGTCAATTTTGAGGACTAATTTGTGTTTTCGCAGTTCTTGTAACACCTTTTCAAGGACGCAGGTGAAGAGTAGCGGCATTTCCTGTTGAAACTATTATTTAAATATACCGGTCCAATTTACTTTGTATTTCAGAACTAACAACATAAAATTGCTAAAAGAAAACAGGATATATTAACATTCTAAACGGGACTCAGACTCTTTCTTATTCAATCTTTCAGTTGTGGTTTTGTAATTTTTAGTGAGAATAGTATAGACTTTTGAGGTTTGTTTTGTAAAAGTTATGTACTAGGAAACAATTAGATTAAAACGTTCTTTATATCTTTGCATTTTTGCAGGGTAAATCTACGCCAGTACAATGAATGTCAATTAATAAAAATGCCATTGCGTTGGTATCTCTCATTTAGAATGTGGAATTAAATTATCAATGGAAATTTACATAATATCTGCAAGCTTAATAAATCTGCGATAAACGTGAGGGGGTCCCAAGAGTAAATCTTGCAGAGTGCCCAAAATGCCTTAAACCATCTGTGCTTTAGAGTTCTGTATTTCGATATCCTGAAACTTCGGGATAAAGATCTCAACTTAGTAACTCGCATAATTAGTTAACCTTGATACACACTTGCTTATGTTTATTTAATGAATTTTCTCTATGCTTTATTTGGATTGATTTGATGAGTAGCACTGGAATTATTCTGGTCTCTATTAAAAGCTTATTCATGGCTAGATCCAAACTTACTATATTAAGATGTTCAGCTTTCTGATTAAAATATTTAACTTTACCTCAGGGTGGAAAGCAATATTTCTGTACTTATACTACACGTGGCACGGGTAGAAAAAGTAAAAAATTTAAGGAATATAGAATACCGTGGCTCTATTAATATCAACAACAAGATGTCTCTAAAGATGGGTACACATTGGGCCAACGAAGGCAAACGAACGACAACTGATGTATTGGCCGCAATACATTGGCGGTCGCAAACGCGTTGGCCTCTCGTCCACATCAAATCAAGGGGTTGGGGCCAAGGGATTCTACGCTACGTCTACACCAGGAGAGGTGACCCAACGCCAACCTTTTGATTTTACCACCAGAAGTCCGAACATAATCCAAGGCCAACGATTTCTGGTACACACTAACCGAATCTCAGCCAGCGAAGCGGTTGGTTGTCGTTCGTTGGCCTTTGTTGGCCCACTGTGTACACGCCTTAAGATTCTTGTTAACGGAACCTTTTCGCATTTTCTGAATCTAAAATAAGTTAACAGTTGGGTCATTCCACCCAAAATTTATAAGGTTATGACCGTGGATCTCAGATTTTTTCACATTATAGTAAGTAAAATTTTAAGTTTTGTGATACGATTGGTTGTTTAACTGCAGTGAAGGATGGAATATCGGGGTTTTTAAGATGGAGGTGTCAATTTAAAATATTCAGAAAAGCACCTCCTTCTTGGCAGTAAAATAAATCGTATGTAATTATAAAAATATATTTGCATATTTTAAAACCTAAATAAAGAATATTCGTCTACAGTAACTATGAAATCTAGCAACGAATTAGGTAAATATTTGTACTGGAAAACAGACCTTACCTTATCTATGATGCGTTATTTACCGCTAGTTAAACACTTGCTTAAACTGTTTTGCGTGGATTGACTCAGTAACAGTTTTATTTTGATGATAACTTAATATCATTATTAGTCCAGATTCATAATGCATTTAACGATTTTTTCTACATAGCTTTGATTTTAACTAAAGAATATTACCTCTTCAGAACCCAAAGACGAATGGAAAGGTGAAGCAAAATTAGTTCTTTGGGGTAAATAGTCTGCCTATAACTGAAGATGATTCAGTTCCGAAAGAATTCATCCAAAGGTACCTTCTACTGTTTGCCTATGACGTAATACGTGTGTGAATTATATAAGACTTACTTACAAATCGTCTGTCCTCTAACGAGATTTACCACACGGCTTCGAAATACAATTTCAATTTTGAAACTGCCTGACAATAATAAGACAATGAATTTTCTTCTAAAAGAAAGCAACCTACTTAGTTTTCTTTAATGAAATATCTGCAACGAATCTTGCGTGTTGCACTTCGCAGACAATAATGACGTGGTTCATAAATTGCTTGTCTTTTTTTATGAATTCACTTTCTTTTTCTGTTTTCAATCACTTTCAAAGTGAATAGTAGACAACGGTGGCTTCAGAAGTTCGTGATAAACTTGTATTTTATATTTTATATTTTATTCAGCATATACTTGTGAATCTGCGTTTTCAAAAATGAGCTACATAAAATTACATTTAGATTACGTAACATCCCGGTATATATATTTCGTCCTATGTGTTCATGTTGTCTCGGAGGTGGCCCCGTCATTGAGCTGTTCACTCATCCGTGGAGGCCTTCCATGTCCGTGTATGGTCAAAATAGATATATGTGATCCAATGGGTAATCCTTCTCCCGTCAGGTTGTGGTCCTGTAAGCCAGTAAAGTCCACAATAGTTCCTACACCGGGAGTGGTATTAGTGGATGATATTCCCTTATTTCATAACCATACTATGGAACTAGCGAACAAGACAAAGTTCATCTAAGCATTTCCTTTGCCCTGTGGTTGTAATGTGTTGTATGGTTAAATAATTCCTTCATTGCAACCAATGGCCATAGTATGATGAATGGAGCTCTGGTGGAATAATATATGGCAGGGTAAACAGGAGCACCCCGAGAAAACCTGCCTCGACCCCATTTTGCCTACACCAAATTCCATATAGATCCACCTAAATTCGATCCCGGGTCCCAGCGATGGAAGGCGAACGATCTAACCACTCAGCCATGGGGGCGGCCTGTATTGTTAAACAATATGATATTATACCATAAAGGGTATACATACTCTTCTATTAGGGGCTCGTTTCGCAAACATAGCTCTTATAGTATACAAAAACAATTAGCGTCAATAATTTGCTGGCCTAAAAAGTTATCTTTTAAATGAACCCTTACGAAAAGACATTAAAAGCATTTACTTCACAACCCACTCACGTTATTCGTTGTTCGACTTTATCTTTACAGTTACATTTTACTGTATATTAACAATAGCCGTATAAGTAATAATTTCGGTTATGGTATATAGCCTACATATAACAAAAATACACCTTTTGTTCAATACAGTTATCTAATGAAACTGTCCTGAACAGTTTCGGCTTTTTAAATCAGAAACAAACAATTGTTATCAATATGATATCACCCTTCCTTCTTGGCTGCAGTTGAGTTCAGTATGTTTACCCAACGGCATTACCAGAGCCTGCGAACGTGGACGCGAAGGATAGGATTTTCTGTTATTCCTTTCAACTTAAATGCAGCCTTCGGAATATTATAAATTTCACATTGTATTGCAGTCAATATCAGATTGAGAAGGAATAACAGACGTTAGGCTCCGTTATCGCTCCTGTGTACTAAACAAAGCAGCGATTCACCAAAGACCAGTTCTCTTTTATTGAATAAGGCAAATTTGCCTTATCTGGCAATATCTGGGACGCAATTTATAAAATAATTAAAAGTGAAAAAGAATGACTGGTAGAGAAATGCATTACACTCTAAATATATTAAATTCTTTAGTCAAAGCTAATTGAATTTAATGCTCTGTTAAAAATTTATAATTTTAATATTCAGAGTATAGTACCCAGGAGTATAAGGCAAGATCGAAAATAGTAAGGGGATGCGAAATTAATCAGGCTACAAAAATTTAATTTAGAGATGAGATCTGGTCTGTGGTCCTATGAATATGTTTATTTATATTTCTTATTTAATACTTAGATTAACACTGTGACCCTCAAAAAGCCTAACATCAGAATGAATTTCCTAACACTGCAGTCATCTTAAGTGTAAGTTAATGTCCGAATATCACTTTCAATACCCACACTACATTGATTTCCACTTCACAATAACACAGAAAGCTCTCTCCTTCTTCTGTAGTCATCTCCAGCATTGTCTTTCGAATGTAGATCCCACTGCATCTATTGGCCGCCGTTCCCAATAATCCTTGTGAAGAAGGTCCAGACAATTGTTTGTGTATCCTGCAAAAATGATAAATCAGTTTTTAATATTATTTTATTTTAATATTAATTTTAAAATAACATACACCTGCGTATATAATAAAGACCAGATCTAATTCTATAAAACGTTAACACGAATTTTTTTATCCTAATATGAATTGTTGATTCTAATAAAATACGCTGGGTTTAAATTTGTGTAGACCTATCCCAGGCCTATATTGATAGGGCTCTAATGAAATATGAAATTCAGTAGGCCTACATTGATATACTGCAATACCTTTCCCTGATTGTAGTAATTCCTGTCATCAGTGTTTCCGTTGTCCTCTCTGATTTCATATATCCGAATCCATACGAAAGTTTTTATAACTTATTAATGTTTTTACATTTTGTTGATGACTAATTTCCTTTTATTATCCGCAAAAAGGGATTCTATTTCCGGGGAAACTGTTGTGGATTGTTTAACTTGCAAAGCATTGTGTTTAAGTTGCGACGCAGACCTTGCCTGTAAATATAGCTTTGTTGATGGAAATTACATTCAATCACTCCCTCTGTGGAGAGGAAGATAGGGTGAAAATTAAGTTGGTTAGGATTTAGCCTACAGTTTTGTATTAACTGAAGTAATCAATTTAAACCTCAAGCAAAATAAGCTGCATATTTCGAATTAAATGTTATAAAATAGACTGAAGGGCAAGAAAGGATTAAGAAATGTTTCACGGCACAACCCATGAAGATAAATGTTGAAAACATAAAAATAATTTTCACGCGACTGTCTTACGCGCTTTAAAAAAATTAAAGATTGCGATTCACAAATGAACGAATTAAAAGGTAATTGATCGAAAATATACTAGCCACCTACGTCGGTTTCTTGTAAAATGGTTGTCGTTTTAGGACTTCAAGCTTTTAAGATGAGACTGATTTTTGGTGAAAATCAAGAAAATATTTTTTAACAGAAAATGTTACATGAACTTTAGTTAAGACGTTGTAACAGAGAGGGGTTGAATGGCTGGCTCAGGTAAGCCGGACAATGAACCTCTAGGTTCAATAAAATAGATCATATTTATTCCTTTAGCTTGCTTAGGAATTGTCTTTTCCCTGTAAGTAAGTAATTAAATAAGTCAGTAATAGATTTATATTCCACACTATTCAGCAAGTTTTTCGGCCATTGTAAATGAGACCAATATGAGCCCTTTATGACCATGTCTGGTTAAAAAAGTATGTATGTGATCCACAGGAACTTCCTCTCCCGACTGGTCTCGGTCGTGTAAGGCTAGGGCAGCGTGGGCCACGTAAATTACAATCCAATGGGGAGGCAAAAGTGAAATAAATAAATAATTTGGTTGTGAAGTGCAATTATAACGTTCGGAAGAAAACTTTTTAAGAAGAAAGAGGAATTTGGCAGCCTATATATTGGGAACATTATTTGCCGAACGCTTTCTAGTGATATATTGTATAGGATCGGGCCAAGTAATCAAGACATAGCAGGGTTGAACGCATCTTCAGGAGTCTACTTATAGTAACAATGTTACGGATTGAAGTAAAATTCTAGCGTGAAACAATCTACATTACTACCTCAAACATTCGTATTGCGACTTAGTGTATGTGCGGATTCAGTTGTCTAGGATTCGTTCAAAGCCAAGTCATGAACAAAAACTTGAACTTTTGGATAAATACTAGCTTATAACTATTCTTAGCAAATATAAAGGTCTACCAAAAATTCTTGAAATAAAGATTTTAGATCTCAATAGTCTATGTATAGTTTATGTAGAATTTTTTTTTATATCATTAGAGCCGTTTTTGACAACAGCGAAAAATGATATTTTTATGTAAAATTATACAAAAAAACACAAGAATTAATTTTTATGCGACTTTTTAGTTTTCGACGCAGAGTTCACACACACCCACATATAGACATGAAATTCGAATTTTTTGGTTCAGTATACCTCAAAATTTGAAAGAAATGATGAAAACTCGACATACAATTTTAGGCCCAAACATGATATTTTCTCTACCTCAGTCTTATGTTATGGAGAAATTAATTGTTACGAATATTTAATGTCCTATACGTTCACAGACATAAGCACTGAATTTGATAACTGTTTACACGGAATGAATTAAGTATTAACACCGGGAAAACAAGATTCTTTATTTTAAACCCAGTCAAAAGACAGAGGATTCTATTATGAACACAGTTTCCATCAAACAGTCTTTCCACTCAAGAAAGGCAAAATTCAAAATTTCTTGATTCACATCTAAATTGTAAAACTCCCCTTAATAACCTATCTCAGGTTAAATAATTAATTAAATACAATATTATTTCATGGGGTGGTGCAGATCAGAATTTAATCGAAAGAATTTTTATTCTAAAAAAATGTAATCAGAATTATCTTCAACGCAAAACTCTTTAAAGCGAATAATATCCTTACTTTATCTTGCTTTTGTGGGTCAATCCATATCAAATCAACCAATGATAATTGCTGACGAAATTGATTTATTTTTAATTTTTTATCTATATTTGTACTATATTCATAGAGTTGAAAACAGGTATTCATGGATTTTTTAGATATTCATTTTCTTTTTGAGCGGCCATTTTGTATTGGTGCGTCAGCCTATTTTACATTTTACAGACGTTTGCCTTTAGCTTCTTTGTTTCTTTATCGTAAGATATTTGGTTCAAACAAAAACCATGTTGAAGAGCATAAAAATACAATATTTTCTGTCCAGTATATATAGGCTTACTTAAATGTAAATAAACGAAAAAACCGATAAATGTTAACATTTTCAAAATAAATACTTATTCGTTTAAAATTAAAAATCTTGAAGTTAAAACTAAGACTCGCTTTTAATTTTTTTCTGGGTATAGTGTTTATAGTATAATACCTAAAGGACGACAGCTTATTTCAAAATTACCTCTAAGTACAAGAAACATTTCCATAGTACTTCAACCCTCTCCTTTCTTATATAACAACTTAGACACTTTGACCTTCGTAGTGAAGTGCTTTCGTTTTTGTTTTGACTGTTTTTAAATTAAATTGATTATTGTATTTATTATGTGGTGTTGATTTTAATGACAGTGGAATATAAGTATTACTTTACATTCTGATATATCAGGCCCAAACAATTTTATAATTAATTCTACTAGATAGAAGCTCGGTTTAGTTCAATCTGGACTTCTTTAGTATATTTTACCTATTAAATGTTGCAAATGGTATTTTCTTGCTTTCAGGTACGTATACAGGAGGAAGCCTATTCGTACTGGAATAAAACCCCAAAGGTCCGATGGATCATCTGATAGACTGGTAGGAAAGAATATCCAATCAAGTATTCAGTTCTACAGTTAATTATTATAAAAGCTCAAACTGTATTAGTATAATGATTTTAATCTTTCATTACATTAAAATAATTACTAACTAACTTTAATCAGAGTACCGTGGCCAGAACCTTGAACTCGATGTATCGGACGGTCAGTGGAATACATTCGCGTATTTCTTTACGAAATTCTTCCTTGCCTAACCAACAGGAGTTCATTGCGATTGCCCAGTTTTAATCTAAAGGCAAGCAAGATCATGTACAGTTCTCAACTTGATTCCATAAATTTACGTGTACATGTTAGCTAATGATTTTATGATAGAACTAAATATTATTTAGAATACCAAGATCTGGTAACATTTAATTGACAGTTCGGGAAAAAAATTGTTTTAAATACATGAAAATAGTGTATATTACCCACAATCAAATATCTTAAGTAACAATATTATGTTACATGAATAAATATGATTTTGTACAAAATATGCTATATAATTAATTTTCCCAACAAGGGGTTTCTTTAAAATTGTGTACGCACTCAGTAAATTTACATGGCTACAGTCACTCTGAATAAATAAGTGTTAAAACTCAATTGTAAGGACCCGTATTTTAAAACCGAGATCCTCTTCACGAATTTTCTTATAGATGGTTATGCAGAGAGATGTCTTGGCGAATGATTCGGTCCAACCCGCCCACCCTAAATGATACACTTTCTTTTACATCATGAAAACTGTATATGGCTTATTTATTTGAGGGAAATTGAAAAATAAAGTGTAAATTCATAACCCCATACAATAAAAGAACTTAAAAGACACTTTCACAAGAGAAATTAATTAGCCCTCGGGAGCTGAACTTATGCGTATAAAACAAAATTTCCTAAAAAGGCGCCATTTTTGTGTGGATGCAAGAGAAGGACATTTCAAACATCTCTTGATAATTTAATTTTAATTTTAACTGTAATCGTGAGAACTGGAATCATTACACCGATAGCGACTTTATTTCCTTAAATATTTTACCCGATCGCTCGGGAGTCAGAGCTGTGGCCGCCGCGAAGCAGAAACCCGCACGATTGGCCAACTCTTACGTGAAACGAACTGTACATTGAAAAGAACAGATACCTACATGTAGTAAATGTAGGCCTACTTGGGATTATAGATGATGGAATATAGTAGAAAAGATAAGAAATGTTAGAAGAGGCAGTAACTTACTTACATTTAACCTATCAGTGACATCATGTTTATTAATTTCGTGAACTCCATATAAGAAGTAGTATAATTATTGATCGTATTCTAAATTTGAATAATTTTAACGTCCTGTTCTGAATGAAATAACAAAGAGCAAACACCGTACACTTAGTTTGAAATCTTTGATTTAACCAAAATTAAATATTGTTTTGAAATTATATATTTATGTACTTTTGTACACTTAATACTCACAGTACATTACAATGGCTCGCTCTATAATTCCACTCTTTTGCCTTCTGAGTTCCCCATTGTATTTCTTCTCAAAGATATACATTTTGAAACCCTTTGTGCCACGTTGAAAAATATTTCTTCTGTTTACGTATTAATATTCTATGTATATCCATGGAAACCATTAAGACGTACTCTTTATCCTGGTGAAGTGTTAAGTAAAATTATATACAATGTGAAAATGGAGACTTATTATACACGATCTGAACTCTTGGTGCCATGTATTTAAGGACTTTTCCGAGATTCAACCTGCGTAACTCGAAAACTAAAAATCATACCTCACCAAATCTTTGCATTGCATTGAGACTTGAAACTTTAACCCATCTCAACACAAACTACGGTACAACTACTAAAACTGAAAATATCCAGCAAGCATTTAGAAAGATTGAATTATATATTCTAAGGCACCCTATGACGGAACCATTAAATCATTCTTGAAGTAATGTTCATTCCTTTTAACTTAGTTTTCTCGAAACTACATTTTTTATAACTCAAAAGTCCTTTGAGGCTTTAATACCCCAACGCACAAAGTAGTGCATGGAATTGTCGTTTCAATGAAAACTTTCATGATATGGATTTTTATTATTTGAGCAAAGATCGCGTACTGAGTGGGTGGCTTATAACTACCCTTCATATAATTTTTTTAGAAAAAATGTTGCGAATAAAAGTTTTCGCTCTTAGTATAAGCACCCCATATAGAAAATTTAAACAGAATATTTAGAGAAGTTTTCAGGAAAATCGCGACAAACGAAATTTTCTTCATGAAAAAATTCCCTTAAAAATAAGTGTAAGACATCTCCAATCTCCAATCTTCACGTCACATCCTCAGAAGGTACCTAACCCAAATATGAACATTTTGTTTTCATACGACTTTCCTTTCTGGAGCTAGGTTGTTCACAGACAGACACACACACACACACAAACAGACGTGGTGAATAGAATTTTTGGATTCAGTGGACCTCAAAACATGACGTATTATGTTAAAAGTTCAACTTGAAATAATTCGTCTGGTCAACAATAATGCTATGCATCAGATTGAAACAACTGAATGCACACTCTATGCAATGTGGCCTCATGATCTATATCAGAATGTAAAGTGATAAAGATGTATTGGCCATGCTTAGAATAAAGAAAGTTACGCGACTGCATTAGTCAGATTTTATTTGGGTTATGTATCAGGAATGCGATGCGATGTAATAACGACATCCTCTTCATTTTTACAACCAATTTACATGAAGAGAATGTCAGACATTTCATTTTATACTAGAAGGGAAATTTTTATTTGGGCAGAGGAAGTTATGTATGTTTCAAATAAAAAAAATTACACTATTTTAACATTGTGAAAGTTCACTGGATAGGTCTACACTTCAATTGTAGAATTTGTAGTAAAGTCAATGGTTATTTGTCTAATATAATATTGTTTTCTTTGGGAAAGAGTAAATTCTGTTTTTCAGTCTGAGGAGTTCATAATATACGGAAACTTTCTTCAGTGCAAATTAGCCAATCAATAGACATGGAATTCTTGTTTCACAGAATCAGAAACTGGCAATATAGTTGATAAGCGTGCGTAATTTCTAAACCGCTTTGTGCACAAACGTCTACTTGTTGTGTCTACTTGTGCTGTTCTCTTGAATAACCACATATCTGAATTTAACAATTTTACGCTTTTGCATTTAATGCTACTAACACTTCAATGCTCTATTAAATTACATAAGTTCTGGAAAGGTCTAAGATATTTTTGCACTAAGTGATGTGTGGTGGCTGGCCAGTATCCTCCTTTCTTTTTGATTTCTGCTATTAACTTGGTTCTGTGTTGTTTTAGTTCGGAACATTCAAATATTATATAATTGACAGTTTGTTGGCCTGCGTTGCATGAGCAAGTATGGTCATCTGAAATGCGGAATCTATGCTCGTATGATTTCGTTTTGCCGTCACCTGATACTAATGCTGTAAATCAAGGTGCTTAATTTAGTCTGAGAGTCTTTCTTTAATGGAAGGAAAGAAAGACGTCGTTGTTGCTCCTTCTGTTGTGGTGTCCCATCTGCTCTGCCAATCCTGCAGCCCCTTTCTTTTATTTCTACCCCGATATTCGATTTTGATGTCCTGTGATAAACGGTTTCTGTTTCCATTTCCTCTTTTGCTTGTTTTGCCAGTTTGTCTGCTAGCTCATTTTCTATGTACGAGTTCCCTATTTCCCTACCTTGGCGTAGACTCTGAAAGGGCTCCCTCAACTGAGCAGTGTTTTGACATTCCCAAACCACATGCTCAGGAGTACCTATTCCCCCACACGAGCATGCGTTAGAGTCCGCAATACCCTGTAAAACTTATAAAACTTATTTGTATACTATAGTTAATACGGTTTTAATGTGTAATACACTTAGAAAGAATACAACTTACGTTCCATACAATGTTGGAACTGGCTAGAACAGTCAGCCATTTTAAATCATGCTATCAGAAAGATTGCACCCTTCCTTCTTGGCTGCAGTCGATTCGAATATTTCCTCAACTGCATTACCAGAGCCTGCGAACGTGGACGCGAAGGATAGGATTTTCTGTTGTTCCTTTTAACTTAAGCTCAGGATTAAAAACTATAAATTTCATTATTTTGCAGTCAGTATGAGATTTTAAAGGAATAGCAGACGTTAGGCTCCGTTATCGCTGTTCTGTATTAAACAAAGCAGCGATTCACCACAGACCACTTCTCTTTTAACCAATTTGAGAAAATTGCCTTATCCGGAAATCTGCGAGACATGATTTCCAAAAGTCACTAAAACAGTGAAAAGAATGAGCTCTTTGAAAAATTTGTAACTTGGAGATTGAGAAGGCAGGTAGGCCTACAGTAAGTAGACCACGAGTGTAACGTTAGAGGGAAAATATTAAGAAGATGCGATGTTAATCAAATTACAACTATTTAGTTTGGAGATGAGATCTGGTCTGTGGTCCTATAAATATGTTTATTTATATTTTCTACTTAACTAAACTTTACATTACAGCGACTTTCAAACGACCTAACTTAAAATAATTTCCTTCCTCCGCAATTATCACCTGTATAAGTTAATGTTCGCATGTCTCTTTCAATTGACATGTGATCTACAGTCCTGTCAATTTCTTTAACTACTTATTTCGCTTGTTACTTACATTAAAATGATATTCACTTCACATTAACACAGAAAACACATTTTCCTTCTTCCGCAGTCATCTCCAGTCTTGCAAATGTAGATCCCACAGCATCTGTATGTTCCATTCACGTTGTGAAGAACGTCCAGACAATGTTTGTGCTTCCTGCAGAAATGAGAATTTAGTTTTAAATATATTAATATTAATTTTAAAATAACTATTAAAACGATAAGTCAGTCCTGTAAAATAAATTTACACGAGTTTTTTTTGGATTATTTTAGACTTTGATACATATTAGAAATCTTACTTACTAGGCTTGATATTTTTTGGGCCTATACATGACCTTTTGTTATTGGAATTTAGTTAATACATTATATACTTATTATCCAATACCTTTCCCTGATGATATTAATTATTCCTGTGATCCATGTTTCATTTCTTTCAGATTTCGAGTCCGTAAACCTATTCAGACTTTTATCGGTAATTTTTTTATATTTTGATGATATATTATATTTTCGTTTTACTTATCCTAAAATATGCATTCTGTTTCCGTGGATACTGATGTGAAAATAATATAATGGATTGTTTAATCTTCAGTAATTGAATAGAAGAGAACGTAAATTAACGAAGTAGACCTATATGAACCAGATAAATAAAGAAGGTGCGAGAGGAAGGAATATGATTTGCAAGGAAAGGAATTCCAAATAGAAGTAATTAGATATTTAGACTGAATAATAACTGCAGAGAGGGATGTTTAAATCCAGGAATTGAGCAAAAATATTAAAATGAAAATATACACGACAGTCCTACGACTACCGGAGATGTTGAGTATCGGTGATGACTGTTAGAGATGAATAATGTGAAAGCAAAATCCTGAGGAATACATTTAGAGCAATAAGAGAGAAAATTGATGGTGAATGAGGACAAATGCAGAGTGCAAGATCTGTTTCGTCAACCAGATATTGTTGGCAAAATTAAACTTAGAAAATAGGTGGGAGGACATGTAGAATGAATCCAAGAAACGCGCTCGATTATTAGGTATACACAGAGAAACCTGAAAGGAGGAGGAGAACAGGAAGGCCTAGATGAAGTTGGCTTGCATATATCGAACATGACCTTAGAAAGATAAATGTTAAACGCTGGAATAGATAGATGAGGACCGAGATGAATAGTAACAAATGATCACGGAGGTCAATGTCCTTTACGGACTGTAGAACCGACCATTAGTAAGTAATAGATTTCCATTATCAACTCGTAGGGCTACCCCATGGCTGAGTGGTTAAACCGCTCACCTTCCACCGTTGGGATCCGGGATCGAATCTCGGTGGATCCATGTGGAATTTGTAGTGGACAAAATGAGATCGGGGTAGGTTTTCTCGGTTTTTCCATATATCATTTCACCAGTGCTTCATTGATCTTAATATGACCATTGGTTGCAATAAAGGAATTAATTAATTATCAACTTATAACTTTTCTTATATTATTTGCTACCCTTTACTCCATTCTCTGAAAGAATGGAGTGTTTTGACCTTGATCCTCTTATTCTTTAACTGTCTGAGAGACACTTGGACTGAATATGCAAGTTAACTGAAGGAAAATTAAGACCGCAATTTTCGGAAAAATAAGTTAAGATCAAACATAATGGCAAGGAGGAATAACAAAATTGCTTTACGTCATACCCTATTATGACATAGAAGTGACATCTAATTTGGTTTTCGTGTGAGTTTCCCTCTTTTGAGTGCTACCAAGAGAGTAATGCACAAAACTGGGAGCTCTTGTGTGTAAGTACAAATATTGCAAGATGTTTATTTTTTAATGTTCACATTTTGAACCGTCTGTTTTACTGTTTCGTTTCAAATATATGCAGCATAACCTTTTAACAACAGTTCATTCAACTAACTTTTTAATATAAATTACAAATTTTCTTATCAGTCAAATAGTGTTTTGAGTGTTTTGTTCATGCCACTTCAACATTAACGAAACCCGAAAACTTAAAAAAAAAAAAAGAAAAAAAAAAAAAAAAAGAGAGAGAATAATATAATGGTCGTCTTCTATTCGTTATCTAGTATGTTTTCCAGAATATTAATTTGCATTAATATACATTTTGTACTATTCAACCAACATTGTGGTAGAGGTCCGTTGTTTCTCCACTCGTAGCGGGCCCGGGTTCGATTCCCAGTTGGGACATGTTTCCTAAGGTGGATTTTCCTCATCTGTGAGGCGAATGTCGGGAAACTTCATGCCTTTGTGGTCGCCGGATATCATCTGACCATCATCATCAACTTCAACCCATCCACGCCTTGTTCGGAATGAGTGTTTGTGTGACTGGTAACTTATATCTCGTCCTATATTTTCTTGCTGTGTAGGAGGTGGCCCCATCATTGTGCTGACCACTTATCCAGGAAGGACTTCCATGTCCTAGTCTGGTCACAAAATGTATGTGATATAAAGAAAATTTCACTCCCGACAGGTCGCGGTCCTATAAGGCCCGAGCGGCGTTGGCTGCGTAAACGTCCCTCCAACATGGAGGTAAAATTGATATAAATAAGTGGTAACTTTCATTATAAAGCGATTATTTATACTTTTCTTACAATCATCGCTATTAATTAGCCCATGTGAGGAAAATATCCCAATGCTTTTTCCTGGTGCATTCATAATAGATAGAATTGTGCTCAAGCAATCAAGAAACATGGCAGGTTTGATTCCATTTTCAGGATTAAGTAAGTATTTAAAATTCTAACACGAAACTCTGAATTGACTTTCTCTACCCTTCATATTATAACATAGAAACGTGGCTGAATTGCGGGAGTAAACTTAGGTCTCGTTCAGAACCATATTACTAGCCAGGTTAGATTTAAAACTTGCATTTTTGGTGAAATAAGTAGCTTACATCTACTGTTCAGAAAAAATTTACGTTAAAATACTTCGACAATTTATATTGCAGTTTGAGTATAAAATTTAAGGAATAAAGGATCAAACACAATGCTTTTTCTACATATATGCCTAGTAACTATTTTGTTGGTTTCGAAAGTAAAATTTTGGGACCGATATGACCTTCTCTACCTCTCATAATAAGATGTAGTGTAAATTAGTTTATTGCGGTGGTACGCATTCAGTTTTTTAGGTTCCGTTCTGATTTGCGAAGGAAATGCTTATACTTCAATTTTAGATGAGATGAGTAGCTTATAACTTCTATCCTTTAGATAACTTATACGAAGAAATGTCCATATAAATATTTTAGCTTTTCAGTAGGCTATGTATAGTTTGTGTAGAATTTTTCAGCAAAATCGTTGAGACGTTTTCGAGAACCACATAAAGTGAAATTTTCCTAATGTAAATTGGTAGGAGAAAAAGAAAAAAGTCCTTCCTTTGTTTTGTTTCTCTTACTCGGAAGATTCAAATATTACATTTCGTTTTATACGATTTTTCATTTTTAAGTACGTAACTGACAGACACATTTACACACAGACATGCAGGCCGATAAGTTTCCGAAAATTAAATTTTAGGGAGTCAGGCACGGCGCACAATTATGAAAAAGAGGTGTAAGGAGAAGAATCGGCCATGACATCTGGAACCCAATTTATTAATTTCCTAATATCACATAAGAAATGGCATAAATAACCAATAACGTTAATATCGATTTCGGCCTGTTCTCATTGAAGTAACTAGGAGCATGCACCGTACAAAGAGTTTGAATTCTTAAATTTAAACAAAATTAAATATTGCATTGAACTTCTACATGTATTAATATTATCTTTGTAGACATAATACTCACTGTACATTCGCATGAACTGCTGTAGTTTGACTTCCTTGATGGTAGGCCTATTGAATAATACCTCTCTTTTGCTTATTAAGTGATATACAATTTTTGGCCCTTTATGTCGCGTTGAAATTATGTCGAATTTCTTCTGCCATTCCTTGAATCTTTATGCCTTGTACATCCATGGAAACCATTAAGATGTACTGTTGATCCTCGTGAAGTGTTTGTGAAAGTATAAATAATTTGAAAGTTTATACTTGTTATGGGGCATAGGTAAGTGCACATCGGTAAGGGATATTATTATTGTGTCCATCCAGTGACCATGGAATTACGCACACATTGTAAGTTGGGGCTACTTTAACTGCTCACAAACATCGCAGATAGGATCTTGGTATCACCAAAAGTAAACTTATTTAGAATATTGTGAATTTTTCACATGGATGAGTAAAATTTAAATATTTAGGCAGCCGGCGCGGTGGCTCATGCTGTAGCGCGTAAGCCTGGCATGCTTGCGGTCCTGAGTTCAAATCTCGGGGGCGGCGGGTGTGTCATTCGTGGTGGACGAAGCCGTGCTTTGGGGGTTTTTCACGGGGTTCTCCCGTTTCCCCCTTTCATTCCACCAACACTCTCCACTTCATCTCACCTTTCCCCCTTTTCATCCTCATCCCGTTTCCACTTCTGGTATCGGGTCTGCTTCGGCAGTCAGAGCCCTTTGTTGGCCTTTCCCGTTCTCCCCGCTGCTTGTGGTCAAGAGGTTGTTGGTGGTGTCTGTCACGAACCTGTCGGGGCTCCCGGTTGGAGGTACCGCAGGGGGTGGCACACACGTGGTATGGTAAAGACTTGTTAGATGTAGGGGAGTTCCGTGGGGGCCCACGGGGGGGCTTTACGGTCCGGGGCGGCCTGTGGGCACGCAACTCATCCCATCCCGGAGGTAGGTACAATAAGTCGGCAACGGCTGCGGTGCTTAGGGGCGATCCCACCCCACCTCCCCGCCTTAAGGGGCACAAGATAGATAGATAGATAGATAAATATTTAGGCTCTTTCTTATGAGATGTTACATTTGAAATTCTGCATAGAATAATGTGATCTTTGTACACCTAATAATCACTGTACATTCGTATGAACACCACCGCAATATATTCTCTTCATATAGCGGGGACAAAGACAAGCCACTTTCATGAGGGGCACACTGAAAGTTGAAACATTTTTCAAAAGCTTAATCTTTATTTGTAAGTGAAATCAAGTATATCATCTCAATCTACAGACCTTTCTTTCACTTTTCCACATAGTCTCCGTTTTTTTTAACACGTTTCCCACCGTCGTTCTGCAAGTTTGAAAATACCCTGAGAGAACACCTGCTACTCGTCTTGGCATGGAATCGACGAGTCTCCGGTAATAGTCAAGATCCGGGCGAGGAAATTTTTTGTTTCCTTAATGCACATTGTTTTCCCACTACTTTTCGATTACCGCAGTATTTAACTACCTAATTAACGAATTATTCCCAGAAAATGAATTTTACTAGATTATTTTCTAATGGGTTTCGGTAACAGTCGACACTAGAACAAATTTCAATACATTCCCTGCTATCCTGTGAATGCCGCTAGGCATGCGCAGTGTCTCATATCGTCAACTTAGATATTTCAGTCGGTCAGCTTTTTTTTTCCCCTCCCTGTACATCGAAACCGGGATTTTAGTTTCTTTAGTTATCAGTAGGTTTAATTGTTTAAGCATGATTTGTATAAGGTCATGAGTCTGTGGTTCATTGTCAGAGAACGATGGGAAACGTGTGCAAAAAACGGAGACTATGTGGAAAAGTGAAAGAAAGGTCTGTAGATTGAGGTGATTTACTTGGTTTCACTTACAATTAAAGATTAAGGTTGTGAAAAATGTTGCTCACTACTTTCAGTATGCCCCTCGTATTAGGAGATTTATGCTCTATGGATTAAATTTTTCTTATCAGAGCATAGCCGTCACTGATTTCTAACGTTTGGAATGATGCGAAACAAAGGAACTTAGTTGTTAACTCATTAATAGAAGAATTAATGCTGTAGTGGCCAGTCATGTGATCAGTTTGTAAATTTTGCAGGTTACGAAAACTCCAAATTATGTTATAGCTTTTGATGAATGATTAAGAGTCAGGTTTTTACGATCATTAAGAAGACGTGAAGTCAATTAAATGAAATTTTTAACCCTATTTCGCTTCATTATTGACTAATGAGCGCCAAATTGTAATGACTTTAAGGCCCTTTAGAAGTAGCATACACATTTTACGTCTGAGAACATTGATCTCTTAATAAAAGCTTGACTATGTCCCCTCTATACACAGGTAAAATATTGCGGTGTTGTTCATTAACACTCTATACATGTGATAGGGCAATATAGAAAACATGAATGAATTTTTTTTTAAACATATACTGAATAATGAAATCAGATAAACTGATGTAACAAAGTGCCAGAATGCTTTTGTTTAATCTCTATATATAAAAGCCAAAACCCACTGACTGACTGATCACAGTTTCTCAAAAACCATACAGCCTAGGAACGTGAAACTTTGTACACATATTACTGCTAGGCTCTAGACGCACACTAAGAAAGGATTTCAAAATCTTTGGCCTCTAAGGGCCTATAAGGGTTAAAATAGGGTTGTAAAGTTATGACATTCACCAAAAGGAATTCATACTGCATGTACACAATCCCCATGGCAACATTATTTTCTTTAAACTACACAGGTGGCTTGGCATGATTTCATGTAGACCTAATAGATATAAAATTATGAGAAAGGCTATCAATAGAATTCCTATAAACGATTATCATCTATTTTGTAACACGAAGTAAATTTAGAAGGTCCTGGGTTCTTTTCTTAAGAGTTGAACTCTTTTCTTAAAGTTAGCCTAGGACTGTATTGCAAAAGATAGTTCATACAGGGTGCTGCATTTAAAGTTTCCCATTTTCAAAACCGTGTAACACATTTATGTAACAAATAACTAAGCTACATTGAACATTTTTAAATGGCTAACAGTCTTGGATTTGCAATTCTGGTCTTACTTTTTGAATATGATGTCCTTAGATGCCCTCACTTAACTTCAACACATTGCTGCAATCTCCCTCGTACACTGGCCATTACGCATTGTGTGGTGTCTTGCGTAAGATGTGCAATTTCCTGCAAATCCACGCATAAACCACAAGCGGCCACTTCACAGTCCTAAGATCTTGGTGTGGTGTGCCATTGCAGCACAGGATATCATTGACCCTTATTTCTTTGAGAGCGATAATGGTGCTACGGTTTCTGTCAACTCTGAACGTTACAATCACATGCTGCAAACTTTCTTCCTACCAGAATTGACACATCGTAACTTGGATATTGAAAGATTGTGGTTTCAACAGGATGGTGTTGTAGCACATACTGCACATCTTTCAATGGACACCCTTCATGCTGGTTTCCCCGGCCAAATTCTTTCCCTCCAAATCGCCCGACCTTACTGCAGCAATTTTTTTTTCTGTGGAACTATCTCAAGTCTAAAGTTTTCGCTCATGTCCTCCCTGACATTAATAGTCTTAACAATGCAATTCATCAGGAAATTGTAAGTGTTACGCAAGACACCACACACCACGTAAAGGCCAGTGTACGAGAGAGATTGCAGCAATGTGTTGAAGTTAATGGAAGGGATCTCAAGAAAATCATATTCAAAAAGTAAGACCAGAATTGTAAATCCAAAGCTGTAAACCATTTAAAAATGTTCAATGTAGCTTATTTCTTTGTTAAATAAATGTGTTACACGGTTTTGAAAATGGGAAACTTTAAATGCCGCACCCTGTACAATATCGATAGATATAATTTCCTAATTAATTTATATTTACCGTATTATCTCTATATATTTACCTTAGATTTTACCTCTCCCTTTTGGGTCATTTAAGCAACCCACGTTGCCCGGGCCTTACAGGGCCACGACCTGTCGGGAGAGGGATTATCTATGGATCACATACATACTTGCTTGACCAGACAAGGACATGGAGGTCCTCCCGGATGAGTGATCAGTCCAATGCCGGGGCCACCTCCGATACAACACTAACATAGGACGAGATACGCCATTCACACACTCACTCTGAACAAGGCGAGCATGGGAAGAGGATGATAAGGGCTGCCAGATGATATCCGGGGACCACTAGGCCTAAAGTTACCAGAGCCTAAAGTTACCAGACATTTGTCTCACATTAGGAAAAATCCCGGAAAAAACCCTACCTAGGTAACTTGTCTCGACCAGTATTCGAACCGGAGCCCGCTATTTACTGTATGTTTGCCAAAATTGAAACAGGACGATTAAATTTTGTAAGACATAACCAAAGGAAACTACGGGTGAAGGAGTATGTGGAATATAAATACGTCCACCGTGATGGCATCAAATCGACTTTAAATTGTGTTCACTTAAACTATGTATACATAATTCTAAAAATGCGATGCATTGATGGGTCAGCTAGTCTGTGATATTTGCAATTATGATAGGCATGTGCAGAAAATAAGTTATTTTTGTAATAGATTTCCTGAGTTAAACTTCAGATCGATTCATTAAGCAGGGGTTACGGAAGAACAAATGTCTAAAGTTCGGTTATTAACATTAATTCATACTCGTATACACTGATAGAAGAAATTCTTAAAATATGTCAACATCTCATAATTTTCACGGGCAATAATATTAATCAAGTGTACGTCTACCATTCGCTGACTTGTTTATTTCAGGTTTAAGGCAGCAGTATAGGTTATGAATGAATTAATTTCAATCTGAAATCAATCTGTCAGGAATTACATTAGGCATATTTGCTTCCACAGCAACGTTTAAATTAAAAAATACTCACATTGAAATATTCTTTAGATATCGGTAGGTATACATTTCAGTAGAATGCACAATATTATATCAATATTCAACGGCTAGTTGTGTTTTAAATATTTGATTTACATTTACTTACACTGACATCGTTATGAAGAAATGAATAAATCAAGGCGGGCTCCCAATATCAATAAACGATTGGCAATTTGTTACGATGTGTTTAATATATAGTGGGCCATGCAATAATATTGCAAAATTTCATATTACGTAGGCTATTACAAAATTGATATTTATATTAAATTGGATTTGAAAGCATGCTCTTTAATAAGTAATTTAGCCTATTATTTCTACTTATAAAAACTGATACATCTGCAGTGTCTTGTTTATATTAGTAACGGGAGCTCGACGCTGATTGGTGTCCATGAGCCAATCAAAATGCTTCGGATTTTAGGAGAACGAATATTATAATAGATGCAACCGTTAATTACTCATTTCGGTACCAGCCAACCGATTTAGTGCTAATTCAATAGGTTTCTTTCCATGGACGTTATAAATGCGTATACCAAGTTTCATGAAATTCCGATAACGCGTATTTGAGTTATCGCGCCTTTCTAATATATTACCATTAAAATAGGCACTAAATTGGGCATTATTCCGGTACCGGTCAACCTATTTGGTCCAATATCAATAGGCTTCTTCCCATGGAAGTTATAAATGCGTGTATCAAGTTTCATGAAAATCCGATAAAGCGTATTTGAATTATTACGCGTACAGACACACGGGCGGACGGACAGACGGAGGACAGACAGAAAGACGGACAGACATTTCCCCGTCTCCCACACAATCTTATAAAGTACCATACTGGCACATAATAAATTAATATAATTATACTAAATCGTGTTTGCTGTAATTCTTAGTTCTTACATTTCATGTCTGAAGCCCATAGAACATTTTCTATCCTTGTTTATATATTATATTTATACCTCACATCTTATACCTTTTCCCAATGTTACACATTTGTAACATGGCATATATAATTCTAATAGCATATCTTCTAAGTCATGTACTTCCCTTACATATACACAAACTCTTTCAATTGGTTGCGGATGTAACCGTTTACCAATGTATTAAATTGTAATCGTTTATTGCTATTGCTAGTTTACTAAAGTATGATCGTTCTAAGAAGGAAACCTGAAGTAAACAAAAACCAGTACATCTGTCTCACTCTAGCATATTACTCATATGACTTAAGAGTGAGATAGAAATACCGGTTTTTGTTTACTTCAGGCTTCCTTCTTAGCTCATCTTGGTAAAGTTAAGGTTAGTTTACAGGACGAAAGTAGATTTCGTAACTAAGTTTCGCAACTGTTTTTTGCTTGCTTGTGCAAGCGCGAGATTTACTGGTTACAATGAGTTAAGACACTACTTAGTTTCGGCTGATTCTAACTTTCCTTCTTCTATCTTCACCTTAGTTTACCTCTCCTTTTCGGGACATTTAAGTCCCCTGGGCTCTAACTTTTCAGGAAACTATAATAGTAATTACAATACTTTACGCATATTTAGCTTTTTCGCGTTTTGTAAAATGAAGTGGGGAAGTGAGGAATTTGTGTAATGCCTGGAATGATACGTGTTCCAGACGTGTATATGGGTTTACAACAACTTGAACTTCAGAAATAACATGAAACGTGTGGTTGCATTGGAATTAGTTTTAAAAGAAAATGAATGTAATTAGCTTCACGAAATAATTTTCAGGAAGGTGGTTACGAAAACTACTGTCATCATATAAACTAGCCTTATTTTATGATAACGTAATTCTAATACGTGTATGCATCACTATTCTTTCGGATCTTCTGTAGATTCAGCACTATCGGAATTAATATTAGGTCTCATAGTAAGTTATTCGTCCATAAGAGAAACAATTCCACGGTAGATATATGCGTTCATGAACCTCTGATTATTGTCTCTGTTGGACATGAGAATATTATAGGAGAAAAATTCCTCTGGGACTGGGACTTGAACCCAGGACCTTTGGTTATTCGTGCCAATGCTCTACAAATTGAGCTAAGCCGGGGCTCAATTCGCAGCGCCAGATGGAACCTCTCTCCTATGACTGATTGCCCTAATGGTCTACCTCACAGACAGACAAATCACAAATCACAAAAATCACTACTTAGTGTGCCGCACAGTACTGCATATGACATGACTTGTCTGTCTATGAGGTAGACCAGTAGGCCAATCAGTCATAGGAGAGAGGTTCCATCTGGCACTGTGAATTGAGCTCCGGCTTAGTTCAATCGGTAGAGCATTGGCGCGAATAGCCAAAGGTCCTGGGTTCAAGTCCCAGTGCAAGAGGAATTTTTCTCCTATAATATTCTCAGAATACCACGGGCATAAGATCGATGTTGCAATCCCGCAGTTTACTCTCTTGGACTGCAGTCACACGCCTGTGGAACGCGAGACGCATATCGTGACCTCTGTTTTCCCCTTCCACTGGTACAAACGACTCTGAATGCAGTATACTTACTTTCGTCGGCATGGGCATCGAATTGACGGTAACAGGCGTATGCCCCAGTAAACTCCCATTTTTACATAACCATATAGCTAACTAATAGTTTAGATAATAATAAATCTTGTAAAAATACAACTGATGTTACAAAATAGAGAAAAAAACTGAATCAGTGAAGTATTGTTAACAAATGATGGCACCCTTCCTTCTTGGCTGCAGTCGATTTCGGTGTCTGTTCAACTGCATTAACAGAGCCTGCGAACGAGGACGCGAAGGATAGGATTTTCTGTTATTCCTTTTAACTTCAATGCAGCATCCACGATTATAAATTTTACATCATTTTGCAGTCAATGCAGGGTTTTAAAGGAATAACAGACGTTAGGCTCCGTTATCGCTGCTGTGTATTAAACAAAGCAGCGATTCACCAAAGACCAGTTTTCATTCTAACATTTGCCGAAATTTCCTTATCCGTCAGTCTCGGAGACTGGTTTTATAAAAACACTAAAATAGTGAAATCAGATGCATGGGAAAATATAATTACAATACAACCTAAATAGATTAATTTCTTCAGTTAAATTATGGCTCTCTCAAAGATTCGTAACTTGAAGGTTGAGAGGCCAGTAGTACTATTTTGTGCAAGCATAGACCAAGGGTGTAATGGTACAAGGAAAATAGTAAGCGATCAGTTAAGATTAATCAAATTACCGCATTTTAGTTAGATGCTGAGATCTGGTCTTTGGTCCTATGAACATTTTTATTTATCTTTTCTACTTAATACTCAAATCAACATTACAGTAATTATCACTCCACCTAACGTCGAAAACGATTTCTTGCTCCGCAGTCATCTCCAGCATAAGTTAATGTTCTTTCAATTGAGATGTGGTCTATATAGGTCCTGTGAATTAATTTAACTACTATTTTCTCTTATCACTCACATTACACTGATCTTCACTTCACATCAACACAGCAAACGCTTTCCTTCCTCAGCAGTCATCTCCAGCGTTATCTCTTTCCATTGTAGACCCCACAGCATCTGTTCGGTACCATTCCCATTAATCCTTGTGAAGAAGGTCCAGGTAATGATTGTATATCCTGCAAAAATTAAAAGTCCATTTTAAATATTACGTTGATTTTAATACTAATTTTAAAATGATATACACGTGTAATTTAAGATCAGATATCAAAGTGTAAAACGTCATAAAAATGTGATTCTTTTGATACTATGATGCTTAATTCAAATTCCTCTACTAGACCCATGTTAATTTATTTTCAAGACATGCAGTATGTTACATTCATATTGTGCATTACCTTTCCCTGAAGGTATTAATTCCTGTAATCACTGTTTCTCTTCTGTTTGATTTCCGAATCCATTTAGATTTTATACTCATTCTTGAGAAACCATTTTTAGGGTCGTTATTTAGGATATGATCGAATTAATATTCTGTATATGTATGATTTCTTTCCTTCATTTAATTAACGTAATTCTTACTTCCTTGTTTAGTTCAATATTTTCACGTTTCATTCGATGCAGTCCTTGGTTCAGTTAACGATTTCCTTTTATTTAATGTATATTTCGTTTCTTTGTTCTTTTTGCTTATTTTATTGTGCATTTCATTTATGATCTGCTGTTTTCCTTTGTTTGATTGATTTTGTATTCATTATTTATTGCAATCTATACTGACGGAAATCTTTAATAAATGAAAATTAATCTGAAATTATAGTGATATACAATGTTTATCTTTTATTTGTTTCCGCGGAAACTATTACGGAAATTGAACGTATTGTTTATCTTTGTAAATCATTATGTTTAAATTATCAACACAAGTAAGGCAGAGGATTTTTTAAGTTTTATAAGTCCAAATTCAATGATAAGAGACTGGGTTTTAGTTTCATTCAAGATTTTATTGAAGAGCAACAACAAACTAACACAGAACTGGATGTGTGACTTGAGGCTTTCCCGGCGTTGAGAATTTATAATGGATCTCGGCAGGTGTAAAGCTTTACACACTTACATGCTTTACACGCCCTGGTAACAGTATGGATTCCGAACTTTCGGCAGTTTACTCTTTCGGAGCATCAGAATCAACTTACGCTTCTCTCTAATGATAAAAAATTATTAATGTTATTATATGTATTCGTATTTAGGATTGCTTTAAAATGTTGTAAAACTGCTTTAATTTTAAAGAGTTTTCAGCATTAAATCTTTCTATAGTGGAAAATATGAAGAAAGTAACGTGATGTGTACTGTAGGCACGATTTCATATTTACAATATTGTCTTTTTTTAGACAACTTAAAAAGTAATATATTTTTATTTAATGTCAGTATGGTACTTTATGAGATTTGTAGGGGACAGAAAATGTCTGACCCCCCGTCCGTCCGTGTTCCTGTCTCTGTACGCGCGATAACGCAAATACGCTTTATCGGATTTTCATGAATGGTCAACCCATTTATAACGTCCAAGGCAAGAAGCCTATTTTTTTTGGACCAAATAGATTGGCCTTTACTTCAGCACTGCCCAATTTAGCGGGTATTTTGTGATAGCATATTAGACTGAATGTATCAAATGTAAATCAGTTCTCGTGATAACATTTTGTTTTACAGTATTTATATACGACTTTGGAAGTTGCAATACAGTTAGCTTTGGCAAATAACACTACCCGAATGAGAATATTATAGGAGAAAAATTCCTCCGGCACTGGGACTTGAACCCAGGACCTTTGGCTATTCGAGCCAATGCTCTACCAACTGAGCTAAGCCGGAGTTCAATTCACAGTGCCAGATGGAATCTCTCTCCTATGACTGATTGCCCTCATGGTCTACCTCACTGACAGACAAGTTATGTCATATGCAGTACTGTGAGGCACACTAAGTAGTGATTATTGTGACCGGGCTTCCACTGTTATTGTACAGTAAACATTCAAGATAGATATATAAGCATTCATGAACCACATATTATTGTCTCTGTTGGACACTACATGAGAATATACTACCCATGTATTTCTTCACATATGCTTATCAAACTTTAGACCTCTGTTCTTCCGTATGCCCTGCCTAATGAATCGGTCTGGAGCTTAACTCGGAAATCGATAACAAAAACAACTTCTTCATATCATAACTGCAATTATCACTGATTAAACAAACCATTCTGGCTCTTTGTTACATCAGTTACCTGATTTTATTTACATTGCACTAGTAATGACATTTGAGGTGAAATATTGCTTGCTTATATTTAGCATAGCATTAAAAGAAAATTAACAAAATGTTACTTCATGACACCAACAGAGAACTGGCTGTATCCAACCTATCCTTGTTTGATTTGGATATGTGGAGACGGACTTGTTTTATCAGTGGGGAGACAAGAATGCACAGTAGCAATATGAACTTCTGGAATGGTTTCGAAGCGACATTCTCGCGCAGGTCATGATTCATGCGAGTTGCGGATTTAAATAAGATATTCTTTTAGTCTCTATAATCTATACTCAACAAGTATTTTACACACTGTTGGTTCATTTTTTCAGTCATATTATTACGATTGTTATGGGTTTATACGACCTTCCGGAAGTGGATGATATTAACTAATTAATGTTTTCGTTAATTTTATTGCTTCCACCTACCAACCTGGCCTATACCACTGGGGTATGTACACGTATGGCAATCTATAATCTTCTGTCCTAGGGAATTGACCAAATAATCTTGGTCAGTTACAATTTCCATAAAAGTGTAAATCCCTCTAAAATAAACCTCAAAAGAAAATAAAAAAACGGGATTGAGGGAGCATAATTAAAAACACTGTATCCACGGGTGATAATATATTATAGAATTAGTAGGAGAAAATTATTCCCCTTCCAACAAAAATACATTGATATTTTAGTCGTCTTGTGTGTGCTGTAACAATAATAATTTTGCTATATAGCACATTACGTTTATAGTGTTCAGTAGATAATATTATATTACATTATATTTTATACAGAAGCATGTAGGCCTTTATGCAGGTAACATTTAATGGATAAAAGCTGAAAAATACTAACAGCTGCTACCGAACTAATATAAATTTTGAAACATAAGGACTATAGTTAAATACATAATATAACTTACTATAGTATATACAAAAGAAATGTTTTATATAACTAACTTAGCAAACCGAATCCTGTTTTAACTCGATCGTTCGGCAATTCCTTTGATTGTGTGTAAATTTGTTTGTAACGCTATCACGACTAAACTCGTTGCATTTTCTCTCAGATTTACAGGAATGTTCCTTGAACTCTTAAAAACGACGTATGTGCGAGGATTTTTATTTTTTGACTCCATTCCGTTTCATGTAATGTTCATTTTTTTCAACGATTCTATCCAAATGGTTCATGCTATAAACATTTGAAGGATATTTCCACTCTCGAGTTTACAATTTTCTGCAACTTTGTTTCAGTACAACTCTAAGGGTGGCGTGCACCAAACTCATGCCATTTACTCTTTTAGTAAACCTTACTTCTTTAGTTCTAACTACTTTAGTAAGCTACTATTTTAGTAACGTACTCTTTTAGTAAGGGTGGCGTGCACCAACCAGGAGTAAACTAAACTCGGCGGCTTTAAACATAGAGGAATGTACCGGTACTAAAGAAGTAAAAAATTTATTTACTCCCAGAGTAAATGAACTTACTCCACAAGTGGTGGAGAGCACCAACGCGGAGTACGTTACTAATGTAGTAAGTTGTGGAGTAAATAAGGCCAATATTTACTCCTACTCAGGGGGTGGAGTAAAGTTGTGTAGTAAGTGTGTTCTGTGGCATTTGCGTGAGTTATGAGTTACATATCACATTAAATGGATTACATAGTTCAATCTGAGGATAAGTTATTGAGATGAAGAAGGTGGTATACCAAAAATGAGAGTTGTGGCAGGTGATTTAATAAATATTAAGCGAACCACACCTAGTAGGGCATTTAATAACGTAAATAATTAAGCTCATAAATCCTTACATGAAATTTTGGCGTTTGGAAGAAACGATGTCAGATTTTCACTACATCCATGTGATTTCAGCCAGTCAAATGTGGAAATATCATTGCGGAGAGCGATCCAACTAGGAAGACGTCCACCAAAGGTGAGGGGGAGAGTGAGTGGAAGGGACGTTTGCATTGCACGGTACAAGGAGCGCATGTGCTCTCAAATATCTTCCTAGCTGGATCGGCCTTTAGATGCTGCAGTTCTCCCTACTGGTGGAGTGAGACGAGACTTTCATGTTTGGGAATAAACTATAGCAGATGCTGCAGGTCTATAGTATGCTGCTAACTATTTAAATTAACCCTGTGGACAGGAAAGTGAGAAGCATTATAAACTATATAGGAAAAAAATGCCAACATGAGTGCCGAAAGAAAATTTTAAGGAGGGGCACTGGAGGTTGAATCTGCACATGATCTAGAGAAGTAGTCACTGAAATTATTTTTAAACACACAACCATCTACATAATTATTATTGGAGTTCATAGCTTCCGAAATATTGTACCGCCATTTTTTTTTAAATATTACATTTCTCAGTTGTAATATTATTATTTTTATGAGGTAATATTTTGTAAGTAAATGTTCCGTGCATTTGAAAAAGGACAGAAACATAATTCCCCTTATTAGTTTTGTTATCCTTTTTATCCCCCTCTTTTTCATGATTTTGTGTAATACTTCTTATTAATATTGTTAAACAGTCAATAAGTATTAATAATTCATTATAGTGAGATTTATGATAAACAACTGTAGAATAATTGATTTATCGTTTTTGGGGAAGAATATGTAACTTTAGGAAGTATAAATATTTTAATATATTTTAGAACTTTATTATTATTATGAGAGAAATAATTATAATATTGACAGTGAATCAATTATGAAAATCAACTGGAAATTCCAATTGTTTGCATCATAATACAGAAATAGTTTGCACAAAAATTGTAATCACAGTACTCTAACGTAGGCTACTAAACTGAAAATATTCAATTGAAGGAATTAAAATTAGTAATGAATAAAACATTACTATTAGACCTATTTTAAAACATGAAGATTGTCATTAGTAATATTTGGAACAACCCAAATTCATATTCATTGTTTCAGCGAACCTTTCCTTTTCATTATCTGGCACTTGAATAATACTGGCAATTGAAATGCACATGTTCTGCTGCGCTGCACTAACGTTTCTGATCTGTTCTGCGCAGAAATCGACTACTTCTTTAGTAAAAATCGCTTACTACATTAGTTACAACTAAAGAAGTAACTACCAATAGAGCTCTCCAACACCAACTAAAAGAGTAAGTTACTAAAAGAGAAGCACTATAAGTAGTAAATCTAAGACGGGAACCTGACGCAACAAAAACCGGTTTGTCTGTCTCACTCTAGCACATTACTCGTATGACTTAAAGAGTGAGACAGATGTACTGGTTCTTGTATACTTCAGGTCTCCGTCTTAAATTTACTACTTTAGTTTGGTTTACTCCTGGATGGTGCACGCCACCCTAAATGTTTACATTCGAACATTTTCTTCAGAATTTTACTGTATTGTACTGTAGGCCTATAACTACTTAATATAAATAATGCTTATTACAAATCACAAATTTTCGTAATAGTAAAGTAGTGCAATGCATTTCATAGCTCAAGTCACTTCAACGATAAAGAAAACTGAAACAAAATTTAACAACATTTCTTCAAAGCCGTATTATTTGCCAAGTCAAGACAAACTTAAATATTTTTATGGAACGAGTACTTTATAACCATACCTTAGAACATTTATAGTCCTACGAAAAATGATTCAATGCTCTTAATAGTCCATGTGTACTTTGTCTTTTGAAATATGAAACAAAATCGTCTGAGCCGAATTCGAGAATTGCGAAAATCAAAATTTTCCTCCCGTAAAATGCTAGGAAAAAACAGAAAGTCGACGCTTTGCTTCGTATCTCTTCCCCAGAAAATACTTAACTCAAATAATAATAATAATAGTAATAACAATAATAATAATAATAATAATACTTTTTATACTACTTTTCATTTTGAGTAACGTTCACAAACGCATTCACACAAAAAAAAAAAAAGACAGACAGACAGACATGAATCCGAAATTGAATTTTTACTTTCAGGGGACTTCAAAACCTCAATTGAATATCAGATCATGTCCGAATGTAATACTTTCTTCCAAAAATATATTGCCCATGTTACGGCGAAATCGATTATTAAGGTTATGTAGTTAGTCTACTGAGCGGTCCTGAAAATCAAGTTTGTGATCATCGCAGGTGTACCGGAAGGATTCCGCATGAATTAAGCAAACGTAAATGTGGCCGACTTGAGCCGGAATCGAACCTGCGATATTGGGCACAGAAATCCAATGCTATACAGGTACAACTAGAAGAAAATGTATAGAAAAAATCACTGCAGATAACATACATTTATCCTAAATTAAACTTTGACACCAAGGTATAAGTTTTAGGCCTATATTGCCCATGTAATATATTTTAGAACTTTTCTGTGAGAATGTATTGTTTGTTTCCTGTACTCTTTGTTTCATATTACATAGATCTATATTTTTAGAAAGATCAATTCTTTATATTTATTTATGTATTGGTTTGTTTGCTCTGTGTGTGTAAATTGATATTGTGACATGAAGTACAATGTAATGATGCCTGTACAGTTTTAACTTTACTGATCACAGGTTAAGTTTGATAATGAGATCACCAATCCAGTTAGTATCTGTAGGGGAGTCCGACAAGGATGCGTACTTTCACCTCTGTTATTTAACTTACATTCAGAAAATATCTTTCAAGAAGCAATAGGGGAAATAAGCAAAGGCATAAAGGTTAATGGAGTCTTCATCAACAACATTCGATATGCTGATGATTCAGTATTGATTGCTGATAATTTAGATGATCTTCAGCAACTCGTCAACTTAGTAGGAAAGTATAGTAGAAACTTAGGTCTTATAACCGTTGCTTACGTTGGTCAGCTATTTATAACAGTTCTTTAATTAGGCCACAAGATTGGACGTCATTTATAACCGTACTGGGGTTATGAAGATTTATCACTGTAGGTGGGATTTTTAGATGTGTAGTAGTTCTGGAGTTCTGATTAAAATAAGGGGTGCCGGGCGTAGTACTCAGGGGTAGTTATAAGCTAGAGAACTCTTATCTAGGGAAGTGGCTAGAGAAAATCGAGATAACAGTCAAAGGGCGGTGTCAGGAATAATGGTAACTAAAAGTTGAGTCGTCTTTTCAAATTAATATATATTTTCCAAAGTTTAGTATTTGCTGAAATGCTGAATTAATCGATTTAGTTCTATTAGATGATGTAAGTCCTGATATTTAGTAGTATTTAGTACGTCGTTAAGGTTCGTAAGTAACACTTTGTAACTTGCTAAATTGTAATAGTAATTACTTCACTTGTACGCGCCGTTGAACACTTCTATTTACTTTCACATTTACTCTCTCGTAGTTTCTATTTGTATCGCGCGGATAATAATGTTCAATCTTACGTTCACAATTAAGGTTTCGTAATAATAAAATCAATGTCTTTACCAAATAATATAAATTACGCGCTTCGACGCTGCTAATAACTTCTATTTCTATCGCGCGGATTATAACGTTTAAATATCAATATATTGCAAAGTTACTTGAGTTTAATAATGTTTAACGTGGTCTTTTGTCTGAAGTGTGTCTTGAAGTTCTTTAGTCTAAGCTGTCGTGTGATCAATAGATGACGAGATGTCCGTGCTTTCTGCTAATATCTTTGTAAGGGGTAGTGGGGGTAAGTAGTTCCAATTGGTTGTGTCTGTGTCTAAGTCTTCTCTGATTGGGGTAAGGTAGTTTCTTCTGCTATCCGATTTGAAATATATTCCGTTTTTCGTCGTTGAAACAGGCAAGTTGCATCGGTCATTAATTACTTGAGCTGTCAAAATTGGCTAGGCGCCAGCCGGGCGGCTCAAGACGAAGTAGGCGGTACTAGGTTTATGTTTTTATCAATAACTCTGATAACTGAAAGTTATCATAGTTCTGGTTATTTAATCCTGATGGGCTATTTTACGGGGCTTCCAATGGTATTAATTTGTAGTGGGTGTGATAAAAATGAAAAGAGTTATTAAGGTTTTTATATTAAAATGATGGAACGGGTTAATAAAAAGTTATGTGTAATATATCAAACTGTAGGGGCTGTTATTGGCTATTGATGGGTGTAATTGATTTCCTTGTCGCTTTTTTCTTAATGGAGTAATTAATGTTTGAAGTTAGGTGTTATATGGGGAATGAATGTTTGAAGTTAGGTGTTATGTGTGGAAGTATAAACAGTAGGGTGCGTATTGTCAATCGTACAGGGGCTACATATGAGATTGTCGTCTGTGTTGAGTACAAAGTACGGTTACAAGATGTCCGCATAATGATTAAAAAACTCACGCGAGGAATTGATCTGCGCAGAATCAATAAGAGCTGGATTTTATGATCATTATAATACCCAATCTGGAATTTGAAGAGTGGCGGTGTTTAGTTTTTGTATGAAATATGGAAATATAATTTTTCGATTCCCTAAAATAATTCTCCGTCGTCACTTCGAATCATTTCGTGGGTTCTCTCTATTGTGTTTTACTTTGATATTAGCTTTTCTATCAATTGTCTTTGTTTTCAATATCTATTCTTGAAAAATTTAGATCCTTACATCATCTATACTTTTGATTAATTCTGCCGTAATTACACATACACAAATAAATTCATAATCAATAAAATACACTTTTAACATAATTTTACCTTAAATTGGTCACTTTTCTTCTTGGTCGTAGTACACATTTTGCTGAGTTCATAGTCCATTTGATTAACTAGTAAAACAAAATCATAATTATACCTTATACACAAATAAAATTATAAAATACACTCGAATTTCTTGATATTAATATTAATTTCAATATCTTCTTGCATAACGCTGATTTTTGATGCTAATCCATATGTTGTTGATGTCAAACGTTGGAGTACGCTAATCTTCCTCATTGGTCTACTTAATACACTGATATTATATTCAGATTACACATGTTTTCTTCCTCATTGTTTTACCTTCAAGATTCTTATTTGTTAACACACATATTTCTCAACAACTATTTCACTTTCAAATTCTTACTTAACTCTGATCATTCTTTTACTTCACTTTTGCTATACAATTCTACTTAATTAGTGTAGGGAGAGGGTTATTTCCTGTCCATATTGTTTATGTAAAATAATTTTTCTTTTTGAAAAATTAACAAAATTTAATTATTCTTACTCTGTGTACTACTCCAATAAAATTCAAATATGTCGAAATTTCAATGTTTACTTATTTACTACTTCAAATAATAGTGTGATTACCTTTGTCAAATGAATGTTTTAACTCTTCAGTTGAATAAATAAAGGGAGTGGCCTATCTTAAAATTACATATATACAAAGATTCACTAACAATGGCAATAAACTTATTTGTTGCACTTATATCTTTAGTGGCATGGCTGTTGTGATGTCTCACTCTATTTTATAGAATAAGAATCATCTCATCATAGTCTTTGCAACAACCACGGGGAGGCTAATTACACTCTACCTTGTAAGTATCACATTCGTTATATATAACGTCAGGTAAAACATTAATTTGAGAAGTATGAATCACTCTAATTATTTTACAATGTCAGTCTGATAAAACGTTTTCCTGAGTCCTGGTCGATAATCCTTTTTACTTCTCCTTCTGCTTTAAACTTTCTGCTGTCTTATGGTCTGTGGGCCATTACATGATAAGGCTTTAGCAAGTGTTTCCTGTACTTGCCAAGGATTTTCTTGGGGTTTTTGATGTTGGTTAGTTGGAAGGTGTCAGTTCCAAACTTTGCATTGACACGGTAGGGGCCTTTAAAAGGGAGGCTGAATTTTTTCTGACGATTGTGAAGTGTGCTAGAAATTACATGTGCCTTTAAAAGTACGTAATCTCCAGGAGCGGGGTTCCACTTTTTGCGGATGCGTCTGGGCTTCTGCTTTCTTTTAAGCCACCTGCTCTGAAGGCGTTTGAGAATGGAATTGCATATGTCAAGATCTGATCTATGGCATGTCGGTAACACAGGAGGGGTGTTCTTGAAGAGAGGGTCTATTTTACAGTGTGTTACGACTTGCAACGGGATTTCTTTAGTGACATGGTGTGGCGTTTCATTGAGAATAGCCTGAATGGGCTTTATGTACTTGAACCAATTTTTGTGTTGTCTATGAGTTAACAGTCGGAGGTATGAAATTACTTGTTTGATATATCTTTCTGATATGTTGCCTGATGGATTATAAGCTGAGCAGTGTAAGGTCTTTATATTTAGTTTTGACAGTCCTGAGTTCCATTTGGGGCTAGAATAGATACTGGCATTATCCGTAAGAAAAGATTCTACGCTGCCATAAATATTCACGTATTCTTTTACCTTTTTCAAGCAAATACTCGTAGATAAATTACGGAGGGGGTATAAGGCAACTAGCTTAGAAAATGTGTCCACCATAACAAAGATGAACTGGCAACCGAAGTTACTCCGCACCAAAGGACCTAAAATGTCACCACAAATCAATTGGTTAGGCTTGGTAGCTTCGATAGAATTGACTGAAACTTCGTAGGCGGTGTTTTTACTTTTGCCTACTTGACATAGATGGCATGTTTTCAGGAAAAGTCTGATTTTCCTACCAAGTTGTTTGATATAAAAATGCTCGCTAATGGAATCGATCATTTTTTCTGTTCCACTGTGGGCTAGATTTTCATGGTAACTGACAATAATGTCGTTTTCGATAGAAGAGGGGATGTATGGGCGCCAGGCGGGGTTTTCCTTTCCACAGAGTTTGTAAATGATGCCATTATGGGTAGCTAAGGTACTCTGTACATTATTTTCATTTACTGGGCTAGGGGCTGGTGGTTGGATTTCCTGCAACTCACTCTGAATAGTGGACAAATAGGGGTCTTCAGACTGCAATTTTGATAAGTTTCCAAGTTTCTTATTCAACTGATGTCGGTCATTAACGGAAATTCTCATAATTTTCACTTCTTTTTCAACCTGACCTTCTAAACTAGACATTCCAGGGTGGTTAGGCAACCGTGAAAACAGGTCGGGAAGATAATTTAGCGATCCTTTAATATGTTGGATTTCAATATCGTACATTGTGATGGCGCTGATCAGACGTGATACACGTGAGTTACTTAACTTACACTGTTTCAGGAAACTGAGACTCATGTGGTCGCATAATACGGTGACTCTACGGTTGTAAATGTAGTGTTTGTATTTGTTGAGGGCCTCATAGACTGCATACACTTCAAGCTCTGTGGGGTACATTCGGGACTGGGAGATAGTCAGACCTTTACTAGCAGTCGCAATAATGCGTTTTTCGCCATCTATCACCTGAAAAAGGATACTTCCTATGCCTTTTGCACTGGCGTCGGTTTGCACGTACAGCATTTCTCCTTCTTCCGGTTTCTGAAGCTTAATAGACTCCGCAAACAATTGCTTAACCCGGTTAAAGGCAGCATCTTGCTCTGGGGTCCATGTCCACTTTTGATTTTTCTTGAGGAGTGGCTTTAAGGGGCAAAGTTCCTGGGAGTAATTGATTACAAAGCGTGACTGGTATTGGCATACGCCAAGAAAAGATCTAAGTTGCTTCTGATTACGGGGGGCTGGGATTTTCAAGATGGCTTCCACTTTTTCTTCATCTATTCGGCAATCCTTCCCGGATATAATATATCCGAGAAATTTCACCTCCTTTTGAAAAAAGTGGCATTTCGAAATATTGAGGGTGAAACCTGCATGTAATAGTTTTCCCAAAGTCTGGTCTATGTGGGACAGGTGTTCAGCTTTGGTTTTGGAGGCTACCAGAATATCATCAAGGTAGGGGATAATGAAGTTATCCGTCTGCCAATCAAAGGTCAGAGCTAATGCACGCAAGAGGGCAGACGAGGAAGTGCGGCACCCGAAGGGTGTTCGAGTAAAACGGAAATTTCGTCCCTGATAATTGAAAGAAGTTAAATCGCGTGACTCTACATCCAGGGGTACTTGCCAGAAGGCGGAAACTAAGTCTGTTGTAGAAAAATAGTTTCCTTCTTTAGCACGGGTAAGAAGTTCATCTGATGTCAAAGGTCTATAATGGTCTTCTTGGGAGTCAGAATTAATTGACCTAGCGTCAATTGTAAGACGTACTTGTCCAGAGGGCTTAAGTACTATACACAGGGGGTTGCAATGGGGGCTGGTAGAATTTTCAATGATCCCTTGTGATAACATGTCCTGTATGACAGCTGAGACTTTCTCACGCAAACTGAGTGGGATATGTCGGGGCTTGTGTCTTACTACAGTGGTAGATGGACGGATTATTTTATGCGTGTACAAACGGCACTTTCCAATCTTATTGGAAAATAGGTCCTTATGCTTGTACAGCACGTCAAATAAATCCTTCCGTGTAGCGGGGTCTAAATCGTGTGCTTCCTGTACTTTAAGTGTGATTAGTTCTTTAATTTCATCTAGTGTGTTGATGTTATTTATTTGGAGTTCAGTTTGTATGTTATTTTCGCTTAAAAGTGGTGTTGTAGAGAGCGGGTCATTTCTTGTTTGTATACAAGAGGGTTCGTCTGTACTGAGGTGGAGGAGGGGTTGGTCATAAATAGACAGAGTTTCTATGAAGAATTCTTCCTGGCTCACATCTGGTTCACAGCGAGCGGTCGCAGGAGGGTGAGGTGTCTTGTCACAGAAAGGAATAACTTGTTCCTGCTGGTTCTCATCAATGAAAGCGAAACTTTCATTTCTGAAGTTAATTATCCCTTCTAACTGTTGGAATACCTCTAAGCCGACAATAATGGGCAGATTAAGTCCAGGGATTACTAGAAATAATATTTCTACTGTCTGCCCAGCTAAGGTAATAGGCACTAAACATTGTTGTTTGATCCTACACCTCTGTTTCCCTACGGCTAATAATGCTGTCATTCCGCATACAGGCAGTATTTGCGTAATCGCTTTAGTGCGCTGTAACTCTAGGAAAGTCGATTGCGAGATGACTTGAGCATCGCTTCCAGTGTCTAATGTCACTTGATAGGCTTTTTCACCGATATTGACCTCTATGACCGGAGATCGACGTCGGGTGCTCAATAGTTCATCTCGTTGCAAAATACCAATTACAATGTCAGTTTCTTCGCTGTTTGTGTTGTTTGGCAAATGTCCCGAGATATTTACATTGTTGTATACATTATTATTAATATTCTGACTAGGATTATTACTGTTCTGAATAAGGGAGCTTTCATCATTCACAAGAGGAGAAATAACACTACCAACAATTAAATTGTTGTCAACAATGGGCAGTACTTCCACATTGTTGGCACTGGCATGGTTACTCTCTATTTCTAGTTGCAGATTATTAGGAGATTTATTATTTTCCAAAAATGTTATGTTTGTTTCCTGAGGTGTATTAAGTGTCAACTTGTTACTTTCAACTACTGGAATATTTTGAACATTCTTTGCTGCCTTGGGAAATTTCATCATATGAGATTCATGATTTGTTTTCCCACGGCTAGCCAGCAAGGGGTTTATGTCACAAGTTTGTGAGGTTTTGAAGCCAAGAAAATTATTTACATAGTTGCTACCACAATGTATGATATCGATATTTCCAGTATTTCCTTCATTTTGATTCATAGGAGTTGCAGGGTTGTCCACAGAAGGAGCATGTAAAACCCTTATTCGTTTAAAGTCACGGTGGGTATGGGGGATTGAGTGTGGGGTTCTGCATTGCTTTGGGGGTTGTTGTTAGGCCTATTTCTCGGACTTTCATATGAATTGTTCCTTTCATATTGACTATTGTTGTTACGGCGGGAGTACCTGAAATTATTCCAGCCTCTATAGTAGGGGCGGAAAAAACCTTGATTATACTGATTTCGGTTAAACCAGTTAGGCCTATTTCCTGCATAGCCACGTCTGTTCTGACCACGGTAACTGTTCCCTTGCCTATTATTGTAATTGCCATACGGCCTGAAACGGAAACCACGGGTTTGCCAATTATTGCGGGCGTTCCGCACGTACTCTGTTTGGGGCCAATAAGGTCTGTTGTCCCTAGAATCATTGTTTTGCTGGTCCTCATTAGAATTTCCTGTCCGCAACCCAATCTGGAAATTTTCCTGGCTGTCAGAAGTTTGTACCAGATTGATGTTTTTCCGGTGAGTTTGGTTAGCTGACACAATGGGGTGCGATGGTTTAGTGGAAGTATAAGTTAGGTCCTGCATTGACTTTAGTAATTTTAACATCTCAGTGGTGGATTGAGGAGATGCGACAACAAGGCAATTTCTTATTACAGGCGGAAAGTGAGACGGGAGTGCCTTTAGAAAATCTTGCTCCAAAATTTCTGGTTTAAGCAGTTGGCGGCTTTCACACAAAGAAATGAAATATTCTAGATAGGTTTGGCCGTGGCTACGGTCGTACTTACCTTGAAATATTCGCGATCTCAAACGGCTTTGCTCGCTTTCGCTCCAATACTCAGATAAAAACATTTCCTCAAACTGACCTATGGACAGGAGGTTGTTGGGATCGATGACTTGGAGCCAGCGAGCTGCGTTAGCTTTCAAAGATTGATTCACAAAAATCATTTTTAGATGTTCTGGGACTCCTCGTAAAGCAAAATAAGTTTTTAGGTCCTTTAAATATCTGACAGGGTTTGTTTTCAAGGTATCTTCAAAATACGGTAATGGAAAATCTGAATTGTGCAATGAAAAACTATTGTTTACAACATTTTGGGGTGTTTGATTAGTGCTGGCAGCTCGTTGATCCAATCCATTGTTGGTTCTGGGTAATGGTGCAGGTGGTTCTGGTATTTCAGGGGCTTGAGGTACTGGATCAGGGGGGTTGGAAGAAGTAGAGGCAGATGTTGATGGGGTATTGCAAACATGAGGGATCAAAGCATTTTCCCTGGTTTGTTCGATTAGGCTTTCCTGGTCTCTTACCCTTTGCCTAAGTCGGTCTAATTCTGATTGAAGGGATACCAATTTAGTAGAATTGCTAACAGTTACCCTTTCTACTGAGGTGACATGATTTTCTACAGAGGAAATATGATTTGTCAACACTTGTTCTGAAGTAGCTATTTGAGCTGTGACTCTACTGTCTAAATTTTGTAATTCAGACGTAACCTGAGTGCGGTGTTCAGTGATTAAGGTTGTCAGTGTAGAGTTCATTGTTGTAATTTGTTGGTTTTGAATAGCAAGTTCGTCTCTTACTTGTTGATTTTGAGTAGCAAGTGTAGAATTTAGTGTAGTATTCATGTTAGTAATTTGATTTTCAAGTGTGGAGTTCATTGTGGTCATTTGTTGATTTTGACTTTCAAGTGTTGAATTTAGTTCGTTTCTCAATTGTTGGCTCTGTGTCTCTAGTGTGGAGTTCATAGTTGTATTCATGTTAGCAATTTGACTTTCAAGTGTGGAGTTCATTGTAGCATTTTGTGTGGCCATTTCATTCCTCAATTGTTGGCTCTGTGTTTCTAGTGTGGAATTTAATGTAGTATTTATGTTAGCAATCTGACTTTCAAGTGTGGAGTTCTGTGTAGCAAATTCGTTCACTTGAGTAGAAATTCCTACCATCATTGCCTGGATTTGTGACAAAAAATCTAAACTGAAAGAAGGAAGGTTAGGGTCTAAATTTATGGTGTTCTGAGTTGAAGTCGATGGGGTGGGTGCACTCACAGCTGGGATATTAACAGGGGGTTGCGTAACAGGCAAGCTAGCAAGGTCACTTTCGGTTTCATGCTGAGTAATTTCTAAGTTGTCAGAAATAGGAACAGAGGCACTTTCATTGTTTTCAGAAGTAGGATTCTGTTCTGAACATAATATCGGAGTATCAGAATTTGGCTCCATGATTTGGAATACTTTATTATTCCTTAATTTCATAAACTAATACAATACAATTGAATTTACTAAAAAATAAAAATTAATTACAATACAAAAAAAATTTGAAATTTAAATTGAAAAAATTTACTTTGAATTCAAATAAAAATAGGAGCAAAATTCAGTTTTCGACACTTAAGTTGGATTAACGATACCCTTTTGTAGTCCAGATGTCCAGCGGCAGGCCAAAGGTGATGTCCAGGTGCCCAGGTGATGAGGGAAAATGTTGTAGATGAAGATCCAGGGGGGGGGTATTGATGAAATGATGAATAATCCAATGGTGTGCTGACTCTAATAAAATTTCTCACAGAATTTAAAACTTGGTGGTGTGTGATTTAGTGTAGTGTTCCTGAATTTTATTGTTGAAAAATTAAATTTTATTGACTGGTCCCTCGATCTTCAAATTCAAGCAATCACGATGGTCGCCATTTATAACCGTTGCTTACGTTGGTCAGCTATTTATAACAGTTCTTTAATTAGGCCACAAGATTGGACGTCATTTATAACCGTACTGGGGTTATGAAGATTTATCACTGTAGGTGGGATTTTTAGATGTGTAGTAGTTCTGGAGTTCTGATTAAAATAAGGGGTGCCGGGCGTAGTACTCAGGGGTAGTTATAAGCTAGAGAACTCTTATCTAGGGAAGTGGCTAGAGAAAATCGAGATAACAGTCAAAGGGCGGTGTCAGGAATAATGGTAACTAAAAGTTGAGTCGTCTTTTCAAATTAATATATATTTTCCAAAGTTTAGTATTTGCTGAAATGCTGAATTAATCGATTTAGTTCTATTAGATGATGTAAGTCCTGATATTTAGTAGTATTTAGTACGTCGTTAAGGTTCGTAAGTAACACTTTGTAACTTGCTAAATTGTAATAGTAATTACTTCACTTGTACGCGCCGTTGAACACTTCTATTTACTTTCACATTTACTCTCTCGTAGTTTCTATTTGTATCGCGCGGATAATAATGTTCAATCTTACGTTCACAATTAAGGTTTCGTAATAATAAAATCAATGTCTTTACCAAATAATATAAATTACGCGCTTCGACGCTGCTAATAACTTCTATTTCTATCGCGCGGATTATAACGTTTAAATATCAATATATTGCAAAGTTACTTGAGTTTAATAATGTTTAACGTGGTCTTTTGTCTGAAGTGTGTCTTGAAGTTCTTTAGTCTAAGCTGTCGTGTGATCAATAGATGACGAGATGTCCGTGCTTTCTGCTAATATCTTTGTAAGGGGTAGTGGGGGTAAGTAGTTCCAATTGGTTGTGTCTGTGTCTAAGTCTTCTCTGATTGGGGTAAGGTAGTTTCTTCTGCTATCCGATTTGAAATATATTCCGTTTTTCGTCGTTGAAACAGGCAAGTTGCATCGGTCATTAATTACTTGAGCTGTCAAAATTGGCTAGGCGCCAGCCGGGCGGCTCAAGACGAAGTAGGCGGTACTAGGTTTATGTTTTTATCAATAACTCTGATAACTGAAAGTTATCATAGTTCTGGTTATTTAATCCTGATGGGCTATTTTACGGGGCTTCCAATGGTATTAATTTGTAGTGGGTGTGATAAAAATGAAAAGAGTTATTAAGGTTTTTATATTAAAATGATGGAACGGGTTAATAAAAAGTTATGTGTAATATATCAAACTGTAGGGGCTGTTATTGGCTATTGATGGGTGTAATTGATTTCCTTGTCGCTTTTTTCTTAATGGAGTAATTAATGTTTGAAGTTAGGTGTTATATGGGGAATGAATGTTTGAAGTTAGGTGTTATGTGTGGAAGTATAAACAGTAGGGTGCGTATTGTCAATCGTACAGGGGCTACATATGAGATTGTCGTCTGTGTTGAGTACAAAGTACGGTTACAGTCTGAACATCAACGTCAAAAAGACACAGCCCGACTCCTTTCTAAATGCAGAGCTCCGGTTCAATGACTCTTTAATACAAAGAGTGGACAAGTTTAAGTACCTTGGAACATGGTTATGTGAAGATTGGAGATCAGACATGGAGATAAAATGTCGCATAGAGAATGCCCGTAATGCTTTCAAGAAATTCAAGAAAGTTCTCACAAGCACAGATCTAAATTTAAACGTCAGAGTTCGATTTGTAAGATGCTACATCTGGTCTATACTTCTGTATGGTTCTGAAGGATGGACACTGAATACAACAACAGCAAAAAAGATCGAGGCCTTTGAAATGTGGATCTACCGTAGAATGCTTAAAATTCCGTGGACAGCAAGAATAACTAATACCGAAATATTGCAACGGCTACACAAACAAAGAGAAATACAGTACTAAGAATTTTTAAAAGAAGAAAAACTTCATACTTAGGACATATATTACGGAATACTAAGTATATGCTTTTACAGTTGATAATAGAAGGGCAAATAGAATGTAAAAGAAGAAGAGGGCGAAAAAGAATATCTTGGCTGGATAACATTAAGCAGTGGACAGGATTACCAAGGGTAGATCAACTATTACATACTGTGGTTCATAGAATGAAAATGCATCATGTGGTCGCCAACATCCATTAATGGATAGGCAGAAGAAGAAGAAGAAGAAGAAGAAGAAGATATTTTTTTTTATTTTAATCTAATGAAGTCTATTGTAATCATTGCATTACTGAATGACAAATAATGATCTTGAATACATCTAGTAGATATATTTGGGGATATTACAGAGAGGGAAACAGAGGGAAAGTAGAGGAGAAGGAAATAGGGATGTAAGAAGAGGAATTACTTACAATTAGTAGTGACATCTGGCGACTAATTTGTTAATTTAATTAACATCAGATAAGATAACTGCTTTCTAAATTTGTTTCATTTTTGTATTATCACCATATTTTTGTGACTGAGCAACTAGGAGGGGAAACATGCTATAAATATGATGGTTGATATCGGTAGTTTTAAGAAAATGTATATACAAGAGTCCCGCTTTAGCGGGAATTCGGAATAGGCGGATTTCATGAATAATATCAACGTATTGACTTGTTAGGGCGTAAATTAAGTGCGGAGAATTGTTTAAATGAAGCCGACATGTGATGCAAGTAACCAGTCTTCTTTCCAATTTGGTTTCAGGCGTTTTCATCAAGCATAGGCTCTTTGTATGTCTCTACTTAACTTCTTTGTATAACAGTAAATGTACTTTTTTTCACGAACGTCGTTTTAATTTCTCCTGTTTTTAAGTTTAAAAAATCGGTATATTTTCTGAACTCTGTTCGGAATAGGCAGCTTTTCGGAATATCGGTGTTCGGAATAGTGGGACTCTACTGTATTATATTGAAATTTTACATTTATTTATGTGCGCTTAATACTTACTTCGCAATCGTAGGCCTATTGTTACTGTATGGTAGTTTCTCGTTCAGAAGCGTATTGAATAATTTGTCTCTTTTGCCTACTCAGTCCGCATTTGCCTTTTTTCTCACAGATTTAAATTAAGAAAACCTTGGAGCCCCGTTAAAGGAAGCTATGTTAACAAATTTGTACTCCCGTTCCTTTAATATGTATCATTATGCGTTGAGCATCCATGGAAACCATGTTAAGAATTAAGATGTAAGTAGGCCTACTGTTAATTCTCTTGAAGTGTTAAGCAAATTATAAGCAGTGAGAAAATGGAGGCTTTATTACTCACGATCGCGTTTCTCTGGTACCTGTCAACCGGTTTGTCCCAAAATCAATAGGCATGAAAATCTGATAAAGCCTATTCGAGTTATTGCGCGTACAGACACACGGACTGACAGACAAACAGACATTTTTTCCGTCCACCACCTATAAAGTACCATACTGGCAGTTGGTAGTTAAAACTGAAAGGTTAGTCTTAATTAATTTAAAACAATTTTTATTATCTTTTGTCAAACAAAATGCAAAATCTCTTTAGTAAAAATATAGACTAGTATTACAAATAATTCTACCTTAGTAGCTATAGGCTACTAATAAAAGTAGATTGTACGGACTTTGAATGATTGTATAGTTGATAACCAGGCAAATTGTACAAATGCCGTGTTTAATTCTAATCCCCCTGTATTTGACATAAGGTACACTGGTTTTTCGTGTAGATCGACATCGAAACATCAAGGATACATCGTAATCATTACTTACCAAAGTTAAGTTACGCACATTGTATCGTACACGCAAGAATCATTAGTATTTTTTCCGTGACGTATACAGGTAGGGAAGAAAAGCGGACCGACTAAAATATCTAAGTTGCCGATATGAGCCACTGCGGATGCCTAGCGGCATTCACAGGATAGCAGGGAATGTATTGAAATTTGTTCTAGTGTCGACTATTGACTTAGCCCATTTCGAAACCCAGAATATGGTTTCTAGTCGTATTGTTTAATAACTGAATATATTAATTATTAATATTATTATAAAATACTAACACAAATTATATTCAGCTACAAGAGTCGGTCCGCTCCCCCCCCCTACCTGTACATGCCGGATGTAAAAGATACTCTTAGGTTATTAAGAACAGTAAAATAAAAGACTTAATTCCACAGAGGTATAGAACATGATTTATGTATGTAAGTTATGTATGTATGTATGTATTTGGCCCCTTAAGGGTAGGGACGACTCTAAGAACTTCAGTCTTGCGACCCATTGTGCCAACCTCCGGAATGTAATGATGTGCAAGCCCAACGGGCCCCTGACAACAGAACCTACCGCGAGCCCCCACGGAACTCCCCTACATCCAACAGATACCTCTACCATGCCACGTGTGATGCTGCCTCGGTACCTCTTCTAGAGCCCACAGGTTGACAGCACACCAGCCAGCAACTTCAGGACCAGAAGCCACGGGGAGAACGGGAGAGGCCCACAGCGAGGGTAAAGCGGGATGATTATGACGGGAGTTTGAAGATGAAATGGAGAGTGTTGGTGGAATGAGAGGGGGAAACGGAAGGATCCCCGAGAAAAACCCTCAAAGGTCACGGTTTCGTCCACCACGAATGACAAGCCCGGGACCGTTAGCATGGTAGGCCCACGCGCTAAGCATGAGCCACCGTGACGGCGAATATGACTTAACTTCGATAGGCAATGTCCAAAAACCATAAACGCCAATAAAAGCAATGAATCTCCCAAACAACTTTTATGAAATCCTACTGCAAAGTTCGCCCGGATTTTCATTAGAAGCTTGTGCAGTTAGGCTATAGCATATTTATATAATTAAATTGGCCTATAACGCAGTCTTCAATAGTAAAGCAATATATCTTCTGAAAATAACAATGATGTTAGTTATTGAGAAAAAACTTGAACTGATTCGGCCTTTTTAGGCTAGAAACAAACAATTATCAATATGATGGCACCCTTCCTTCTTGGCTGCAGTTGAGTTCAATATGTTTGCTCTACTGCATTACCAGAGCCTGCGAACGTGGACGCGAAGGATAGGATTTTCTGTTATTCCTTTCAACTTTATTGCAGCATTCAGGATTATAAATTTCACATTATTTTGCAGACAGTGTCAGATTGTAAAGGAATAACAGACGTTAGGCTCCGTTATCGCTGTTGTTTATTAAACAAAGCAGCGATTCACCAAAGACCAGTTCTCTATAACTAATTTGTCAAAGTCGACTTATCTGGCAATCTCTAAAAAGGGGTTTATAAATAGTAAAAAAGAATAGCTAGAAAATAATAATTACAGTATAAATATATCAAATTCTTGAGTGCCAAATTTAAAGCCCTCTGAAAAATTTATAAGGTTGAGTGAACAGACATTCTGGTTAGAACACGAGTGTAAGGGTAGAGGGAAAACAGTAAGGGGATACGATATTAATCAAATTTCAACTATTTAGTTGGAACTGAGATCTGGTTTTTGGTCCTATGAACATGCTTATTTATATTTTATACTTAACACTCAAATGAACATTACAGTGATTTTCAAATAACCTACCGTAGAAAACAATTTCCTTCCTGCGCAGTTATCACTGGCATAGGTTAATGTCCGCATGTCTCTATCAATAAATTAACATGTGATTTGTAGATCTATCAAGTTCTTTAACTTCTTCGCATTTCACTTATTACTCGCATTATATTGATTTTTACTTCACATTAACATAGAAAACACTTTCCTTCTTACGCTGTCATCTCCAGCGTTGTCTCCTTCAACATCTATGTTACCATTCCTATTATTCCTTGTGAAGAAGATCCAGACAATGATTGTGTATCCTGAAGAAATAAGAATTTCACTGTCATATTAATTTTAAATTGGCTTAAACTTGCATATAGTGTAAATACAAGATATCAAATCTAAAAAAAAAAAGGTTTATAGGAAATTCTTATTTTGTTTAGATTGTGATGCATAATACAGATCTTGGAGTAGGAGTATATAAATTTACTAGGCAGTATAGATATTTTATAGGTCTATGATAGACTTTTGCTATTGAACTTTCATTAAATACAGTACATTCATAATAAGCAATACCTTTCCCCGATGACATTAATAATTATTCCTGTGATCACTGTTTCCATTCTCCTCTTCCATTCCAGAAATCTGAATCCGTAGACCTATAAGCTTCTTATCTGTATTGTTTTTAAATTTTGATCACATAAAATTTCCTTTCATTTATCCAAAATATGTATTCTGTTTCCGTGGATACTGTTGTGAAAATATTTCGGATTGTTTAACCTTCAGAAAGATTTAAATTATTAACCCAGAACTTTGCTTTAAATAAAGCTGTGCTGTTAGAATTACGGCCATTCACTCCCTATCTTGCGGTGGTGGATAGAGTTGAATGTTTTGATTTTGGTCCCTTTATTTTTTGAAAGATGGAGGGACACTAACACCGAGTTCTAATGATTCCAGATTTCGTATTGAATATTCCGTATTTTTTTTAACACTGATTAATCCTATCAGTTCCCAACATCATTTCAACCCAAGGGCCAGTTAATTTCTGCGATAAAGATATAAACTATTTTATATGAAAATATGGTTTTGTGGCCTGTAGTGACCAGTACAGTTTGTTATATAGATTTTGTTTCATCCATTATTATCGCTGTAAATATAAAAATAGTTTTCATAAATACTAAAAAATATGGGTATTATCCCTACTTCTTCAATGTTGTGCGTCTATTTTGAGAATTGAAGCAACCTACCTTTCTTAGATTAATAAAATGACTTTAGAATAATAGTCGGTTTCGTCATAACTGCACTTCAGAAAGTTGGTTGGGATTTACGCAAGTTCAACATGAAGCATAATTAAGAATTCAATTTTCGGAAGAATGTGTCAAAATGGCAAGAAAAGGTTAAGAATGTTTCACGTCACACCCTATGAAGACAATAGACGTAAAGATTTAATTTAATTCTCTTGAGACTTTCCCTCTTTTGATTGCTTTTAAACCACACGTAAGATTATATTTCAGAAATTAGACTACAGTAGAACTTTAATTTTCCGGATTAATTGGGACCCGAGCCTATCTGGATAAACAGATATCCGGATAATCGGATAAATCATAAAAAAATGTATAGTACAGTACAATATTGTACTTACGTCAAGTTTCACTTCCCTATACATAGGCCTATCAGTCAGTCAGTTGCTTTATTGACAAATTGTCGATTTTATCGGACAAGAGTTTGGTTTCTCGCAAAGAATCGACCTTGAAATAGGGTTTCCTTGTGCTCGCTGCTGCAAAAACCACTTGAATACGGCCTCCAAGCGGTCCGGATATTTGGGGTTTGGATAATTGAAGTTCTACTGTAAGTCCTACTTGAGTTAATCTGTTTGACTGATGTCATTGAATTTTTCCCGTAAAAAACATTACCATCCCCACAGTTCTCTTCGAATCTGTGACCCTGAATTCAGATATGTAACCCGTTTTTCAGAAGCACTCCCAGATGTTTCGTTATAACAACATAAAATTTCTATATATTCATTCAAAAAAGCCTAGGGGTTTGAAAATTATAAATGCTCAAAATGTTAAATGCTCAAAATTTTAACGTTTAAAGAGCTTGAATGATATAACTTCAATCAATGTTTTATTTTATTTTAGCGTTCTATTGTTTGAATGGTCCTGATGTTCGTCACTCAAATCGCTCAACTTGACAGGGGAGAAAGCAACAAACTTAAAAGCGCATATTTCGAAGAAATAAATTAAAAGAGACATAATGGCAAAAAAGTTCAGAAATGTTCCATGCCACAACCCATGAAGACTACAGACAAAACCTTCTTTTTTTCCGTTTGTCTTTCCTTATTTTGAGCGTTTCCAAAAGAGTAGAGATTATAATTCACCTGAATGAATTTAAAAAATAAAAAATTGTGTGTTAATGTACTTGTCTGCTCTGAAAATGGTTTCTCGCATATCATCATTAATTTAGGACTGCAACTTTAAGAGGTGCTTAGTGTTTTTGCGAAAATCGTGCATATTGGTTTTTCAGATTTTTAAAAGAAAATGTTCCATGGACTTTAATGAGACGTTATAATATATTTATTCCACCCTGTTCACTTGGTCTGTCAATCATTTCAAATGAGACCAATGCACTCATCCGGGGTGGGGGTCCTCCTTGTCCTTGCCTGGTAAAAGTAAGCAAGCAAGTGGTCCTCTTAAAATTCCTCAGGTTCGGACGGTGTGGGGAGCGTTAATTAATGAAAAAAGTGGTGACATTCAAATATATTATTTGATTAATAAAAAACAAATGGTTTATAATTTTCTTAAATAATCTTCGCAAGGAAATTTATTAGGAAAGAAAGGACTTAAATATGAAATAATTTTCCTAATTCTTTTTTGTGGTGTAATGGATAGTATCGGGCCAAGTAATAGAGACAGGACAGGTTTGAATCCATCTGCAAGAGTCAGTATTAAAAAAATCTAACATAAACACTCTCATTGCTTTCACTACCCTTCATATTATTACAACAAAGAGAAAGAGACTGAAATGTAGGAGTACGCTTTCAGTTGTCTAAGCTAAAAATAAGAGCAGAACTATTTGCGTGGTTAAGCTGAAAACTTACATTCTTGTGTGAAAACAAGTGGATTAAAACTATTATCCAGAAAATTTTGCTAAAAATGTTTAGCCCATAGTAGGCCTATATGCAGTTTGTGTACAACATTTAAACATTTAGGGAAAAGTGCAAAAATAAATGTAAAAGCAAGAGAATGTCATCGCTTTTTGCCACATCTCCGAAAGATGCTTAATCCAAAAGTAAAATATTGCATTTATACGATTGTTAGTTTTCTAGCTACGCAGGGTCGAAAATAACTACGATACGGATTGAGGAAGTAAAATTCTGGTGAAACGCTCAACATAAGCACCTGTACTCTTCATATTGCGACGTAGTGTAAGTGGCCGTATTGCGGGGTACGCATTCAGTTGTCTAAGTTTCGTTCCAAGCCGTATTATTTACAAAGCAACACCTAACACTTGGAGTTTTGAATGAAATGATCAGCTTATAACTATTCCTTAGAAAATTTATAGGCGTATGAAAAATGCTTCGAATATAGGTTTATCTCTCAGTAGTCTAAGAGCAGTTTGTATAGAAAATAAAAAAAAAAAAAAACTTTTTCTTCGAGAACCGCGAAATATGAAATTTTCCTCATGTAAAATGATGCTTAAATGAAATTATAAAATTTCATTTTTATGCGACTTTTTTGTTTTTGAGCGCACGGTTCACACACAGACATACAGATTTTTTCTCCAATGTACCTCAAAACGGGAAATAATTATGAAATGTAAACATCGAATTTCAGGGACGAATAGCCTACAATACTTTCTCTAAAATCCAAAATTCTGAATGATAAATACACTTTATTCTTTACCTATAGTTCTTACGTAACGCGAAGTCTATTTTTAAAATTGTTTAATGACTGAAGCGTACTGCAACCTAGGCCTTCGACCGTCGAAGGCGCAGGGATTTCTTCCCGCATAAGTTGCGTTTAATGCCTCTAATTTCACACACATAAGACTGCCACACTTACGCACAACCGACCTTGGTTGGAATCGTACCTATCAACTTGGGAATAGAAACCCAGTGCCATACGGGTCACTGACTTTACCCTGTAACCCCTACTGTGGGGCATAGGGCGTCCAATTGAAAGGGCTGAGGAATTTTGTCCAGAGGCTCTAATTTAGGTTTGGAGTTCTTTTAAGTGCCAGCTTAAGTCTCTTCCGGAGGACTCCGTGTCCAGTAGTGTCATACAGGTACAGGTAGAAAAATCACTTTGAAAAGAACGGACTGAAGATTAGTAGATAGGATATATTTGGGACTATAGTTGAGTGAGAATAGAGAGGATGAGAAGGAGGGAGAGAGGGCGGGAGAGATTAAAAGACAATAGGTAGAAGGAAATTACCTACAATGAGCACTGACATCTAATAACTAATTTATTAATTTAATTAAAAGCAGATAAGAAGTGGTAGCCTATAACTACCGTCCTGCAATACATCCGCAGGCTTGTTGAGAAATTCTATTAATCTTTATTGGATAATGATAATTAATTAATTTCAGCTATTGGAAATTACAATTCAGCGATTGGAAATTACAATTCCGCATATTACCATCGTCACTGGACAATGTCATTCATAAAGACCAATAGAGTAGAGTAGAGAGTAGTAGTAGAGATATTATTTGTGAATCTGCACTACAATTCTAACAACTACCTATCAGATAGACGAAGGAATAGTCATTGCTGAATACAAGCCGGAACAATGATAGTACCGTACTATAGGAGAGCGTCGCGTCGTCGTCGTTGCATAGCTGATGTCCTTTGTTTACTTTGAATATACTTTTGTGATTGCAGTAACTGGGAGCATACACACACAAAGAGTCTGAGTTCTTAAATTAAAACAGTACTGAATAATATTATATTGAAACTATACATTTATGTATCTTGGAACACTTAATACTCACAGTGCATTCGTATGGAGTGCTGTATTTTGTGTTCCTTGATGGTAGACTTGTTGAGTAATTCCTTTGCTTTGCCTACCTAATCCCCAGTAGCATTTCTTCTTAGAGATGTTCATTTAGAAGCCCTCTATGCTACGTTGGAGTTATAAGTAACACAACGTTCTAAGAAAATTTTAATTTAAGTCTCTTCGGCCGATTGCACCGTGGTATGTTTCCAACTTTGAGATCCCTGCCATTATAAAGAAGAAATCACTTCGTGCAGCATTCGATATCAGCAACAGCAACACCTAAGCAATCGTCACATTTCCTTAGTCATCAATCTTCTGGACAATAGTTTTTCAGTCAATCATTGTTTAGTTGGCATTCCGATTCATTGACTAATCTTAGAGGGTTGTTTTACAGTTCTCTTATAATTACTGTGACATTTATACCGTTTACTGAAGTTCTTATTTGAACATAGGCCTATTGTTAGTCTCCCGAATAATTTTTTTTTAAAATTCTGAAGACGTATCATTATGTGTTGTGTATCCATGGAAACCATTAAGATGTATTAATTCGTTTCCGATATTCATCCTGCATAATTCGAAAGCCAAAAGTTAAACCTGACCTCACCAAACCTTTGCATTCCACTAAGACTTGAATCTTTGTCCCATCTAAACACAAGCACTACTACATGTTTTACTTATACATCCTAATCGACCTGTGACGTATTTATTAAATTTTTCTTGAAAAAAAGTTCATTCTCTTTAACTTGGTTCTCTCAAAACTACGTTTACATCGTTAAAAACGTCGTTCCATTTGCTTTATTTACAAAACATACTCCATCGCAAAAGGTAGTCCAAGAAATCGCCTTTTCAATGAAAACTTTCATGATATGCAATTTAATAATTTGAAAATTAATGATAATACAAACACAAAATTATCATGTAATGGAAACGAGATATTAATAGTTATACTAATACCCGTTGATAAAAAAACGTTCATTTGATAAAGATACAGAAAAAAGACACAGGCGTCATTATATTACAGTTACTTATTTTTCCTGGTTTAACGTTAGAGAAGATTTATATTAATTATATTCTTAAAAACACATGCGTTTTAAATAAATTTCAAAATAAGGAAGATTTCATTTAAAACAGAGACAGGAAGGTGGTGTGTATTTTGTAATGTAATGCAAGAAAGCGTTTAATTTATAGTGTTATTCATATAGGCATAATAGTAATACTCTTGCATCATAAATAAAAATCACTCTAATTCTTTATTGTAATACAACATTTTGTTTTAACTTACACATGAAGTTTGACTGAATACATTACCCTTAGAGAACTTATAAAGAAATTAATAGACATTTGTCTTTATTGTAACACTAAGATAATATTGTTTTGTTTATTGTAGTGTAAAGTCTATTTTTTAGTCTAAGGACTTCAGGCCTACACGAAAACTTCCTTCAGTGCAAGAAGAACTACAAGTCTTATGCAGAATTAATATAGAGGTTTCCATTCCCTATAACAGCGTTTCTCAACCTTTTTGAACCCGAGGACCTCTAAAATCTCTAAAAAAAATTGCGGACCCCTAATTTTACATCCCATTTTAAAAGACCTATATTCTTAATATTTGGGGTATTAATTATAGGTCGTTGAAACAAAAACTTTTACTCCTTTACATTCCACTTGCTTTATGATATTTTTTAAATTATGTCTGCTGACCATCTGCACCATCTTCGCGGACCATCAGTGGTCCGCGGACCATAGGTTTAGAAACGCTGCCCTATAATATAAAGCCGCAAGGCTGACTCATTCATTCACTAACTGACATTAATGTTTACCCACTTTCAGATGAGCTAGAAACTTGATATTTGGCACACTTACACCTTTTAGCCTGTAACCGAAGGGGGAATTCCAAAAAGTTAAGTTTTTTTTTAATTTTTACCCCTAACAAAATCTTCAAAAGGGTGGACGCGCTTTAAAGTCTCTGCTCAGTTCTCATGACAACAATATTATCTACAGTGTTCACATAGAGCTTTGGAAGTTTCAATGCACTACAATTTTGGTAAACCCAGCGAGGTGGCCGAGTTGGTAACGTCTTGGACTCGCATTCGGGAAGTCCCACTTTCAAATCCCTAGCCGGCCAATTTTACATTTTTTTAAATGTTTTCCCCAGTCGTAATATCAAATGCCGAATTGGATATTTACATACCATGAATCATCCTCGCTACTTCATCCTTTAATATCAGTTGCAATGTAGTCCATAAAATACATCATTAATGTTTTCCCACTTCCAGATGAGCCAGTAACTTGAAATTTGACAGACTTACACCTTTTAGCTTGTAACCGACGGCAAAATTTAAAAAAAAATTAACATTTTAATTTTTTACCCTGAAAAAATATCCAAATCTCTTCCCGCACTTATTTAGGTTTTTCCTGCCGGATGATTATATGGATGTGAGACATGATCGCTTACTCTTCGGGAAGAATATTATCTAAGATTATTTGAAAACAGAGTGCTTAGGAAAATATTTGGGCCTAAAAGAGATGAAAATGGGGACTGAAGAAAACTGTATAACGACGAGCCTCATAACCTGTAGCTTACTCGTAACCGGATATAGGTAGGGTAATTAAATCATGGAGGATGAAATGGGCTGGACATTTCGCACGTTCGGGGGAGGAAAGACATATCTAAAAAATATTGATTGGGAGACCTGAATGGAAAAGACCTCGGCGAAAGCCAAATACAAGGTGCAGTTTAAGCTCCGCCCACTCGATATTCACATTTCGTTTTTCATTGAAACAGGGTGACCAATTATGCTTGTATATTGTCGCCGACACTCCCGACCATACCAAATATTAAAATTTCGAACGTGCCCCTTGTACCAAATATTAAAACTGCGAGAGTGCCCCTTGTACCAATTATTAAAAATTCGAAAGTGCCCCTTCTACCGAATATTAAAAATGCGAGAGTAAGTGCCTTGTACCCACAGGTTTGCCTTGTACCCAAACAGGTTATTCAGCCTGTTCATCCTCGAAGAATTCGCTACATCGGGGTATAAAAGGGACTGCTTCACTGAGGGTGGGTTGGGCGGGATATGTCTCATGCGAAGGTGCACCTTATTTTTGTTTTTCCCAAGACCTCTTGGAAGACCTAGACGTAGGTGGGAGGACAATATTAAGATAGATTTAAAGAAGTAGGATTTGCGAGAATTGAGTTGAATGGCGGGCTCAGGTAAGCGCAGCAATGAACCTTCGGGTTCCATAAAATATATAATATTCCTTTAGCTTGCTTAGGAATTGTCTAGGGCCATTGAATAAGTAAGTATGGCTAAGTGAAAATAGGCTATAAGGCAGTCTAAATACACGGACTCCGATACGGTGTCAATTCAGAAAAAATCATTTTTCGAGAACTTTACTGGGGGTTACGAAGCGAGTTACTTCTCTAGCAGACCAAGTCACTAACATATTTATTAGAGTGAAACAGATAATTAGTCTCGCATTCGGATTTGGTCAGCCAATGACATATTCCTCAGTCATAAAAAATTTGTCTGTAGAAAGCAAACAAGCTATACGCATTTAGTATATTAGTTAAACACATTCAATAGGAGAGATAATCCTGAAATTTAGCCAATATACATGACATTTCTTGCCTTCAGTCCATGTTTCACGATCAGCATGATGAGCATGCACTTGTTTAAATCGCTTTGTGTAAGAACGTTTCCTTTGCTACCCACTACTGTTGGACGTTTATTCTTTGGAATTTACGAATAATATGCGTCCAGAGGTTGTTTTTGCTTTTTGTATCGTTTTCTAATTCCTTATACCTAGGTATTGAGAGAATCTGGACCTCGCGCTCTTCACAGCGGCGGGCCCAAGTTCTATTCCCAGTGGGGACAAATTTCCTCGGTGGGGGGTTTTTCGGAGGTTTCCCTCGCCTATAAGGAATGTATTGCGAAACTTTAGGACACCTGTTGTCCCTAGACGTCATAATCTGGCCAAAATTGTTAGTCACATCCGCCTTGTTCAGAGCGAGTGTGTAAGTGACCGGTGTGTCTTCTGTCTTCGTGTTTTCTTTGAGGTGAGCCGGTGTCTGGCTCATCATTAGACCTGGGATTTTAAGGCAAATGTCTATTTTGTTCCTTATGAAATAACATGAAAATTTTTAAATATGTGGACGTTTCATGATAAATCACTTACATTTATAGAGTTTTATAGTGCCCTAAAATGCCTATTTGGATTATTTTAGTGCCTAAAATGCCTATTTTGTACATTTAAAATAAAATCAAACTTCTGTAATTTTTACAGTCTTATAATGGACATCCCTCACTGAAAATCAGAAAAGCAGAGGTGGGTTTTTCACATAAACTTGTTTGTTCCAAACAATTGTCGCTAAAGGAATGCTGACTAACGGGGGAAGGGGTGGATTGAGGGGGAAGGACTACTGTGTCAAGTCACCAGTGAAAGAACATCTGTTTAAGTGAATATAGTTCGTGCTGCCTAATTTTGCAGTTAATTCTGTTAAGAATAGGTGTACCACGTTTCTTGTAATAAAAAAAGACCATGTTACAGTGAAGTATATTGTTATATTTTAAAGTCTATATTCTGTCTATCTACACATTTTAAAGCATATTTTAAGTGCCTATTTTCTCTTTTAAAATCCAATTTTCTATTTTTAAAGCCTATTTACTTGTTCTAAAAGCCTATTTTAGGTGCCTAAAACTAATCTTTTAATCTCAGGTCTACTCATTATTCATCCGTGGAGGCTCCCCATGTCATTACCTGGTGAAAATAGTTTGTAAGTTATAACCCATTCGCTATTCCTTTTCCCGAAAGGTTGCAGTCCTGTAAGGTCGGGCGATGTGGGCAAAAAAAGTTCCTACATCGGGAGTTGTAACACTGAAGAGTTCCTTTATTTTATAACCGTGCTATGGGGCTAGCAAACAAGACAAGTTCCACTAAGCGTTTCGTTTCTCTGTGGTTGTAACGTGTTAAAATATGATAGGTTATTATACTCAACAACTAAGTTCCAAACACCGTTACATATTTTATTTTAAATTAAAATGTTTTTAATACTATAAAACATTGACAACTTTTTAAAGTGTTTTTAGACAGCTTGAATAAAAAATAAAACGTCTAACGCAAGACACTTGAAGCAAAAGTTGCACTTTATCTTTCTAGTGTTAAAAAATACACTTTAAACAACATTAGTTTCATCAGCATGGGTGGCACAGTTAGTATCGCGCTGGCTTTCTGTGCCCAAGATTGCGGTTTCGATCCCTGCCCAGGTCGATGGCATTTATGTGTGCATAAATGTGACAGGCACATATCAGTAGATTTATGGTATGTAATAGAACTCCTGCGGGACAAAATTTCGGCACACCAGCGACGGTCACAGGCCTAAGTTGCAGTACATCCTCATCGTTAAATAACCATATACCAACCAACATTAATTTCAATCTGATACAAAATACTGCTACAGTATTTTGATAAGGTAATTATAAATAGGCTCTCTTTGATAAAGAAAATGAGTATGTTGAAGTCCATTACACCATTGTAAATGTTAAATTTCTCATAGTGTGGGTTGCAAAATTCTTCATACTCGATGGTTGAAAAACGTTGTCGACTACATTCCTTATGTAGGCAGCTGTACACCGGAAAATCAATGACCTGTGTCTGCGCATGTGCATATGGAACTAGATGGTTGGATAGCTCGAGGCTCCAATATGACTCCATTATATGTCATTCATTATAATAAATTTTAAAAGATGTTACTATTTCACAAGTCTGAAAAATATTGTATAATAACCATTGTAAAATAATTTTTATTTTGCTCGTAGGACTGCTCGAACTTATCGACTTGTTTCTCAAATTTCCCTACTCCCAAAATTAAAGGTATATTTTACCACATGTATCACAAATAACTATTATCATATTACACAATAACTATTGTTATTTTTCACCCATGAAAATGAAAAAGTAGCATAACCGAAGTGTAATCTAAATTACTTCGGCTAAAAAAAAGATAAATAGATAGGAAAAACAAAACAATTAACCAGTGCCCACAAAGAAAATAAGTTTATAAAAAGAATAGCCTTAATTTATTGGCCAAAAACAATTTAGCAATTTATTTTACTGATATAAAAAGTCCTCTTGTAAATGAATCAATACGAACAGACTTTAAATATGAACCTACTTCAATAGGCTACCCATCCCTTGTTTTTCCTTAATTGTCTGTACCTTTACAGTTACATTTTATTGTGAATTAACAATTAATGTGTATTATTATGATAAATATAGAAAACATACAACTTGTGTTCCATACGGTAATGTAACTGACCTCAATAGATCTGGCTTCTTAAACCAGAAACGAACAATGGCACCCTTCCTTCTTGGCTGCAGTCGATTTCAATTGTTCAACTGCATTACCAGAGCCTGCGAACGTGGACGCGAAGGATAGGATTTTCTGTTATTCCTTTAATCTTGAAAGCAATATTTAGGATTATCAATGTCAAATTATTTTGCAATTAAAATCAGATTGTAAAGGAATAACAGATGTTAGGCTCCGTTTTCGCTGCTGTGTATTAAACAAAGCAGCGATTCACCAAAGACCAGTTCTCGTTTAACCAAAATGCCAAAATTGACTTATTCGGCAATCTCCGAGACGGAATTTCTAAGACCACTAAAACAGTGAAAGAAGAAATATAAAGAACGGTATAATGATAATAGTCAAATTCTTCAATCAAAACTTGGTTTAATTAAATTTAAAGCTCTCTTGAAAGTCTGTAACTTGAATATTTAGTAGCCAGGTGTTATAATTAGAATGAAAATATTACGCGAATGTGATATTAATCAAATTAAACAATTTAGTTTGGAGCTGAGATCTGGTCTGTGGTCCTATGAATAAGTTTATTTATATGTTATACTTAAAAACTCGAACATTACAGTGATTTTCGGAAGACTTAACATCAAAAACAGTTTCCTTTGTCCGCAGTCATCTCCAGTATACGCTAATGTTAGCGTATCTTTTTCAGTTGAAATGTTACCTACAGTCCTTTCAATTTCCTAAACTATGTTTTCCATGTACACTCACACTGGACAGAGTTTCATTCTTCATTAATACAGAAGACACTTTCCTTCTTCTGCAGTCATCTCCAGCAATACCATAGATCCCACAGCACATTCTTCATTAATACAGAAAACCTTTTCCTTCTTCTGCAGTCATCTCCAGCAATACCATAGATCCCACAGCACCATTGGTGACCATTCCCATTAATCCTTGCGGTGAAGGTCTAGACAATATTTTTGTATCCTGCAGAAATGAGAAGACGATTGTAAATATTACATTCGCTTTAATATTAATTTTAAAATGACATACACTTGGATATAATGTATAGCGGAGCTATCAATTCTGTAAAAAGTTTATGCACGGAATTTTTATTATTTTCTGATTTTGACACCTAATTCAGTTCTTAGGAGTAGGCTTTTATAGGCGTAATAAGTTATATTAAAATTGTATTGCACTATTCTAGACTGGCTTTTCATTAAATACAGTAAATTCATATGCAATACATTACCCTGATGGTATTAATTAAGTCTGTGATCATTATTTTAATTCTCCTCCCTTAATTTTATATACTATCCGAACCCATGTAAATAGTTTTTCATATATAATGTTTTTAAATTTTGATGTTATACATTTTATTTTTAATTAACCTGAAATACGTTTTCTGTTTCTGTAGAAACTGTTATGGAAATATAACGTATTGTTTCATCTTGTAAATCAGTTGTCGTTTATCTGTCTATCTTATATTATGTATACTATATTTCGTAAATGTGCCCTAAAATGTATGTATTTTAATTTAATTAAGTATCCTATACAAGTTTCCCTGAAATATAAATGAGTAAGAAATGTCTGTAAGTAATTGGAATAATGTTATATATATATATAAACCAGTAAATTCGTGAAAATTAATATATATATATGTATTATTTTTCACGAATTTACTTCTATTGTCTGATTAATATGTTTCTTAGCGAATTGCAGATATCTGGAGTTTCAGAAGTTGGTACTAAATTTACAATTAGGTTTCCAATTCAGAAATGAACTCTATTTAATTTATTTAGACCATATAACTTACATTTATCCCCCTTTTTTATATTATGTACAACTGTACATGAATATTTTAGCGAATAACTCTATTATATACGCATTTAAGTTCTTTATTCCTGTTATTTATCAAATAAATAACGCTGAATTTTGTAGATATTGCCTTTCATTGTTTTTTATTGTATTGTGTACAGTAACCGAAACAACTCCGAACACATCGTAGGCCTATTTCAGCCCAGATCAACAAGTGCGTGGGGGGTGCAATAACATTATTTCAAGGTGTATGCTTCTAGTGATATAGGGTTAAATAATAGACTTCGTTAGTTGTTTAAATTAAAAGTACATATTTTAATACCATGAAACATCGTGACCAAGATGGTTTATAAAGCATTTTCTCACTTTTTACATTAAGCATTGTTATTTTCATTAACAAGAACGAAAAAAGCATAGCATAATCAAAGGGTAGCTTAAATTAATTGGAACAATTGTTATTACCTGCTGTCATAAAGCAAATAAAATCACCAGTAAAAAATGATTCGACAGTATCCAAAATAATTCTGATACCTAATTAATTTAAATTCCTCAGCAGAATAACATAAATATTAATATATTTACCGAAAAATCATAAACTTCAATAACTTTCCATAAGTATTATCTTCTAATATATAAAGTCGAATGTGTGTTTGTGGATATCTGGGTATGTATGTATGTTTGTTCCTCATACAAATCCACATTTCTTCACCAATTTGTACAAAATTTTGCACACATACCCAGTTAAGCCCGGGAAGTATCGCGGTCAACATTAAAATTGAAATAAATCAGTCCTTCCCTTGAAAATTATATAATTGAAGGGTTCGGCTGTAAAACATGGTAACCCACACAGAACAACTTCTGAGATAATGATATCATAGGTTTTTAAATCAAAATTCTAATTTATTAGCAAGTTTTCTTCCAAATATGAACACACATCAAAAGAATACAATGTTTTCTGAATGTAATGGCATATTTAAGTGAAATGTATTGGGCAAAGAGAGAACTTAAAAAAATTAAAAGTAAACGTGTGTAATCTAATTTATGTGGTTTAACAAGTTTTACTTGAAGTGACTAAACGTGTCATCATGTTATATTACCGCAATGTACTTAACCAATTACTAATGCTCTATTCAGATTCTCCATTACTTTGTTCTTCATTGTCCTGAACCACTAAATTTGTGGAAAATGATGCATAGTAAGAAGGTATCCACTCCAAACAAGCAATGACGTCATCCAATGTTTTTTTCGCAATTGGTTTTTCTCTGCTATTTTGCAGCCCGCGAATTGACAAAAATGCTTTCTTACAAACGCTGCCCTTCATGTGGAACAAAATATATCACAATTTGTGACCTTCTGCTCTTAACGTTCTTGGTGTATTTACGTGCAACAGGATTAGCTTTCATACACACAAATAAATATGCATTTTGTAGGTTATTCAAACTTACTTTCCAGAACTTGGCAAAAATTACTGTACGTGTTTCATCACTATTTTATCAAAACATTTTAATGGACAATTGGACAGTGGTCCAAGTTCCCTACCTGGAACCTCATCTCCTTTACCCCTATATTTTTTCTTTCTTCACTACTGGTTGCCTGGACATTCTCCTCTCCCTCTTCTTGTTTGGCCATTCAATAGGAATATTTTCACTTTCTTGTGTTTTACCAGCTGTATTATGCAAAAATACTCTACTTTTCCCCACCACGTATCGTAATACCATGTAAAAACAACTTTAAAAGGCATCAGGAGCTATTATCATCATTTCACGTAAAATATGGTAACCCTCACTGTACATTTTACTAACCTTTATTTACTTAATTTCATCTGGACCATCTATATCTTCCCTACAAGATGTAGAGTGGGAAACTTGGTATCCAGTGCCACTCTCGTTGCTTTCCTCTTCTTCACGTCCACTGGAAAAACTATTATTTTCCGTAGAGAAAAGTTCCCTCCTTACTCACTGAGCAGCCATCTTTTGAAGGTTACCATGTTTTACATGAAATGGATGTGGGTTACAGTAATATATCTTACTGCATTCTCCATCCATGATGAACATATTCAACTAACTGAACAGTTCAGTAGTTTCACAACAGATAGCCTAAACTCCCTATGTGATTATCTCAATTTTTTAAAATTTGTGGGTTACAATGTTTTACAGCCGAACCCTTCAATTTCTGAGAATATTATACTGAAAAAAAATGAAGTGCTGTTCAGTTCACATGACAACAGTGTATTGTTTACTCTGACCACATAGGGCCTTGGCAACTGGACTTGAACGAATTATGATTGAATCGATGCACTATATTGGCGAAAATATTTACTGAAAAATGAATTACGGGTCAATCCATTAGAAATGAACCAGGCCAAGTGGCTCGACATTTTTTATTTTCCTAATTTTTTTACCAGTTATTTCCCAACTAAAGGTGAGTTCAAAACTATGGTAAAAAAATTTTTGGGCTCATACTTTTTTTTGGCGGTCATTTTAAGTTTGCTTTTTAACCGTATTTCAGTCGAAAACATGTTTTGCACAAATGAATGTAACTCTGTTAATTTTGTAGATAAGAAGACAAAATAAGCACCAAAATTATCAGAATGAAATGCTCTACATTTTTGTTTTAACACAATATTACCGAAGTAGTGAGGAAAGTGAAGAAAAAAATTCAAAACTACAAATTGAAAATTGACTTAAAACGGCAGGTTTAGTGGCGCAAAATTATTAGAAGGAAGAAAGACTAGCCCTTAATTTTTTTTCTGGTGTAGATCTACTATAGGACTACTTGCTGTAGAAAGTAGTTATGTATTGTTCATGACCCCTGCGGTGGCTTACTGAATGCAACCCGCAATACAGGGGCAGCCACCGTGTATTGCAGGGGCAGACCCCTGCAATACAAGGTGGCGGCGTAGGGGAAGGTGGCTTAGTGGAGGGGAAGGTGGGGTCCTCAACTACCGGCCCCCCAGGTCAGCCAGTGGTTAGTCTCCCCACCCACTGCCCTTTGGTCACCTGGGTGCTAGCATGCTTATTGATCATAGCTCTTTTGACGATCTGGATGCTAGCGCCCTTTGCGCCACAACGGCCTAAGTGTTTTGTGGAAACTATGGGAGTATTGGTAATTATTTGTGATATTTACGAGCTTGCGCCCTTATTGAACATAGTTCTTTTGTCCATCTGGGTGCGAGCGCCCTTTGCTCCGCCTGTGTAGAACAACGGCCTAAGTGATTAATTATTGGTAATATTGGTAATTATTTGTGGGCTTGCGCCCTTATTGATCAAAGCTCTTTTATCCATCTGGGTGCGAGCGCCCTTTGCTCCGCCTGTGTGTGTAGAACAAAGGCCTAAGTGTTTAATTATTGGTAATATTGGGAGTATTGGTAAATATTTTGTGGGCTTGGTAAATATTTGTGAGTTTGTAATATTGCGGCTTGCATGTTGGTCCAGACGGGATGCAGCTGCGCGTACTAGAATAGCCCGGCTCACGGCGTGTGGGGGGTCTTGCTGTCTCGCATCTCTGCATCTCAAAATAACACAGCCTAGCGCGTGGGGTCCAAGCGTGCACGTTGTACTCTAGCGTATGCCAATGTTGCTACACATGTGATATAATATTATTGCGTATCTTAGCTAGAGTACGGCAGCCACGCATACGAAAATAACACACAGCTTACCGCAGCATATGATCCCACCGTACCGACGCGTGGTGACCGTGGTCCATAGCGTGAGCCGATATAAATACACATGCTGCAGACGATTTCGCTCATTCAACGGATAGCAGCCGACATGGAAGGTACTACTACTGCGTTCTTCAAGTGCTCAGAGTGCGATGCCAAGTATAGGCATAAACAAGACCTGAACCGGCACGTGAGGCAAAGGCATACACAAAGCCATTTCTCCTGTGTTTCGTGTGGGGCTTCATTTACCCGTCGCGATGTATTGACCAGACATGTGCGGGAAGCACACTCTAACAGTCAACTAGTCTGTGTTAAATGTGGAAAAAGTTTCTCCTGTCAACGTTATCTAAACGACCATTTGGAATCTACCCATAATCCAATGAAACCCAACGAAATGTACCGACAACGGGAGATGGCAGTGACACCGACCGCCAGACCATCCGTGATCCGGACAGCTTTGGGCGGCCAAGCCATTGATTACTCGGTACGTGTTATATATATTAATGTGTTATATAGTAGTGTGTTACTTCCGAGACAACTCGCCTCATTATAAGTTTTTTGTTACAGCCTTTCGCCGTGCCAGATGCAAACACGCAACCCATTGCAGTATCATCTCAGCAAACTGCAGACGGCGGCCAAGGAGTCGCGCCCCATCACATGCCAGATGTTAACGTGCAGACACAAGGATCCATCTCATCGCATGCGGTGACAGATATCGGCAGCCATTATAATGTGGGGGGAGCTCTCACCGCTCACGGCAGCCAAGCAGTCTCGCAGTCAGTCAACAGACATGGGGCCGCTACTCAGTCTGATGTGAGTAGCTTACTACAATCACATGTTTTTTACGCTAATGTTTACATGGTTTTTCTATATGTTATGCTAATGTATACATTGTATTAATTCTTACAGAATGATTTTCGCAAAGTGGACTCAGCCTTCAGATCGAGAATCGCTACATATGCAGCAACCAATATCCCGCAAGGGGACCTGGAGAGCGGCCTAGCAGCCTACAAACCCAAGATGGAGGCACTGGTGAGGGACTCTATCCAACAATTTAAGTCTGTAAAATTCAATCTTTTTGTGGAATGCGGTTTTGAGAACTTGGAAGGAAAATCCACTCTACGTAATTTCAAATCAAAAAACGAGGTAGCTGTTGTAACGACCAACCTATCAGAACTGTTAGATAGACAAATAGAGAAAATTCAACAGGAATATCAAGACGTAGCCTTACGAGGGTCTGGGTTCATGTTCAAATCCGTACATAAAATTGAATTACGCGTCAACCATTATAAACCTTTTGTGGGTAGGAAATTCATGCTCCTACCCGAACGATTTAGGCATTTAAAATCTCTAGTGAACATTGACAACCATGACGATTATTGTTTCAAGTACTGCATCTTGGCAAAATTTATAGAGGTAGGTAATGACTTATGGGCTAGCTATCTCGGGAACCAAGAATTATCTGACAGATACGACTGGAGCTGTGTAAAATTCCCGGTAGCATTACACGACATCGACAAGTTTTCAAAAATGAATAACATATCGATCAATGTGTTTGGTTTAGACGAGCGGGATGAAGTTGTACCAATCAAAATTGCTGATAAGGAGTTGGACGACCATAGAGACTTGCTCTTTGTCTGCGATGAAGTAAATTCACATTATGTCTTAATTTCTGATTTCGACGCATTCATTAGGCCTTTTGTAACAGCTAACCATCTTCAAGTCAGAGTGTGCAAACGATGTTTTACGCACTTCCAGTCGTATGAAGGTGAGTCAGCCGACCAGAGACTTGAGGCTCATTTGGCTGTATGTAATTCGTTCTCACCCGTCAGGTGTGAATTTCCTAAACGTCTGGAAGTATGTTTCACTAAGCATGAGTATTCGCAGAAGATTAGGTTTGTGATCTATGCGGATTTTGAGTGCTTATTGGAGCCTATTGCCGGATGTCAAAATGAACCTACAAAATCCTGGACTCAAAATTATCAAAAACATACACCTTTCAGTTACGCCTATTTTATTAAGGACTTGGAAGGTGAACATTCGAATCTGCGGCTATACAGAGGACCCGAGGCAGGAGCCCATTTTATGAGTTCTCTTGTAAAAGACGTAAAGTCCATAGATGCGATTTTAAACTGTGAAATAAAACCCATGATCCCTCTAACGCCGGATGAAAACAAACTGTATATGACCAGCACCATCTGCCATATCTGTAAGCATGGTAATTTCACCGAAGTGAACTATAAAGTCAGGGACCACTGTCATGTCAGCGGGCGATTCAGAGGGGCCGCTCACAGGAACTGTAATCTGAATTACAGAAACCAGACATTCGTCCCTGTCGTGTTGCATAACCTCTCCAATTACGATGCTCATTTCATTGTGAAAGAGTTAGGCTTCAACAAGAATAGAATTAACGTCATTTGCAACTCTCAAGAGAAGTATGTATCGTTTTCTAAATTTATTCCCTCCTCGTATTTGAAGCGGGGAGGTATGGAACTAAGATTTATAGATTCGTTTCGCTTCATGGCCAGTAGCTTGGAGAAGCTAGCGGACAATCTACCCAAGCAGAAATTTATAGAAACCAGAAATTCGTTTGGTGACAAAACCGATTTGGTATGTCGAAAGGGGGTCTTCCCCTACGACTATGTGTCGTCCTACGAAGTTCTTGATGAGCCAAAATTACCGCCTAAAGAGGCGTTTTACAACAAACTCAGCAATGCGGGTGTCTCAGATCGAGACTACTCTCATGCTGTTAATGTCTGGAATTCGTTTTCGGTCAAGTCTTTTGGGGGAATATTCAGACTTATATTTGAAATCTGATGTCTTGATCTTAACAGACGTTTTCGAGAATTTTAGGCAAATGTGCCATGACACCTATGGGCTAGATTGTCTCTACTATTCGACTGCCCCCGGATTCGCTTATGCATCCATGTTAAAGTTCACAGAGGTAAAATTACAGCTGTTGACCGATATGGACATGGTGCAGATGTTTGAGCGTGGAATAAGAGGTGGTATTTGTCAGTGTGTAACGAGACACGCTGCGGCAAATATCCCTTGTTCCGCCGACTACGACGCATCAAGGTCGAGCTCTCACCTTTACTACGTCGACGCCAATAACCTTTATGGTTACGCCATGTCTCAAGCGTTGCCTACTGGTAATTTCCGTTGGCTTGAGAAAGATGAGATAGCGTCCTTTGACGTCATGTCCGTACCGAGCAATTGTAAATTGGGATATGTCCTTGAGGTAGACATTGAGTATCCAGATCACCTCCACGACGCTCATACAGATCTGCCCTTTTGTGCAGAAATGAAATGCCCTCCTGGCAGTAAATTCAAGAAACTTTTGACAACTCTTGAAACTAAACAAAATTATGTCATTCACTATTCTGTGCTTAAACAAGCATTACAACACGGATTGAGGTTATCCAAGATCCATAGAATTATTGAATTTCACCAAAGCTGTTGGTTGAAACCTTACATTGACTTTAATACGGTCAAGCGTAGGGCTGCAGCCAACAACTTTGAAAAAGACTTTTTTAAACTGATGAACAATGCCGTTTTTGGCAAGACAATGGAAAATGTACGAAAGAGGATAAATTTCAGGCTTGTTTCAGATCAAAATTTAATGAGAAAGCTGGTGGCTAAGTCAAACTTTTTAGATAGAACCATATTCAGCGAGAATTTGGTAGGTGTCCATCTTGCTAAAACTAGCTTGGTGTTTGACAAAGCAATCTATGTCGGCATGTCCATTTTGGAAATTTCGAAAACAAGGATGTACGACTTTCATTATGATACCATGCGAAAGTATTTCGAAAACAAAATTAAGCTCACATATATGGATACTGATAGCTTCATATACAAGATCGAGACGGATGACCTCTTCCGTGACATGATGCATTTCCGAGATGAGCTGGATACTAGCGTCTACCCACCCGAACATCCCTTGTATTCCCCCCAAAACAAGGCGGTGGTCGGTAAATTCAAGGATGAAGGTGCTGGTCATACTATAACTGAGTTTGTAGGCCTGCGAGCAAAAATGTACGCCATAAGGTTTAATCATATGACCATAAAGAAATTGAAAGGCATTAGGAAAAATGTTATTGACAAAGATGTCAACTTTGAAGATTATGTTGGCTGTCTTCAGAGCGGACAATCAACATTCTCGGTAAATAGATCCATCAGATCGTTTAAACATAACGTGTTTTCGATTGCTATGAACAAAGTCACTTTATCTAGCAACGATGACAAGCGTCACATTTTACCCAACGGCGTAGATACTCTTGCTCACGGGCATTACAAAATCAGGGATGCTGAGGGACCCCCAGCTAAAAGATGTAAAGTGTAAAAATGTATATAGTGTCAGAGTCTTGTATGTAGATAAAAATGTTTTATGCTATGTATCCTATATGTCTTGTGTATGTAAATAAAAATGAAATATGCTATGTGTCTTGTGTTTAATGCTATGTGTCTTGTGTATGTTGTGTATTATGCTATGTGTTGTAAGGCAAAGGAATGGAAAAAAATGAATTATGCTGTATGTTGTAAGGTAAAGGAATGGAAATAAAAACACATGACTATACTTGAGTCTTTAATGAAGTAAAAAAAATACAAGTGTTCCTTCCTCCTCATGCTCCACCACTCCACTGTTAAGACTCTGTTCATTCTATATAATTTCTATCCCTCAATTCCAATATGATTTCCTGTATTTCCTTGTGGTGATGTAGTGTGGCAGCAGACGAGGACATGAGAAGCTTTAGTCTGTCAACGAGCTGGTTGGGGTCGAAGTCTATTTTGTGATTCGCATGTAAGTCCTTCCACATGCCTCCACGGTGTGACAAAACCTCATCGGAGGAGTCCTCCTCTTCCGAAAATGAGTTTGAATATTGTTCCTCCTCTTCTTCTTCCGGAAATAATTTTTTGTTAACATGACACGTATTGATGGGGTCAGCATGTTGATGAGTGTTCGTATCCGAGAGAAGATATCGATTGGAGATGAATTTCTGTCTGTCTTGACAAATTGGGCACTTGGATAAATAAAGAGAAATCATAGCCTTTGTAACGTTTGCAAATTTTCTGGATAGTTCATTATACATTTTATCGCGACCACCATGTCCTATTGTCGCATGAGCGGTATCAATAACGTCGTATATGTCATCAACCGAAAGGTAATATTTTCTATCGTTTTTTGCAGCAAGTTTCCTAATTCCTCCTATTTCTACCACATCAAATCTTTTCAATCTTCTTTTTTGTGTAGCCGTCTTCTTTTGTGATTCTTTAGCAGTATCTACCTCCCGCATGAGTGATAAGTAATTTTCCTTTGTTAGAACCTTAAAACGAGTAGATTTTTCACTCTCAGTTCTTAAAAGCTCCACCACGAAACTCTCTCTCGCCTTTTTACAACTCTCATCCATGATATCGTGAAACGTAGAATGATACCCAGGGATGATGACTTTACTCTACGCCGGTCTATTCTGGATTGGTGTAAAACTTGTCTGGGCTCACTTATTTATAGGTAAAATTAATCTGGACCGCTCAATATCAGTCTGTAGCTGGTCAAGATCGATCTGGACTGGTCACTACTGTTTAACAGTTTCGCTACGCCGGTCTATTCTGGACTGGTGTAAAACTTGTCTGGGCTCACTTATTTATAGGTAAAATTAATCTGGACCGGTTAATATGAGTCTATAGCTGGTCAATATCGATTTTGACTGGTCAATATCGATCTGGGGTTGGTCACTACTGATTAACAGTTTCGAATGGGTCTAGGTCTCGGTCTTATGTATTTACCGCACCGTGCTAGAACTAACAAAAAAATATAATTTTTAATCACATCTTACACCTCACAACTCACTGACAGCTGGTAGGTCTAGGTCTCGCAAGACATCAAGAACTTCTGCGATGCGTAAAGGAGCACAGTCTTGGAGTGGTCTTGATATGGCAGTCATGATCTTGGATCTAAAGGGCTAGTTGATATTTTTTAGGTTTACATCTTGTTATATTACCACATACAATTCAGAGGTGGTTTTGTACACCTCATGTTTCTGTGAAATTATATTGCACTCGATGAAGTATATAGCTATCGTTTTCCAACGGATGAACAATTTATACATGATGAAATGATACAAACAAAGTGGAGTGTGATGAATTTGCATGGCATTTGATGAAGGTTAAAAGATAGCTCCAATGGATATCATTAAATAAGAGCAATTTTTTCGCATTTTTCACCATTTTCAACATTTTTTAGGTCATTTTCAGCATTTTATGTCATGTTTGAGTGGGGGTAGAGAGAAGCTTTCACACAATAGACAACAGAATCTCCGTTCATTTTTAATTCAGGTAAACACCTCAGATTTTCTTCTTTCTAGGGGTGATTTGATGGGTGTATCAGTTCAGAAAGAATTTTTTTCGCTAAGTACTGTAGTGTGTTTTATATATTAACCAATTCAATAATAATGGTACATTTATTGACCAATATTTGGGTCATTTTATGGTTTATGCCATAATGCCAAATGCCGCAGCTTTAGTACACATCCCATGCATCGTTAGATTGCATCCAAAGTTAACCGTGAACGCTGTAATCCTATAACTTCAGCGGGTTTGCGGCTTTGTGTAATCAACTCTAAGAAATTAATGGGGACACGGACAATGTTAAAAAGTTAGGAATTCTTCTCAGAATATATTAACTGTAGTTGATTGAAATTCTTACAGAACATTAGGGTTTTCATATCTATGCTTTATTGTAAGAATAATTATTATTTTTTTACAGTAGTCTATTTTTCATTATAAAAAGTCATACTAATCACTTAATATCTTCAACACTATATGGCTACCTGAAAATTTCAGTTTTCTATGTTCAATAGTTTCTCTGGGAAAAAAAATATAGTATTGAGATATGGAGCTTTAAAGAAAGATATAGGCCTATCAGTTCTACCATGGCTACCCAGTGTTTATGCTGAGTGATTTTTGTTATAGATGGAATTATTTTGTGGATATTTCGAGTAATGTTAAAATATTTAATCAATATTTTTTAATATTTTACAATGCTAGGGTGTTTAGAAAGCGGAAGAATGTTACCACAATTAGACCAGAACCAGAAATGGATGTAAACACTAATGTAGGCGCTCTGAACAAAAATTAGTTTATTCAAAGGTGATTGTGAAATATTGTGGAAAATTTTTGCAGTGGTCACGATATATATAATCGATATAACACCGGGGATGCATCCTTCACGAAGCCTAGAAACAGAAAAAAAGTATATTTTTGACCCATATTCAACCTTCTGGGTCCCCTTAAATGTATGTGGTTCAGCGCTGTAAAGAATCTTCGTGTAAGATGAAGATTGCAATGTCTCGCGTTGAATTGTATAAGACTAGGAGATGATAAAATATTAAGAGTATAATAATTATTTATTAACACTTGCACGCGAATCATTCATAAACTAAGCCATGAAACAGCTAGAGTATATTCCACGACATGAAAGCGAAAACTATATCAGATTCGAATATGCAGTTCCAAAGAACCTGTGAACACTGTTTCTCAGCTGTTTATTGACATGAATATGATGTGAATTTTATTTTACCAATTCAGCGTAATTTTAAGAAATCATATAATATTTCAAGGGAAGGAATGGTTTGCTTGGATTATTATTATCAGCGATATTTCAAGAGATAAAACCATCAATATTGGTGCCCTCGGCTTAGCCTGCCATTATTCATTGACGCCAGGATTTTTAAGAAAATTACACTGGTAGATTATTAAAAAATGATTGTGGTTCAGTAAGTAAAAATAAAATTAGAATATTTCTTCATTTCACTTAGGCCTTATATAATAAAGAAACGGTTTTACTATTCGTCATGAAAGCTTACAATGCGAGAGACGAACATCGCCGAGTATACCCGATGTCTCACGAAGTGAGGGTCGTTGAATTGTTGCTGACCCATCAATGCTTCACATTGGTAGATTTATGTGTAAACACAATTTAAAGTCGATTTGATATACTTCAGCCGTCTAGCCATCATGTTGGCTGGATACTCCTCCACCCATAGCCTACTGTGATTATGGCAAAAACATACAGTAAATAGCTGGACCTAGGGATGCGATCGCACCTCTCCGGTCGGGGACAAGGGATTTTTCCTCGCCTGTGAGAGGAAATGTAGGCCCAGGCTGTCATTATTATCCTCACCTTGTTCAGAGTGAGTGCATCGGAGGTGGCCCCGGCATTGTACTGAACAGTAATGCCCTTGTCTGGTGATAATCCCTCTCCCGACAGGTCGCGGACCCGTAAGGCCCGGGGCGGCTTGGGTTTTTTAAATCATAAAAGTGAGAGGTAAAAAAAATAGAAATTAATCAGGAATTTATCTTTCTGCACAACGCAAATTGCCTTGCAGACAGAGAATATCTTTCAAATTACAAGCTTTCTGTTACATAATGACATGGAAAAATTAAAATAATCAGTAGTAAAACCATTAAGGAAACCTATATGAACTAACTGCTAACTATAAGAAAAGAGTTAAGAATAGGAATTTTATATAATTCTCATAATTTTATATTTATTAAGTCTGCATGAAATCATGCAAAGCCACCTGTCTAGTTTTAAAAAAAAAAAATGATGATGTCCCTTAGAGGCCAAAGATTTTTGAAATCCTTTCTGGCAACATTCCTAGGCTGTATGGTTTTTTTTTAGAAGACTGTGAACAGTCAGTGGAGAAAACTGTTAGTATGGATGGTGTGGGGAAGTTGTATTTAAAGCCTGCTCTTTGATTCCATATGTATGCCGTGACAACTGTTACAGTGACGTCATACCGCTGTGTCTTAATGAAACTGCATGTAGTCTGGTGCGAGAATTTAACAAAAAAAAAAATAACACAGTCACATATGTAAGGCAAATTTCATCTTAATTCTCGTATAAGCTTTGAAAAACCTACTGCTATGATATAATCATACGCATCGTGTGGCTATTCACAGCAATACATTGCGATCAATCAATACGCATTAGGCATATCTTTTTTGTGTGGATCTCTCGTTTATAATGTCAAGGCACAAAGAAATTTTCAATCTACACCGAAGAGGATTATTATGGTCAAACGTTGTTCAATTTAACTCACTATACAGGGGTATTCTGAGGCGAATCTGAGGTCGCTTTTACCTATCTAATCGTGGTATGTAATTCGTGTGATTTAGGTGTTAATAAATAACTATAATTATCGCGGGCGAAGCCGTGGCTAAATGCGTCACATGATCGTGAAACGCAGTGAATTTATGCATGTCTACATGTGTGGGGTAAAGGGGGCAGAGCGAACCATCTCGCTCACAATGACAATCTGTTATAATGTAATGCTTGCATAGATAGGGCTCGGACTTTTAGGTGCTTATAAAACTGAAAATATATATTTTTAAGTGGTTAAAAAGGTGAAAATATGAAAATTTACAGAAGTACTCATCTAGTCAGCAAGCGTAGAACTGTTGCAGTAGATCTTAAAGCTGTGACGATTTTCACGGAGCAGGGAAAAATGTCCGTTCAACATTGCAGGATGTTAATCTTGCATATTTGTAAAACATAGTATGACTGACACTCAGATGTTCCATCTGCTCTCTACGCTGTTACCCATTAAAATATCTGAAATTTTGGCAACACTAGTAACCCTTCATTCTTATTTAGGCATGATAGGTATTTTTCTCTAATTTTGATTGCTTTGTTAAGTTTGTTTGATTCTGTCAACAATTGTTTTGTTCTTTCCAACTGTGAGAGGAAACAGAAAGGTCTAATCAGCCCTGACTCAACATAACATCACAATGAAAATATGTCGCAATTTTACAAAAACAGTAAATATATATTTCTAAACAAGATATGTGGTAGCTAGCTAAAATATTTATTCAAATAAAAAATATCGAAAATATATTTCTTTATGTGATATACAGTTCAGTATTTTGAATCCTAAGGTCCCAACTGGAACTTTGTTAAAGTCCCGAAGCAAATATGTATTTACCTAAAAAGTCTGAACCCTATACAGCCATTGTCTCATTGATCGTTAAATCACAACCTTTATGAAATTGAATGAGGTAAATGATCTGCCATTTAGAATTAAAGTTCCTGAGATGCAGATGTTGTTTATGACAGACAGAATGTTGACTGCTTAATGATAAAAAATAGACTCGTGCCAACGTTGTGAGACTGAGTGCAATGGCTGCGTGGTTACTGTGTCACAACAGCTGCAAGCAGATATGAATGGAATACCCCCCATCCCCAAGCTTTCAGCAGTTAATGTTATGATAAACACCAAATTATTATTTTCAATGGAGTATGACTTATTCAGCATGAACTCGCAGCGTCGAAGAATCCTGACAGCCTCCTGTAAAAAAATTGAGAGAACATGCTTTTGGACTATTGTTGGAATTAAGGGAGTAAGGGTTTTGGTTAAGGATATAACCGACCTTTTACATTCATACAAAAATGTGAGAGCTCGATTTTTAAATAATTTTTACAAAAGTTTTCTTTATACTAAATATTTATTTAAAAAATTGCAAAACTTTAAGGAAAAAAAAATTAATAATGCTCTATAGTTGTAGCCTCATCTATTTCACGGATCCACCGCTGAACCCTCGCCGCTCGAAACAGATCCTCTCTGTTCTGAAACATATGAAAAAAACAAAAACGTATAAGAATGGTGTAATAACGTGGATTGAAGTCGAATGAAATTTAACTGTATGACTATACGAATGTTATAATCAGGGGCTGGATTCTGATGACCTAAAATTGATTGAAAAAGACCTATAAAATGCTGAAAGTGACTTAATAATTATAAAAAATTACCTAAAACTGATATTTTACTTATAAAAATTATTATACACTCAAAGCTATAGACTAGTTTGTGCATAATTGTAAAAACTGTAATGTTGTGAATGTTCTTCTCTCACGGAAATTTATACTGGCACTGAGGCAAAATTCGGCACTATCTATTGAGGTCTGCCGGATTATATTGTTTTTTTTATTGAGGGCAAACAGTAGTTTGCACTCTCAGATCCAAGCAGGTGGCAGACTCTGGTGTCAAGTCAATCTAATAACAATAGTAATATAATACAAAATTTTGACGTTTCTTTGATTCTCACTTCCGACTGAGACATGACAACACTTTTCCTTCTTGCATTAAACAGACAACACTTCAAAGACACCACCACTAGCGACGAAAAAAAAAGTTAATACACACAATGTAAATGCATGAAAATGACTAAATAAGGAAGCAAATGACACGAAAATGACAAAATAATGACCTAAAATTGAAATAAATGTCCTAAAAATGGCATAAAATGGCAAAAAACGACCAAATAAAAATGCATTTCTATAATCTAGAGGCCATTATTTTTCTACAAGTTGATGCAGCATCAATAAAAAGATGACATGTCATTAGAATCCGGGCCCTGGTTATAATTCACATGGGATGAAATCGCTTAAAATTTAACTGTATGGTGATTGAACATTTATGACTATACACGAATGTTATAATTCACTGACTATAATAAAAAATGAAGTACATACCTTTCGAAATTGTTCCAAGAAAACTCCACATTCCCTCGTGCAGCTCCGCCCCCAGGCCTCGATGGAGGGCGGCAGAGAGCTGGGGTTTGTACAAATGGTTACGTGCTGGTCCCCGTTGCACGTTTCGAGGTGATGTTTGGCGGGGTGTGACTCCTCGTCGTCCAGGTACTCCTTGTCCCCTTTGCCGCATGCGTGGACACGTACAAACCCCTCCCGGCGTTGGTCAGCAGTGGATCTGATTTCATACATTTCAGGGTGCTGGTGGAGCCGCACCTCGAAGCCTAACATATCGATTACTCTTATGTTCTCCATTGTTGAACTAGCAAAGAAATAAGCTCGTGCCTTGGATAAATCTGCATTATATATGGAATCAGTTTACCACACGCTAAGATTCGCACAAATAACCACCAGCTGCATCATTTACGCTTGCGAATAATGTTTTGACTTAACAGGTGGGGGGTATGCCATCAACACATGCAGAACGATACCACAGGCCATCGCGTATCTCACAGCTTCATCATCTAGGCCTGATAACAAAAAAAAATGGACACGTATTTAAGCTTTCAAACATTTCATCTGTATCGATCGTATTCTCCACCGACGCCTAAGTAGCGAGGTTTATCCTTCCATTGCTTGAGACGTTGACGGCCAGACATGAAGTGGGGGAAAATATTATTATTTAAAATACATAACAGATGCAGGATTCGAACCTGAGGTGTGGATAACGAGCCGACTTGGGCTGAATATTATATCACATGTGTGGCAACAGCGATACATGTGTTGAACCCTGGTGTATACCTGAGTATACCACGGTTATACCGAAAATCATTGTCATTGTTTCTCCCAGATTATAATAGCAATGTTATAATTTAGGATACGGCAATGCATGGGTCACACATTTGAGTAAACATTATTCACAGATTACTGAGTAAGGATAAATTAGACTAGTTTCTATTGGTTGTTGATGAGGTCATAATTATGTCATTATTTTCCGTTGCTTAACGCAAGATTTAAGCTTTTATTGAATTAAGTCAATTCAGTAATATTTATGCAAATAATAGACGATTCGCATACATGAAAGGCATATAGTACTTTCTTATGTTATTTTGTTAAACCCGAGGTTTGGGTGTGGCAAGGATGGTTATATAAACCCCGACCGAAACAGGCCTCAGTCTCTTTACTTTCCATGAAGTTGTTATAAGTGCATCGACGTCGCAAGACGTCGGAAGCCATGAAGATGAGGATGGTTGTGAAGAACTCCGTAAAATGCGAGTTCAAGGAAACATATTCACTTATTGACTTTTAGAATAAATATGTAAATTAATTTACGAGTGTTTTCTTACGAGAGTATAAGATCTCGATCAATCCGAATTAATAGTTTTATTTAAGTTAAATAATTAAAAGAGTAAAATTATAATTGTTGATGTTAGAAATAATATTTATTTCAGAAACGAATGAAAAGTAATTAAATAAGAAGATAACAAACGTAGAGCCGATCTGGGCGTTGGCACAACAACACATGCATATGTAAGATGTGTGACCACATGTCTAGTACGCAGAGAAGATACAGCTCAACTCTGCTCCGCGTGAACATGTGTTCCGCAATAACACATCTGGCGCATGACCTCACGGTGTGTTTATTTCTGTATGCGGTGTTGAGACGCTAAGCTGTAATCCTGTCTGCAACCACACTAAGACATGCAAATATTACAAACTCGCAAATAATTACCAATACTCCCATAGTTTCCACAAAACACTTAGGCCGTTATTCTACACAGGTGGCGCAAAGGGCGCTAGCATCCAGATCGTCAAAAGAGCTATGATCAATAAGCATGCTAGCACCCAGGTGACCAAAGGGCAGTGGGTGGGGAGACTAACCACTGGCTGACCTGGGGGGCCGGTAGTTGAGGACCCCACCTTCCCCTCCACTAAGCCACCTTCCCCTACGCGCCACCTTCCCCTACGCCGCCACCTTGTATTGCAGGGGTCTGCCCCTGCAATACACGGTGGATGCCCCTGTATTGCGGGTTGCATTCAGTAAGCCACCGCAGGGGTCATGAACAATACATAACTACTGTAGAAGTTTAAAGTTTGAGAACTTTGCGTTTCTTTTATACAATTTTTCAAAAATGCCCATAACCGTATTTTGGCAATATTTGAAGTAGAATATCTCAAAAGGGACTGAGTGAAAAATTATGAAATTTATATAGATAACACCTCTTTATGATATAAAGATGTGATACAAATTTGGTGACTGAGACTCAACTGGTTCCCGAGTTACAGTGCATCGAATTTGGCCAAAACTTGCATTATACGCACATGGATTTTAACGGTAATTTAATAGTAAAAATCCACATTGTAATTTTAAATGCAAAATTTTAGTGGACCTAAGTATGTTACACAAAAGAGTTGTACATGTAGGCTACATTTCATCAGTTAACATGACAAATTTATAATTTCCTCAAGCGTTGAAGAGCGTTGAAATTTCGGTGCATAGTTTGCAATTTTTGGCCAACTTCGATGCACTGGAACTCTGGAACCAGTTCAGTCTCAGTCACCAAATTATTATCACATCTTTATATCGTAAGGAGGTGTTATGTGTATAAATTTCATAATTTTCACTCAGGCCCTTCTGAGATATTCTACTTCAAATAATGCCAAAATAGGGTCAATCCATTAGAAATGAACCAAATTGAATAAAATTTTTTGCTCAACAATTTTTATTTTCTTAATTTTTTTACCAGTTACTCCCCAATATTAGGTGAGTGCTGCACCACCACTTCCAGTAATACCCAGGGTAAGGATTTGTGGAAGGTTCGCTGGCCCGCAGAGGTTCTGAAAACGATCAAAAGCACTGAGGATGGCACAAATTAATAATTCGAAGAGCCTAGAATTCTTTCTAGCCTCTTCGAAGACGTGGAAACAACAAACTACAAGGATTTTCAATTTACTAAACAAAATATATTAAAGAAAATTATTTACAACACAAGGTTAAAGTGAAAATGGACATACTCTTTAAATTTCAGAAACAATGATAATATTTACATAAAATTAAACATGCACTGTTATACCCAGATTAAATTTGTAATTATACAATAAGTTCATGGTTAATTTGAATTGATTATGAAAATTTTCTCTATAATAACATCACAGTAATTCTCTCAATTTGAATAATATAAAATCTATATTTTAACAGATACAAATTATAATAATATTGAATTATTATTAATTCACATAAAATATTACTTAATATTGAAGATGTTTTTAAATTTTTACAAATTTCCTTCCTAATACATATAAATCTTTGGCGAGTAATTAAGTTACAATTTTAAAATAATCTTTTACTAAATGAACATAGACTCCTTTGTTACAGGTTATGAATTCATTGCAATGGAGTGAATAAAATATACAGTTATCATTCAAACATGCTAAAATAAATAAAACTTATAATTACCTTTCATTTGGGGGCCCCATCATACTCACTCTCTTTCCCTATCACACAAAATACATTTCCTTTTGGGCCCGTAAAGGAAACGGTCTCCGCTGAATGTTGAGAATTTAGAAAACAATGAAAATTAATTCATGTTGAGGGTGAGTGTTCACAACAAAACAGAAACTAATTCAAACAAGCAAAATTAAAATTTAAGAACCCTTCCCTAGATTATTATAAGCCTTTGGGCATTTAGAAATCAAGCCATGTCTTTCAAATAATTTCTAAGATTAAATGTTGAATATTAAATTACATTTAAAACATGACAAAAGGCTTCAAAATAAATCAAGCCCTTAGGCCTAAACAAATTACAAGGTTTTCACATATAAGCTTTGCTAAAACATTATCATAAAGCTTTAAAGAAAAACCCAATTAAACAAACTATCTCAGGATGGAATTAGATTAAGGAACACTCACCTAAAAAGAGAAGCAAGGCGAGTAGCCATCTTGTGTTTACAAGCCGAGAAGGCATTGAGAGAAAACATGACCACACTGCTCCACCAACATTCAGCAAAGAGAGTTTTCCCGGTACTGCATGCTGTTATATAGATTCTTGTCTTAAATGTTCAATTGTTTTACTGCAATGCGCAATTTTTGGACTTATTACAATGGAGCTTACATATGAATATAAATAACTGACTGTCGAAATGTATATCAAATAACACAAGACGTTATTAACGCTGGAGAAGTAAATCACTGCCTCTTAGAAAGTCCTTACCACGCAGCAGACAGCTCGCATGGAAAGTTACCGGAACGTGCGAGAGAGACAGAAGCACATAAGGGAGAGAAGGGGACGTAGAAGAAAGGGGAGTTCATTGCAACTAGATGAACAAGTCAACGATACAGCCGAGTTTCATGGCGGGCATTCGAATAAATGCACCACATAATTACATTAAGTTTCCATAATTCAGAAATTTCCTATGAGAGAAACAAATCGTGGCATTATTTTATTTAATAATGGCACAAAACTCCTGCCCCATGACTTGGAATATATGTTGGAATATATTCCAAAGCATACAGGTAATCTGTCATAGGAAAAAGGTACTCAAATAACAAGTGGGAAGAGAAATAGAGTTCACCAAAAGGTTCTCAAGGCAGATAGGTACTTCACTTTGAACCGGACCTAGGCAGAGCACTTAATTATTTGGGAGGATTTTACCTTGTTTACGAGTCCATTCTTACAAACCAGGTATCCAACCCTTTTTCACTATCGTCCATGTCGGTGCTCGCTGGCAGGCACTGTATTTTCACGGAGAAGAGACATTATAGGCGAGACGATGTCTTGTTTCTCCCACAGTGAGACTGTCCAGCTTTTCAGGAACCGAGTTCAGGAAGTAGACCACTCCGTCTTGACACCCCGGTGACTCCGCATCTTCCACTCGTATTAAGACCTCCTGAAATTACAAGGCTAGCGACAGATCACAGTAATTCACGGCAACATACAAGTGAATATTTTACCCTCCTGCTACATTGAAGTTTTAAAAAGATAGCTCTAGTTTAATCCACACTTTTTGAAAATATCTTAAAAATTCTTCCAAAATTATTTAGATGCAAAGGTGAAAAATCAGCATGCAGACCAATAGTAACATTTACTATCACACTTTGAAGAAACTTACTTCTTTTACAGGGTAATCACCATGACAATTTAATTTAACATAATTAAAATACTATATTTACAACAAATAATATTAACAAGATTCATGGTCTGAGTGTCTAAGTTCTCTTTATGTTATTTCAAGCTAGGGAATAATTGCTGAGTAATGAGAACCAAAATTGGAGACCATTTTTCACCATTCTTCCTTAGATCGGAGTCCTACTCGACTTGAGATCCCCTCAACTCTTTCGACTGCTGGGAACATCAGACTTCCAGTATCTTCTGTCTTAGTCTTCACCAACTCTCGCCCTGGCTGGTGTCGAATCTGAAGTCGTGTAGCAAACCATCTCCTACCTGGTACTCTGAAATTCTGTTCTCTTAGGAAAAACTTAAAGATCAGGTCTTTTTAACATGACTGACATGTGCTTTGACTGTTTTATCAGATACACAATCTTTTAAAAGCACAGTCACAGGGGTTAAGAACCTGTCTACGATGAAAGGACCTTTAAACTTTCTAGCGAGCTTCGCTGAAATTTATCTACTGCCTTACTCTTTGGAACGTTTTTCAAAAATACCCTGTCGCCTACCTCAAAATTTACTGGTCGTCTATTAGCATCATAGCGCTCTTGAGTCTTTTGGTGAGCAAGTCGCAGATTGGCAGCTGCCTTTCTCCAAATCTCTTTAACTTTACCTGCGTCTTGTTCTTCCGGCAAGAGCTCTGCTAAAGACCAAGCATTGGTAAGGGGGCTATTGGGCGGAAAAGCAAACATTAACTGAAAAGGAGTTTGTTTGTGAGCTTCATGTCGTGCAGTGTTAAATGCAAACTGCAACCAGAACAGTTCCTTGTCCCAGGCAACATGCTCATCTGAATGGTACGCAACAAGTGCGGCCTTCAGATTTCTGTTAAAACGCTCCGAAAAGTTTGGAGAAGGGTGAAATGGAGACGTACTGATATGTTGGATACCTAACGAGAAAAGGAATTTCTTAAAGGACTTAGAAATGAAGCATGAAGCGTTGTCTGAAACTAAAGACTTCGGAAAGCCTGTCATTGAAAAGATTATTTTTAGACTTTGAATTGTAGAATTAGTAGTAGCATCTCTCAAGGGAAATAGCCAAACGAATTTAGAAAAAGAGTCAACTGCTACAAGAATGTAAGCGTTTCCACTTCTCGAACGGGGTAATTTGCCAACAAAATCAATATGTAACCTATCCATTGGCGCGATAGGAACACTAGAAGCTAGAAATCCGATTTTGGTACATTGAGCAGGCTTGGATATGGCGCACTGCTGGCATGCCTTTATCCTTGCTTTTATGTAACCATCCATTCCCTTCCAAACAAAGGATTGTTTTATTTTTGCCCGCGTCTTGTAAAACCCTAGATGTCCTCCTACTGGAGACTCATGATGATATTTGAACACCATGTCTCTTAATGCAGCTGGTAAGACAATTCTGGAGGGTGATCTACGCGCTGGGGCACTATATAGGACATTATTTCTAAAGACATAGTGGCGTATGTCTTCTCCACCTCGTACGCGGGCTATCAGGGGAGCTAACTCTTCATCATTGGCCTGATGATCAGTTAAAGAAGTGAATGCAAGAGGAAAATCACCTAAAATGCTACCGATCATGCCAGATAGCTCCTTAGGCTCTTCCAAAGCATTTTCTGGACTATGCAATACTTCTTCAGGACTAAACATACGAGTTAAGCTGTCGGCTACTACATTGTCAGTCCCTCTAATATGTTTAGCTTTACATTTAAAGGCGGATAGCCTAACTGCCCATCTCGCGATTCTTCCTGTGGTACGAGGCTTGGCTAGCACCCGACTAAAAGCCTGGCAATCTGTTTCCAGTTCGAATTCTACATGTTCTATGTAAAGTTTGAATTTCTCGACTGCAAAGAGTACAGCGAGAGCCTCAAGCTCATACATAGAGTAAACACGTTCCGGAGGGATCAAAATCAAAGAGGCATACGCCACAGGCCTTCTACCCTCCTCGAATTCTTGCAGGAGAACCGATCCCAAAGCTACAGGCGATGCGTCGCACTGCAAGATAAATTTCTTGGAAAAATCCGGCATTGCCAAAACTGGGGGAGACATGATCGATATGTTAAGTTTTTCAAAAGCTTCCTGGCACTCAGGTGTCCACACAAATTTTGCTTTCTTCTTCCTTAAGTTATTTAAAGGCGCAGAAATCTCAGCCATGTTTGGAATAAATTTTCTGAAGAAATTAATCATGCCAATGAATCTGGCTACACCTTTTACATCTTTAGGGGGGGAACTTCTGAATAGCCTCCGTCCGTTCTGGGTCAATGGTGACACCATCAGCCGACACCAGGTGACCGAGAAGGAAAGACGGCGAGCAGCAAGATTAACTTTTTCTGGATTCAAGGTTAGTCCAGCATTCCTTAAGCGTGAAAAGACTTCCCTTAGATGATCTAGATGCTCCTCAAAGGAATTTGAGTGACCACAAAATCGTCTAAGTAATGGTAGACATATTTAAACTTGACGTCAGAGAATATTTGGTCTAACAAGCGTGTGAGGACCTGAGCCCCAGTGGCTAATCCAAATGGTATTCGGCAGAATTCATAGGCGTTCCAGTCTGTTATAATGGCTGTATAGCGCTTAGATCGCTCTGTAAGAGGTATTTGGTAGTATGCTTGATTAAGATCCAAAGAGGAGAAAACTTTAGAGCCGGAGAAAAAACTGAAAGCGGAATGAATATCCGGTAAAGGTACTGAATCGATCTTAATTTTGGCATTGAGATGTCGATAATCAATTACCGGTCTGAACTTCCCTCCAGGTTTCGGCACTAGAAAGATCGGACTACTATAGTCAGACTTGGAAACCCTGAGGACTCCTTGTTCGACCATAGTATTAATGTGTTCTTTCAAGATGGCCATCTTAGGCGGTGACAGCCTGTAAGGAGCTCTACGAACGGGTTGAGTATCGAGCAGCTCAATGTCATACTCTAATACATTTGTCAAACCTAACTCCGGGGTCAAAACATCTGGGAATTCCTCTAAGAGACGAGTCACTTGGTTTTTGTCACTTGGTCCCAAATGCGCCATGTCTACTGAGACAGTACTGACACAATCAGGCATCAAATCAAATGGATTTAGAAAATTAATCAACTTGCTACTGTCAGATGACATTAAATTACAGAACGGGGCACCGAAAAACAAATCAAACTTGAAATTAGGAGAAAATTTGAAATGACATTTCTTACTGTCAAAATCTAAAAATAAACCTGCCTTCAGCATGAAAGGATAGCCTAAAATGACAGGCATCACTAAATTCTCACAAACAACAAAATGACACTTCCAAGTGAAATTCCCAATCTTAATTTTTAAAGACAGGGAACCGACCGATCAGAGTAACTGATCATCTGCCGTCCTATAGTTAGCACTTCCCTTAATTATTCTAGGCATGTGTTGTTAGCAAGACACATCCTACTATAGGCGTCTTTTGAGAGTAAGGACACGGCTGCCCCACTATCCAGTAGTGCGGACAATTTGTATTGGCATATTTCAACCTCAAGCATGGGTAACTTAGCGTCTAGTATAGCAGCTACTTGATGTGGATTATTGGTACCTTGTACCTTCATTGTGTCACAATCAGGATATTCATTATCTGGTTTGTTTGTACGGCAAGGGTCCGGACCATTAATTATACTGTGAGTCGCTTTCACAGATTTATTTCTGACATGTTGATAACTTTTCCTATTAGCTTCCCTGTTATTACGAAGAGAAGTTATATGCGTGGTCACATAGTCTGTGTTCTGTTTACTAAAGTTGCTGTTAATAAAAGTCCTTGTCGGGTAGGAACGGTGAGTCTTGCCTTTAAGGTACGTAGCGTGAGTCATATTAACCAAAATAGTCTGCTTACTAGGGGCGCGCGATTCCCTAGTAGGCTCGTCCTGCAAGTCCGTCTCGTTTGTCTTCCTAACCTCATTCGTCTTAAGTTGTTTGTAAACATTATCACCGACCACTATATCTCCACTCTGGTACCTAGAGTGGGACAAACTTCATTCCCCAGAGCGACTCTGAGCAATACTATTCTCTACATTTCTATTTACAGGAGTTTTGCAGAATCTAACAACATGTCCTGCTTTTCCACATCTATAACATGTAACTGGCTTTCTATTAGAAGCACTGTCATTCCTAATACTGGGCTTGGGCTGAATAGCACGAGGGGAAACTTCCTGTTCACTCCTCAACGAATCGGTGTAGCTTATGGCATTTACCCTGGCACACAAACTTTCCAATTCCTTAAATGACACCGGCCTACTCTCAAATATTACCTTCGACCTTGTGTCAGGTGACATACCTTCAGCAATGGTATCTACAATTTCCTTCTCAGATAAACGTAACCTAAAAATATTTGCATTCTTCCTAATGCTTCTGGCATAAGCAGAGAGAGACTCGCCACACGCTTGTGTGCGATAGAAATGCTTATTCACCAGAGCAGCTCTAGCACGGACAGGCAAATAAATGTTAAGCAACTTATCGTGAAATTGGTTCAAACCTAGACCTGCATTTATTGCTTCTAAGGCTACATCACGAAATGCTCCAGTTAGTTTAGAAAATAAATAAGCTAACAAATCCCTGTCATCGAAATAAAAAACTAAAGCTTGTTCCTTCAAGTCGCAAATGTAAGCTATAAATTCCAACACCTTTTCTACTGTTTCGTCAGAAAACATAGAACCATTTTCGAGCAATGAAGCTAACGGATGAGGGAGATTTGCAAATGAGACTCGGTGCATAGGAGAAAATAAACTAGGCTTAACGTCTTGTCTCTGATAAGAAAAACCACTACTTTCTGCTTGGTACGGCTGACTACGGTCCAAAAAGTCTGTTCGGGTTTGTCTAGTCGGGCTTTCAAAATCAACAAAGTGGTCCCTAGCAGTTTCACTAGTATACACTGACTGTACGGGATTCAGCACTTCGAGATCTGGCTGTGCGCTCACCACAGCAGGTAACTCCGCTTCAGTTATATGAAGTTTGCTTAATAGTTCATTAAGTTAATGGTCAGCATATTCCCATTTTTGCTTGTAAGGAGCTTCTCCTACTAACATTCTAATATCACTTATACGGTTTTTCACTTGAAGGGCGCGATCACTCACTTTGCTTAAGGCGGGCTTGCTAAGCTTTTCATGACCCAACTGGTCATTTAAAAATTCTAACCTATTTTCCACTTCTGACAAAAGCAGTGAAACATGTGACTCACCCAGATAATCAATGTTGACTGGCTCGTCCAAGTTTTCGTTCAACTGCTTTCTCAATTCTGGTACAATTTGATTCTCATCCGGCTGAAATCCTCTTAACTTCAGCTCATAAATCAGGTCCGACTTTAGCAAGTGGTCTGGAACTACTAGTGTACGCTCCATTGTGTTTACATGAAAGGCAAAATGAAAAATATTAGCTAAGAGAACAGACCATAAATAAAATCACAACATTAAAATCACAATTAAATGAAATGCACTCCTAACCTTAAATTATTTAAATATTTCATTTTGATGTTTCCACTAAAAAGACTATTTCATTAATCTTTTGCAAAAGCTACTATCGTGGGCTAACCAGTTAGGTTAACTAACCACGCTCAAAAGCTATCACTAACTTTGCACCACCACTTTGAATAAATTTTTTTGCTCAACAATTTTTATTTTCTTAATTTTTTTACCAGTTACTCCCCAATATTAGGTGAGTGCTGCACCACCACTTCCAGTGCTGCCCAGGGTAAGGATTTGTGGAAGGTTCGCAAAATTTTAGTGGACCTAAGTATGTTACACAAAAGAGTTGTACATGTAGGCTACATTTCATCAGTTAACATGACAAATTTATAATTTCCTCAAGCGTTGAAGAGCGTTGAAATTTCGGTGCATAGTTTGCAATTTTTGGCCAACTTCGATGCACTGGAACTCTGGAACCAGTTCAGTCTCAGTCACCAAATTATTATCACATCTTTATATCGTAAGGAGGTGTTATGTGTATAAATTTCATAATTTTCACTCAGGCCCTTCTGAGATATTCTACTTCAAATAATGCCAAAATAGGGTCAATCCATTAGAAATGAACCAAATTGAATAAATTTTTTTGCTCAACAATTTTTATTTTCTTAATTTTTTTACCAGTTACTCCCCAATATTAGGTGAGTGCTGCACCACCACTTCCAGTGCTACCCAGGGTAAGGATTTGTGGAAGGTTCGCTGGCCCGCAGAGGTTCTGAAAACGATCAAAAGCACTGGGGATGGCACAAATTAATAATTCGAAGAGCCTAGAATTCTTTCTAGCCTCTTCGAAGACGTGGAAACAACAAACTACAAGGATTTTCAATTTACTAAACAAAATATATTAAAGAAAATTATTTACAACACAAGGTTAAAGTGAAAATGGACATACTCTTTAAATTTCAGAAACAATGATAATATTTACATAAAATTAAACATGCACTGTTATACCCAGATTAAATTTGTAATTATACAATAAGTTCATGGTTAATTTGAATTGATTATGCAAATTTTCTCTATAATAACATCACAGTAATTCTCTCAATTTGAATAATATAAAATCTATATTTTAACAGATACAAATTATAATAATATTGAATTATTATTAATTCACATAAAATATTACTTAATATTGAAGATGTTTTTAAATTTTTACAAATTTCTTTCCTAATACATATAAATCTTTGGCGAGTAATTAATTTACAATTTTAAAATAATCTTTTACTAAATGAACATAGACTCCTTTGTTACAGGTTATGAATTCATTGCAATGGAGTGAATAAAATATACAGTTATCATTCAAACATGCTAAAATAAATAAAACTTATAATTACCTTTCATTTGGGGGCCCCATCATACTCACTCTCTTTTCCTATCACACAAAATACATTTCCTTTTGGGCCCGTAAAGGTAACGGTCTCCGCTGAATGTTGAGAATTTAGAAAACAATAAAAGTTAAGTCATGTTGAGGGTGAGTGTTCACAACAAAACAGAAACTAATTCAAACAAGCAAAATTAAAATTTAAGAACCCTTCCCTAGATTATTATAAGCCTTTGGGCATTTAGAAATCAAGCCATGTCTTTCAAATAATTTCTAAGATTAAATGTTGAATATTAAATTACATTTAAAACATGACAAAAGGCTTCAAAATAAATCAAGCCCTTAGGCCTAAACAAATTACAAGGTTTTCACATATAAGCTTTGCTAAAACATTATCATAAAGCTTTAGAGAAAAACCCAATTAAACAAACTATCTCAGGATGGAATTAGATTAAGGAACACTCACCTAAAAAGAGAAGCAAGGCGAGTAGCCATCTTGTGTTTACAAGCCGAGAAGGCATTGAGAGAAAACATGACCACACTGATCCACCAACATTCAGCAAAGAGAGTTTTCCCGGTACTGCATGCTGTTATATAGATTCTTGTCTTAGATGTTCAATTGTTTTACTGCAATGCGCAATTTTTGGACTTATTACAATGGAGCTTACATATGAATATAAATAACTGACTGTCGAAATGTATATCAAATAACACAAGACGTAATTAACGCTGGAGAAGGAAATCACTGCCACTTAGAAAGTTCTTACCACGCAGCAGACAGCTCGCATGGAAAGTTACAGGAACGTGCGAGAGAGACAGAAGCACATAAGGGAGAGAAGGGGACGTAGAAGAAAAGGGAGTTCATTGCGACTGCAGAGAGGGGAGATATTTAAGTTACTAGATGAACAAGTCAACGATACAGCCGAGTTTCATGGCGGGCATTCGAATAAATGCACCCCATAATTACATTAAGTTTCCATAATTCAGAAATTTCCTATGAGAGAAACAAATCGTGGCATTATTTTATTTAATAATGGCACAGTGCAAAACTAGAGTAATACATTTTTTAGGCTCATACTTTTTTCTTGGCGGCCATTATAAGTTTTCTTTGTAACAGTTTTTCGGCCGAAAACTTGTTTTGCACAAATGTATGTAACTCTGTTAATTTTATTGATAACAAGACAAAATAAACACCAAAATTATCAGAATGATATGCTCTACAGTTTTGTTTTAACACAATATTACCTAAGTAGTGAGAAAAGTGAAGAAAAAAATAAAAACTACAAATTTGAAAATTGCCTTAAAACGGGAGTTTTGGTGCCGCAAAATTATTAGAAGTAAGAAAGACTCGCCCTTAATTTTTTTTCTGGTGTAGATCTACTATAGGGCTACTCGCTGTAGAAGTTTAAAGTTTGAGAACTTTGCGGTTTTTTTATACAATTTTTTAAAAATGCCCAAAACCGTATTTTGGCAATATTTGAAGTAGAATATCTCAAAAGGAACTGAGTGAAAAATTATGAAATTTTTGCAGATAACACCTCTTTATGACGTAAAGATGTGATAAAAATTTGGCGACTGAGACTCAACTTGTTCCAGAGTAACAGTGCTTTGAATTTGGCCAAAAATTGCGTTATAGGCACACGAAATTTAATGGTAATTTAATAGTAAAAATTCACTTTGTAATTTTAAATATAAAATTTTTGTGAGCCTAAGTTTGTTACACAAAAGAGTTGTATATGTAGGCTACATTTCATCAGTTAGCATGACAAATTTTTGGTTTCCTCAAAGCTTTAAAGAGTGTTGAAATTTCGGTGCATAGTTTGCAGTTATGGCCAACTTCGATGCACTATAACTCGGGAACCAGTTGAGTCTCAGTCACCAAATTTTTATCACATCTTTATGTCATAAAGAGGTGTTATCTGCAAAAATTTCATAATATTTCGCTCAGTCCCTTTTGAGATATTCTACTTCAAATATTGCCAAAATACGGTTTTGGGCATTTTTGAAAAATTGTATAAAAAACCGCAAAGTTCTCAAGCTTTAAACTTCTACAGCGAGTAGTCCTATAGTAGATCTACACCAGAAAAAAATTAAAGGCGAGTCTTTCTTCCTTCTAATAATTTTGCGCCACTAAAATGCCGTTTTAAGTCAATTTTCAATTTGTAGTTTTGAATTTTTTTCTTCACTTTGCTCACTACTTAGGTAATATTGTGTTAAAACAAAAATGTAGAGCATTTCATTCTGATAATTTTGGTGTTTATTTTGTCTTGTTATCTATAAAATTAACAGAGTTACATATATTTGAGCAAAACTTGTTTTCGACTGAAATACGGTTAAAAAGCAAACTTAAAATGGCCGCCAAAAAAAAGTATGAGCCCAAATTTTTTTTTATCATAGTTTTGAACTCACCTTTAGTTGGGAAATAATTGGTAAAAAAATTAGGAAAATAAAAAATGTCGAGCAACAAATTTTATTACATTTGGTTCATTTCTAATGGATTGACCCTTGCACGAAATTTGTATTGTTTTCAGATTGTGAGACTTTATAAAATTATTGAAAGGAGGCATTTATAGGCCTACAAGACTGTATTGACATTTGTATAGGCCTATTCAGAACTACTGCTGATTGCCTTTTCATGATAAATCGTACATTCATATGCAATACCTTTCCGGATGGTATTAATTATACCTGTGATCAATATTTCTATTTCCTGTTTGATTTCAGGTTCGCCTATCCAAATCCATTTTTAAATTTTGATGTTTCACATTTTCTTTTCATTATCCTTAAATTAATTTCTGTTTCCATGGAAACTATTCTGTAAATATAACGAATAGTTTTTCCCCTGTAAAACAGAAGCTGCTAATTAAATTTTATGAAAGCAGAAATTGCCTGAAATTAAGCTTTTCTACCAGAAAATATCGTCATTTACCACTCATATCCACATCAGATGAGTTTTCAAAACATATCGAAGGACTTAAAGATTTGTGATTGATCCTTTTTCCCTATTTATCGTAATTATATCAATACTGCGATAATTGCCGCCATCCGCTATATAGTGTATTTCTTCATAGACTTGGAGTCTTTTCTCCTTTAGTGCCTTGGCTATAAGGCTCCTTTTGGTGTTATGATGTTTTATGTATAGGGATTCTCTTTTGGGGTTAAATGTTAATTAACTCTCCAAGGAAATAGATGAATGTTAGGAAATGAAACAATGGTGGAGCAATTTTAAATGTATTACCTAACTCATCTAGATTCACAACGATTAGCCTCACGTTAGCTTTGTTTCTAATCTCATCACATTTAGAGCGAAGGCTACTGTATACCCCCATCCCCCCCCGTGGGAATTTCCGACACATATATTTTTTTGTTGGTATTGCCATCTAGTTTCAGTTTTCAGTTGTTTGCCTCTTTTCAATTACAGCATTTACCCGGAAACCCCGGAAATCCGGAAAAAATGAGTTTGTTTTAATTTTTCTTTGTTCTTTGCTCCTAATATGCCCAGGGAATTTCTGGCTTACATATTTTTTGTTCGTATTACCATCTAGTTTAAGTCTTTAGTAGTTTGCCCCTTATCAATTACAGAATTTACCCGGAAACCCCGGAATACTACGGAAATCTGGAGAAAATGAGTTTGATTTAATTTTTCTTTGTTCTTTGCTCCTAATATGCCCAGGGAATTTCTGACTCACATATTTTTTGTTCGTATTGTCATCTGGTTTAAGTTTTCAGTTGTTTGTCCCTTACAAATTACAACATATCCCCGGAAAACCCGAAAAACCACTTTTATACGGAGAAAATGACAATGTTTTATTTTTTAAATCTTTGTTCTTTGCTTCTAATATTCAAAGGGAATATCTGAATCATATGTTTTTTTGTTGGTATTGCCATCCAGATTGAGGTTTCAGTTGTTTTCCCCTTATCAATTACAGCAAATCCCCAGAAAACTCTGTAAACCACGGAAACCCGGAGAAAATTACTTTGTTTTAATTTTTTAAATCTTAGTTCTTTGCTCCTAGTATTCAAAAGGAATTAGTGACTATTATGGTTTTGTGTTGGTATTGCCATGTAGATTTAGGTTATAGTTGTTTGCCCCTTATCAATTACAGCAAATCCCCAGAAAACTCCGAAAACTACGGAAGCCCGGAGAAAATGACTTTGTTTTAATTTTTTAAATCTTAGTTCTTTGCTTCTAATATTAAAAGGGAATTGGTGACTCATATGGTTTTGTGTTGGTATTGCCATGTAGATTAAGGTTTCAGTTGTTTTCCCCTTATCAATTACAGCAAATCCCCAGAAATCTCCGAAAACCACGGAAGCCCGGAGAAAATGACTTTGTTTTAATTTTTTAAATCTTAGTTCTTTGCTCCTAGTATTCATATGGCTCATATGGTTTTGTGTTGGTATTGCCATGTAGATTAAGGTTTCAGCTGTTTGCCCCTTATCAATTACAGCATATCCCCGGAAAATTCCGGAAACCTCAAAAATCCGAAGAAAATGAGTTCGTTTTAATTTTTTTCAAACTTTTGTTCTTTGATCCTAATATTCCCAGGGAACTTCTGACATACATATTTTTTTTGTTGGCATTGTAATCTAGATTAAGGTTTCAGCTGTTTGCCCATTATCAATGACAGCATATCCCCATAAAACACGGAAATCCACAGAATTTCTAGAACTCAGAACTTGTGATCTACAGTCACTGAAACCGTTATTGCGAAGTAATTCTGCATCAGGTGTGTCCTTTGAAGGTTCAAAAGGGTGAGTATAAGAACTACGAGATATCTGCCATAATTGTGATGGTCACATGCAAAGAAAAGGGGAATCATATCTTCTAAACATGCCAAGTGTAAGTCAAAGTTGTTTTCTTTAGTTGCGCGCTGAAATCTCAAAATCAATGACACTTTGTCCATATTACCATTCCAAAATTGTGCTGTTTTACCGAATGTCCCTTCCCTAACTTCAGTAAAGAAAGTTTGGTAGTGACTGTGGAAGGTTTGGTAAGATAAATTATCATTCACAGATGTAAAATTAGAATATGAAGTGTGTTCTGCCAGGTTTTCAATCGCCTTCATCCCTTCAGCATCAGGATTTTTTCCAGTATTCTTTGTCATGCTGTAATTGGTAAGGGGAAAATAACTGAAACCTTAAACTATATGGCAATAGCAAGAAAAATTATGTGATTCAGAAATTCCCTGGGAATATTAGTATCAAAGAGCAAAGATTAAAAAAAAATTAAAACAATCTCATTTTCTGCGGATATTCGTGGTTTTCAGGGTTTACGTGGATATGCTCCAATTGATAAGGGGAAAACAACTTAAACCTCAAACCAGATGGCAATACCAACAAAAAAACATACGAGTCAGAAATTCCCTGGGAATATTAGGAGCAAAGAACAAAGATTTTAAAGACATTTTTAAAAAGTCAATTCCTCCGGATTTCCGTGGTTTTCGGAGTTTTCTGGAGATATGCTATAATTCATAAGGGGCAAACAACTGAAACCTTAATCTAGATGGCAATACCAACAAAAAACATGAATGAATGAATGAATGAATGAATGAGCCACATGTGTCCCATTCAGGGCTAGGGCCTCCCTCTGATGAGGGGTAGCTCGGTTAGAATCTCATATGGTGAGCTGGTCCATATGAGCTTGGTAAACACTTTACTTTCACTAAACTTCTTCCAGCAACTCGGTGTGTAGGCTTCTCCAGACATCTCTGTTCTTTGCTACGCTGGACCAGTGTACCCCGGCAAGCCTTCTGAAGAAATCTACCCACCTCGTTCTTGGCCTTCCTCTCTCCCTTTTGCCGATCCTAGGGTCCCATACAGTAGAGATGTTTCCCCATCTGGTACCTGGAAGTCTCGCTACATGACCACCCCACTTCCACTTCACGAATCAGAAATGCCCTTTGAATATTAGGAGCAAAGAACAAAGATTAAAAAAATAATACATAGGAATTTTCTCCGTATATACGTGGTTTTCCGGGGTTTCCGGGGATATCCTGTAATTGGTAAGGGGCAAACAACTGGAACCTTAATATATATGGAAATACCAACACAAAAACATATGATTTACCAATTCCCTTTGAATACTAGGAGCAAAGAACAAAGATTTAAAAAAAATAAAACGAAGTCCCTTTCTCCGGATTTCCGTGGTTTTCGGTGTTTTCCGGGGATATACTGTAATTGATAAGGGGCAAACAACTGAAACCTTAATCTAGATGGTAATGCCAACAAAAAAACATATAAGTCAGAAATTCCCTTTGAATATTAGGTGCAAAGAACAAAGATTTAAAAAATAAAACATAGTCATTTTCTCCGTATATACGTGGTTTTCCGGGTTTTCCGGGGATATGTTGTAATGTGTAAGGGGCAAACAACTGAAACATTAAACTAGATGCCAATACCAACAAAAATGTGTGAGTCAGAAATTCCCTGGCAATATTAGGAGCAAAGAACAATGAAAAATTTAAAAAATTCATTTTCTCCAGATTTCCGGGGTTTTTCGAGGTTTCCGGCTAAATGCTGTAATTGATAAGGGGCAAACAACTAAAATCTTAAACTAGATGACAATACCAACAAAAAAATATATGTGTCGGAAATACCCACGGGGGGGGGGAGGGTTTCATATTGGTAGCCCATGGTCTAATTCTTGTGTATACATCTACAGGCATGTCAAAGAAATCGTGGGGTACAAAACTACGGCACGCCGACCTAAGTCATAGTAAACGAATATTGCTTCCTCAGAATTTTTTTCCATTAGTAAAAACGTTAGAGATTTAACTTTAATCTTTTTTCGGGAAAGATTTTGTGCAATTTAATACTGGAATTGGATAAATGTTTTGGTAAAGAAAGTTAAACATGAGTGCTCCTGAAATCCTTAGGGTTCCTTTCCTGAGATTTTGAAATCCTTCGAATAAATTTATCGTTATTCGTCTCCCATTAATGCCATGGTTCGAACTAATGTGACAGACATAAAGTTCCTGTGTGATAAAGAGCTTCGGCCGTTCAATTTGTAGATAGATGACAGGCTATTTTTTTTTTTCATAATTGCCATGAACTATTATGCTATAATTGAAACAAGTGTGTGTGTTTTTTTTAATTCAACTGTGTTTATACTCCTCTTAGCTACGAGGCCATATCAGGAGTTCGGATCTGTGTCTTAACAGTAGGATAGGCCGTAGAACTATTGTCAATTATTTCTATTGTTAGTGCATTTTATGGAGTGAATTTTAACTGATACCAATTTTAAATGGATATGATACAGAATGAAATGATGAGGATGATTCATGGTATGTAAATATCAAATTCGGCATTTGCCTATTTACGACTGGGGAAACCATGAAACAAACCCATGTCAAATTGGCCGGCCACGGGATTTAAACCAAGGGGCCTTTTGAATGCGAGTCCAAAACGTTACCAACTCGGCCTCCTCGCACGGTTAAACAAGATTTTTTATCCCTTGTTAATCGTTTGCTTAAAGTTTGTAAAGAAGGTTGTGTTTCACGCTCATTTCTACCCACAGAGCACAACTACTGTCCTAAAGGCTTGCTGGTACTTACTTGAAATAAAAGTACAGTTATTGAAACAGATTTCATCTATATTCTTGCTTAATTTAACGAATATTTTAATACTGTTTTATACCATCATTTGACTTTCAAACGAACGTGCAAGAGGTAACCTTGGGAATACTACAATGTAGTAAACAATAACATACGTCTAGCGAAAATCCTGTTCCCACTGCGGAAAATTCTTTTTCTTTCCCAGAGATAGGCTATTGCTATCAATTTCGTAGATCTCATCCAGACGTGAAAATGCAGAGAGATATTCCTGTCCAACGAGAAAATCCCAGCTCACAAAGACTTTGCAACGAGGATTCTATGAAAATAGGTATGTTTCCATGATCTGTGCCCAGTACCTTGATAATGAGTCTGGAAAGAACCTTGTACGATCTCAAGTCTATTGTCCGACTATGAAATACAGTTCTATGCCCGACTATGATATACAGTTAAAAGCATAGAAACTAAATCCTGTGTTTATTAAAAGAAGAGTTCTTGGATGGTCTAACAAGCGAGTTTCTGAAGTTATTTCTGAAGGAAAGCATTTCTTTTAGGTACTAAACACCCAGCAGGGAAATTTTACGAAGCAAGGAAGAACCAAATATTATAAACTGTCAAAGTTATTACAAACAATCTTCTAATCCCGAGCGAGCTAACGAAAGGGAACGAGAAAAAGGAAAGCATGAACACCAATATGAAAAAAACTAGATTGGAATAATGCAAACACAGACGAAAGGCAGTCAAACCCTCGTATAAGGTAGACTCTGATGAGTTTACGATCAATTCACTTCTCTCTTTTCCAAACCCAACAATTTGTGGGCGATTTGACTACCCTTCACATCTTACTGAAGTAAAAAATATAGAATTTAATAAGGTCTTTCAGACATAACTAAAGAAGTAAAAGAATCGCATTTTCCAGGTTAGCAGGTAGTACATCACCCGGACAGGATCATGTTTACTTGCGGGTGTTCCCTACAGTCAGTTGGTAGTTAAAACTGAAAGGCTCGTCTTAATTAATTTAAAATAATATTTATTATCTTCGGTTAAACAACATGCAAAATCTCTTTAATAAAAATCATTAGTATTACAAATAATTCTAAGCACCCAAACAGCAATAGGCTAATAATAAAATTTGATTATACAGCCGATGTATGGTTGATTACTTGATAACCAGGCAAACTGTACTATTTTTAACAATAACGCAGGCCAACAGATGTTTTGGTGCCGGGGTATTTGGAGCAGATTTCATTTGAATTGTTGCCCTGAATTCAAATGTGACATTACTGTTTGCCTAGCAGCTCAAATTTCTATAAGATATAAACATTTTAGAGAAGCATACGTTACACTATTTTAAGTTAAATCCCTGGGTCAAATAAAAAAAGTAAACACGAAATTGTTATTATATTATACAAATATTATAACAATTACTTATAATATATATATAAAACAAATATTACAATGCATACAAAGATAGAGGAAAAGTCATCAATGAAACCAACTCACTGAACACTAAGGAAGCTTCTTTCCCGTGACATTCTTGAATGTATTTTCGAACAATCCCGTTTTAAACTCCAGCAGTAATTTGTCATCAAGTGTGTATCCCATCTTGCTTGGTAGCGGTGCTCCATTGTGTTCATATCCTGGTGAAATCTTTCACCTTGTTCCTCACTGATGTCTTCTAAATTTTCAGAAAAAACTGTTTAAGTGCCTGTGTAAATAATGCACCTTAATACTCATGTTACACCCAAGAGATTTGAAACTGTTAAAGCACTTCGTTGACCAGTTCAACATAGTTTTCAGATTTGAGTTTGCCCAGAAAATTTCCGACAACTGCAAGAAATGAAGTCTAGGCTTTTCGCTCAGCCTCATTCATCGAATTTGCAAAGTCAGAGTCCTTAATGAGTTGCCTTATTTTTGGGCCGTTAAATATTCCTGCTTTAATGTTTTCCGTACTCAACTGAGGCATTTTCCTCCTTATATATGCAAAGTATGATCCGCTCTCATCAAGAGCCTTTACGAACTGCTTCATAAGGCCCAGCTTGATATACAGTGGAGGAAAGATGATTTTCCTGTAACTAACTAGCCGCAGACGACATTAGGGCAAATATACAGGAATCAATCCTTGTATATGTGATTTAGAATGGCAAAAATGGAGTAAGATCTGTACATTTCCTGTAAATAACGGCACGATAAAAAACACTCAAATAAAAAGTAGAGCTGATGGAGAAAAACTGATTTCATATTAGATTCAGCGACCCAAATCTAGCTAAAATCAGTTCCAAAATCCTTGGCACAAAAAAAAAAAAATAAAGAAAAAAAAAATATATATATATATAGTTTTGTAGGCTTGTGTAATCCCCCCTGTATGTGATAAAAGTTACACAGGTTTTTCTTGTAGATCGTCATCGAAACATCAAGGATGCATCATAATGCAGGAAGACTTTCCTTCCCCGCGGCGTAGATGGAATGTGACTGCATTATCTCATTAATATGATCTATGGATAATTATGATACTACAAAAATTGTTTCAGTATTCCATTAAGTTTTCAGATCGATAAAAGATCAGAAATTAGAAAAATGTTATTAAGAACACTGTAAAGGCGGCTAACGATATTTCGTAAAAATAACCTCAAAATTCAATACCAAACTCCTGATATGCGACCGCTAATAGGGCTACAGATGTCACCAATTAAATAAATAAGGGCGTCAGACAGTGAAAAAATGAGTGTAACTTGACTAAGTTAAGTTACGCACATTGCTACTTTTACAAAGGGATCATTGGTATTTTTCCGTGACGTGTACGGGTAAATGTTACACATAGGTTATTAATAAGACTTAATTCCACAAAGCATGACCTAACTTCAATAAGCTGTGTCCAAAAACCATAAACGCCAATACATTACTGATCTTTAGCATACAGCAGAAAGTCCGAACACCCAGATGATCCAAACTCAAAATTTGGAATCACCATTCACCATCTTATTCGGCTGGAGTGCTTTTCTTGGATTATAGGACTACTCAGTGGAAATCTCTGTCGTTCTTACGAAAACCATCCAATAACTGCTTCATCAAAATTTGTTAAACATTTTGTTCAAGTCTGAAATTTTTTTGTATGCCACTCCTAGATTATCTTCTCGGTCACAATTCCGCAATTCCGCAATTCTGCACGTTACAACAACCGAGTACAATTGACTTGTAGACACCATATATATGCCTAATTATATAATATAAATCAAACCCTTAGTTCGAATTTTTGTCGATTTGAATTTTTCTCAATCCGAATAGGCCCCAATTGGTTAGGACTAGCGGGGTTCTGCTGTACTCTTATAAATGAATCTTGCAAACGGACTTTCATGAAATCCTACTGCAAAACTCGCCCGGATTTTCTTTAGAATACCATGTAGTTATACTTGTATAATTAAATTGGCCTATAATGCGTAGACATTTATGGTTATGATATAATAGATCTTCTGAAAATAACCCCCAGGTTACATAATAGGAAAAACATCAACAGATACGATCTCTTTACGCTAGAAACAAAAAATTGTTATCAGTTATCAATATGATAGCACCCTTCCTTCTTCGCTGCAGTAGAGTTCAATATAGGCTGTTGTTTGCTCTACTGCATTACCAGAGCCTGCGAACGTGGACGCGAAGGATAGGATTTTCTGTTATTCCTTTCAACTTAAATGCAGCATTCAGAATTATACATTTCGCATCATTTTGCAGTCAATATCAAATTGCAAAGGAACCACAGACGTTAGGCTCCGTTATCGCTTCTGTGTATTAAACAAAGCAGCGATTCACCAAAGACCAGATCTCTTTTAACCAAAACGCCAAAACTGACTTATCCAGCAATCTCTGAGACGAAATTAATCAGACCACTGAAATAGTGAAAGAAGAATAGCCAGAAAAATATAGTACGGTATAATGTAAATAATCAAATTCTTTAGTCAAAACTTATTTAAATTTAAAGGTCTCTTAAAATTTAGTAACTTGAAAATTGAGAAGCCGGGTGTTATAAGTAGTCCACAAATTAAAGTGTAGAGGGAAAATATTAAGCTGATGCGATATTAATCAAATTTCAGATATTTATTTTGGTGCTGAGATCTGGTCTGTGGTCCTATGAACATATTTATTTATATTTTGTACTTAACACTCAAATAAACATTGCAGTAATTTTCAAATGACCTAACGTAGAAAATTTAGATTCTCCGCAGTTATCCCTTGCATAGGTTAATGTCCGCTTGTCTCTATCAATTAATATATGATCTGTAGTCTAATCAAATTCTTGAACTTCTTCGTTTTTCACTTAATACCCACACAGCATTGATTTCCACTTCACATTAACATAGAAAACACCTTCCTACTTACGCAGTCATCTCCACCGTTGTCTCCTTCAATTGTAGACCCCGTAGCATCTATGTTACCATTCCCATTAATCCTTGTTAAGAAGGTGAAGACAATGATGATGTATTCTGTAGAAATGAAAATTTCATTATCATATTAATTTTAAAATGGCACACACTTGCATATACTCGTGCTATAGTCCAGTCACCAGGTACTGAAAATTGGGTTTGCCTGGAAAAAGGTCCGAAGTTAATGATTTTTTAGTATGTTGTATATGGGTATACTGAGGTGTAGAATCCAAGTTTTCCAATTCGAGAACCTTGTGCTAACTTCAGGGCAGCCGAAATACCCCGAATTTTTTGGGCTTTTTTCAATGTTTTCCTTATAACTCCTAAACAGCGCGTTTTATCTGAAAATACTCTATTATAAAAATTAAAGGGCAATAAATTTGATACAATTTGCACTTTTTAAACGTTTTTTAAGTTGAATACGTACCGAGATATGGAGCTTCGAAGTTTCGAGTTATTTTTCAAAATATTGAAAAACTGCCAAAAATGCAGGATTTTCCCTAGTAAATTTCATCTCCCAACATTTCTATATGGATAATAATAGTAGTAATGGTAGGTGAATCTAAATTAATAAATTTATCATCATCATCCCCCTCCCTCCCCCCGTCAGGACTTTCTGTTGGGCGATTTCCTTGAAGGCCGTGGAACGGTACTTTTGCCTGGAAAAAGGTCCGAAGTTAATGATTTTTTAATATGTTGTATGTGGATATTCTGTGGTGTAGAATCCAAGTTTTCCAATTCGAGAACCCTGTGCGAACTTCAGGGCAGCCGAGAAACCCCGAAATCTTGGGGCTTTTTTCAGTGTTTTCCTTATAACTCCTAAACAATGCATATTAGCCTAAAACACTCCATTACAAAAGTTAAAGGGCATGAAATTTCCTATTATTTGAACTGTTAAATGTTTTATAAAACCAAATATGTACCGATATATGGCGCTTCAAAGTTTTGAAAAATTCTCAAAATATCGAAAAACTGCAAAAACGGAGCATTTTTCCTAGTAACATTCATCTTTAAACATTTCTGTATGAATAACGTTCAATAACCTACACAACAGAAACCCCATTCTTAATGAGATGTTCATTTAAGAATAAAGTACACAATAATCGATACATAAAAATTTATTTTATAAAAATTTATTCTACATATGATATGTGGATATATTAACTAAGTAGAAAATATGTAAATTATTACAAATTTCCATTAATATTGATTGATAAAAGCATTGAACTCTTTGCTCCCGATTGGAAAATCGGCATCATCTCTCAGTAATTCCTCCTGAGCAATGATCTTATCGATGATGTCCTCCTTTGCTGCCATTTCAGCATTCACTCCTTACAGGATGAAGACCTTGGCAGCAGAAAATGTGTAGTAAGTGACTGCACAAGGTTGTATGGAGTAAGACTACATCACGCACATTCGAGTCAGTGTGCAAGACCTACGTGGACTAGGTACAGAAACCCTTTGGGTATAATGCCATAGTAGTATTCAATGGATATCTTAGTGACATCGCTTATCAGAGCACCAAAGCAGCTGGTGAAGACATCGATCTCTTAGTATTGCTGACTGCATTAGACTCTTCTCAAAAGAACGTTTATTTCCAAAAGAGTGGGAGAGGTAATACCCCAGTGTTTTGTATTCGCCAGCTTCGTGCAAATACAATACTCAGGATATTCTTTTCCTTCATGCAGCAAGCGGGTGTGACACTACATCAAACTCATTTGGACAAGGAAAGAAGAAAGTTTTCACTATGTATGAAAAAACCCGTTCTCTGTCTGACATCGTTAGTGTTTTCAAAGATAACGAAGCAACACCATGCCAAATTTCGGAAGCAGGGGAAACGTTTCTTGTGATTTTGTACGGTGGTAACATGGACACAGATACTCTGGATGATCTTCGGTACCGAATATTTTCCAACTCCGTGTCAAAATCCATTCTTTTCGTACCTATCTGCAAGTGCAGACGTGGCTGGGCTACAAAAAGTGACCGTCAGTTTGGGGCTGGACTTTAACGAAACGAGGGCTGATCCCTATAACAAGGACCATGGATGCAGCTCCAGAAAAGTTGCTGTACATGATACAATGCAAGTGCACGATAGGGTATAGCACCGGGGCTTGCAGCTGAAAAAAAGCAGGACTCCGATGCTCAACCATCTGCAAGAATTGTGCAGGAAATGCTTGCGAGAATTCGCCTGAAACCGACATCAACGAGAAAGACACAGACATTGAGTGCGACGAGGAGGATGACGTCATCGATGAGATCATTGCTCAGGAGGAAGAGGAATCACTGAGAGATGATGCCGACTTGCCATTGGGACCAAAGAGATCAAGGCTTTTATGAATTAATATGAATAACTAACTTGTAATAATTTACATATTTTGTATCGTACTTAATTAATATATCCACATGTCATTACATGTATTATACATTTTTATAAAATTCATTTTTATACATAGAGAATTGTGTTCTTTATTCTGAAAAGAACATCTCATTAAGGGTGGGGTTTCTATTGTGCAGGTTATTGGACGTTATTCATATAGCAATATTGAAAGATGAAAGTTACTAGGGAAAATCCTGCATTTTTTGCAGTTTTTCAATATTTTGAAAAATAACTCGAAACTTCGAAGCTCCATATCTCGGTACGTATTCGACTTAAGAAACGTTTAAACAGTGCAAATTGTAGAAAATTTATTGCCCTTTAATTTTTATAATAGAGTATTTTCAGATAAAACGCGTTGTTTAGGAGTTATAAGGAAAACATTGAAAAAAGCCCAAAAATTTCTGGGTTTTTCGGCTGCCCTGAAGTTAGCACAAGGTTCTCGAATTGGAAAACTTGGATTCTACGCCTTAGAATACCCATATACAACATACTAAAAAATCATTAACTTCGGACCTTTTTCCAGGCAAAAGTACCTGGTGACTGGACTACTAAGCTAAAACCAAATATAAGGTGCCAAATAGGCTCCGCCCACTCGATATTCGCATTTTTTTTCTCGGCGAACAGGGTGACCAAACTATCCTTGTATATTGTCGCCGACACTCCCGACCATACCAAATATTAAAAATGCGAGTGTGCCCCTTGTACCAAATATTAAAACTGCGAGAGTAGCCCTTGTACCTAATATTAAAAATTCGAGTGCCCCTTGTACCAAATATTAAAAATTCGAGAGTACCCACAGGTTTGCCTTGTACCCAACGGTTGGTCAGCCTGCTTATCCTTGAAGAATTCGCTAGATCATGGTATAAAAGAAAGTGCTTCGCTGGGGGTGGGTTCAGGGCGGGATATATCCCATGCGACGCTGCACCTTATATTTGGTTTTTCCCTCGTGCTATAACTGAAATACGAAATTTTTATTCTTCTTAGAATGTAAGGCATATTACAGATCTTAGGAGTGGGTGTATATAAACTTGCTAGCAGCATTGATGTTTGATAGGTCTATACTAGACTTTTGCTATTGATCTTTCATGAAATACAGTACATTAATAATAAGCAATACCTTTCCATGATGATATTAATTATTCCTGTGATCATTGTTTCCAATCTCTTCCATTCCAGCAATCTGATCCGAAGGCCTTTTTTGTTTTCTATCTGTAATGTTTTAACTTTTGATTACATATAATTTCCTTATATTTACCCTAAAATATGCATTCTGTTTCCGTGGATACTGTTGTGGAAATATTTCGGATTGTTTAACCTTCAGATATAGATTCAAATTATCGACCCAGAACTTTGATTTGAATAAAGCTGTGCTGATAGAGTTTACGGTCATTTAATCTCTATTTTTATAACACTGATTAATCCCATCAATTCCCTACAAAATTTCATCAATCGGACAGTTAGCTTTTGCGATAAAGTTACAAAATTATTCTTAAATGAAAATGTCGATTTGTAGGCCTGTAGTAACCAGTGCGATTTGTGATGTAGATGTTTTTATCTATTAGATTATCATAGGTAATCCCACGAGAATTGACGAGTTTATCGAAAAAATTCGTGACTGCGCAGCAGGAGTGAAATTCATCTGATGAAACTCGTCAACTCGAGTTGGATTTATTAAGACTATTCCATGAATAAAAATGTAACGGATTATACAAATAATAATAATGACTTTCGTGCTTTGGTGTTCAAAAACAAAACTAACCACTGCGAGATCACGGCATACTATGAATCAACTGTCCATGAATCGATTCTAGTTACCACGCTGTAACCAGTGCTACCAATGGTGCATATATTACATAGTTAACTTCATTTAGGTAAGCTAACAGCAGAAAAGAATAAAAGCACACGAACGGACTTGCTCCGAATCTAAATTTGTTACAATCAATGTACATTTCTATTATTTAAATTGCAAACATTTTATGTTTTATAAAATAATTTGTTTTCGTGCTGCTTAATGGCAGCGTATGACGTATTAATCTTTGCACACTGATGCTGACGTGTCCAATAACGAGCAGCACGTTTTACCCAATAAAGTGGCATCCTCGCGATTCCTACAAGAATATTGTAAGATAAACGGCCGCGATTGGTCATTATCAGAGGAATTGCTAAACGTTATTGGTCAATATCAAACAAGTGGAATAGTCACTGTAAAAATAAAAATAGTTTTCATAAATACTAACAATATAAATACTATCCCAACTTGTTCAATCCGTTCTGAGATTTCAAGCAACCTACCTTTCTTAGATTAATTAAATGAGTTTAGAATAATATTTGGTTTCGTCATAACTGCACTTCAGAAAGTTCGTTGGGATCTACGCAAGTTCAACATGAAGCAAAACTATGAATGCAATTTTCGAAGAAAAGTTTAAAACAGACATAGGCCTAATGCCAAGAAAACATTAAGAATGTTTTACGTCACACAATATGAAGACAATAAACGTAAATTTAGTTTTCTTGAGACTTCCTCCCACTCCCTATAAATCAGACGAATATTATATTTCAGAAATCAAATTTTCATACCCGCGCGTCGAAGTGCTTTTAGGTAGAGGGAGGCATCTTTGAAAATCTGATGGCAAACTGAGATAAAGGGTGAAATGTATGTTAAGTATGTGAATTAAACCCATTTTGTTTGTTATTTTCAGATTCTGTGCCGACGTACTGCCGAATTTATTGCTATATTGTCACGAATGTAGAAACTTCAAACGCTTATAATAACGTATCTACAAGTCAGATCACATTTTTGTATTTACATTTTTTGTTCCAAATATCCTCAAGAATGCACTCAGAGAGTGGCGGTAAAACTTCGTGAAACACCCTGTATATCTGAGTAAATCCTTTAACCACATTGAAAACCGTATTCCAGTTCATGGTAAGCATTACATTAGGAATTCTGTGATACAAAATTCCACTTCGATTCCAACAACTACCTATCATATAGACCATATATGGGCAACGCCCGGCCCGCGGGCCGGATGTGGCCCTCCCCGACTTTTGATCCGGCCCGCGGAACATTTTAAAATTGCACTGGAAAAAGTAAATATTTTCGGTTCACGGATTGATGCCACCATTGATTATCTTCTTTCTCAAGTTCAAGCTCAAGCTTCTCACTAAATTTTGCTGATTGTAAGTAAATACCTAATCAGTTCGATATTGTTCTCATTCATGTAACTTTAGCATTATACTTTATAAATATAAAAAACTCCATCATGATTATTTTTTCACAATTACCTATTATCTCCGGCCCGCGACTTCATAAATATTGTAAAGTTTAGCCCGTATCTTTCCAAAGGTTGCCCATACCTGATATAGACGAAGGAGTAGTCATTGCTGAATACAAGCCGGATACTACCGAACTACAGTATAGCAGAGCGTCGCGTCGTGGCATAACTGATTTTATTCTAAATGTGTTTACTTTGAACATCCTTTTGTGATTGCAGGAACTGGGAGCCTACACATACAAAGAGTCTGAGTTCTTAAATTAAAACAATACTGAATATTATATTGAAATTCTACATTTATGTATCTTTCAGCACTTAATACTCACAGTGCATTCGTATGGAGCGCTGTATTTCGAGTTCCTGGATGAAGACTTGTACTCGTATAATTCCTCTGCTTTGCCTACTCAATTCCCAGTAGCATTTCTTCTCAGAGATTTACATTTAGAGGCCCTTTATGCTACGTTGAAGTTATAACACAAAATTTCGTCTGCCGTTCTTAGAAGATTTGGATCTAAATCTCTTCGCCGATTGCACCGTTGTATGTTTCCAACGCTACATTACATCGTGACTTGGAGATCCCTGCCATTAAAGAAGAAATCGTTCCGTACAGCATTCGATAACAGCAACGCCTAAGCATATATCCCAATTCTCTAGCCATCAATCTTCAGGACAATAATTCTTCAGTCAATCGTGTGTTTCGACATAAGACTTGGCATTCCACTTCAGTGACCAACTTTAAAAAAATGTTTTACAGCTCTCTTATAAGTACTGTCATTTAAACCGTTTACTGAACGTTCTTACTTGAACTTATTGCAAATCTCCAGAATAAATTTTTAAAAATTCTGAACACTTATTATGCGTTGTGTATCCATGGAAACCAATTAAGGTGTATTAATTCTCGTGAAAATGGTTACTTAGTGGTGTAGTAATTGTGTGCACTGTCTGGTATTGCCTCTGTATAGTAGGGCCTATGATAATTTCATCTACGTATCTGTGCCAGTAGAGTATTTTGTGTGCCTGTTTGTTGATGTGGAGGATTTTGTTGTGTTCTATGTGTTGGAGGAATATCTCTGCTAGTATGCTGGATATGGGGGAACCCATGGGAAGTGTAGTGCTTGTTCTCGAAGGTGAAGTAGTTCTGTTTTGTGATGGTTTCTAGGATGTTTACGATTTGTGTTATGTGTTGTTCCGGTGTGTTGTTTTCCTGCATTGTGGTTTTTAGGATGTTCAGGGTTTCCGTGACTGGTATGTTTGTGTATAGGTTGGTGATGTCGAAAGATGTTAGAGTTGAGTTGTGTGGGATTTCTATCTTTGATTTTCTGTATTAGATCATTGCTGTTCTTTAGTTGTGTTTGTGTGTTGAGTTCTATGTTCTGCCTGATTATCTTGTCCATGTATTTGGGTAGTTTGTATGCTGGGGCTTGGGTGAAGTTGACGATTGTTCGTTTTGGCATCATGAGAGTCAGTTGCTGAAGATGGCCGCTCCACGCGGTTGAAAGCACTCCAAGAGGTAATAAAATACCGCAGTAGTGAGTTCCAGTGGAAAAGCTTTATGCTCTATATAAAAAATTAAGATTTACATCACTATAGAATGGACAAAACTCGAGTAAAATTCTGATGTAAAACACTCAACATATCCTATGTACCCTTCATATTGCGACTTATTGTAAGTGGCCGTTTTGCGGGGATTGTCTAGATTTCGTATTATTTGCAAAGCAAGAACACTTGAATATTTGCATGGTATGAGTAGTTTATACCTATTAATTAGAAAATTTATAGGCCTGCGAAAAGTGATTCGAATAAAGGTTTATCTCTCAGTAGTCTAGGAGTAATTTGTATAGAAAATTTAAACACTATCTTTAGAGCTGTTCTCGAAATGTGAAATTTTCATCATTTAAAATGATACTTATATCAAATTATAAAATTTCGTTTTTATGCTCCTTTTTATATTTTGAGCATAGTAGCAGTCATTGCTGGAGAAACCCCAGCAGATCTGCTATTAGAGGAAAAGTAAATGCTTGCAAGATACGAAAACACCTTCCTTCTCGGAACTAAATCAACATATTTACGAAAGTTATAACCGTTCAGAATTAATAAAGTAGCTTTGAAGCGAAACTGTACATGCGTAGAAACGACGCTTGAAAGATGCCCAAAAGGGCCTCCTAACAAAGGACTATTTCCCTAGCGTCCGCAGAAGACTTTGTCAAAATTGAATCGTTCCTGATTTCTCAACATCCCAGTTCTATTCGGCACATGTCTACTTCACAGCAAATCTATTTAGGTTTAACCTAGCGGAGGATTACCTCTGCTACTGTGAAGACTGTGAGCATGATGTAATGTACCACGCCCTCTATACATGCCCAAGATATAGGGAAGCACGTATTAGCCTAAGGGTTCGAACAAGACGCAGCCTGGTTGGTCCCCTTCCTGGTCGCTACGCTGTTGAGCCAGGCGTCGAGCATGAAGTGTGTGCGCGCAAGACGCAGCCTGGTCACTCACCGGCAGGTCGCCCATCTGTATATTCAGTGTGTAGCCAGTGACATGTTATGGAATAAATTTTTTAATTATCTCCTTTTTTGTTTTTATTTCTTGTTATTATCTTCTCATTCATAAGGTTTTGAAGACTCAGAAGACAATGGCAATGAGTTTATGAATTCAAACTCATTACAGGAAGCTTCATCAAAATTAATTACATGTAAAATATTGCAACTGGTTTCGGGTATATATGAATTATTGTTTTATTATAATGTATATTATTGTATATATATTGCTTATAATATTTAACAGAATCTGAATTTATATTAAAAAACCTGAATAGCAAAATAAGTATAAAGAAAGTAAAGCAATAATTTCTGTAAATATCAATATAATCAAAATAGGGGCAAAAGGATATATATATATATATACAATACAATAAGAAGGATAGAAGTTACCAAACTTCGGCAATGCAAATATAATTAACTTCTAAATGTCAAACTGCCAAAATCTGAAAAGGGCGTGCTGGGATATAACCTAAGGTCCGAAGATCCTCTAAATTCCAGGTGGGATAGGATAAGTCCACAGAAAATGACTCATAAGTTTCCTTTTTTGAAAACAGATTATAAATTTTATTTATAAATTCAACCTGTATATTTACAAAATCCAGCTAAATATATTTAACTAGAGTTAAACGACAAAGATTTATATATATATAAAATAACCAGCATGGTTATTAATAAAGTTTAGGTACAGTTAAAACTTTTTGAAGATTTTAATTCAAGTGCAATTATCAAACGGCGTAGTGAAATTTATAAGAATGCGAGCTAAGATCAAAACTTGAACTAAGGGCAGAGATATCTTGATGTGGCCAAAACTAAATGAATACGTGAAAAAATTCTATAACAATTTTGCATAAAAGAAATAATTATTAGCCAGGAATATAATACAGAACCAAAAACCTAAAATGCACTAAATGTTTACTTAAAAGAAATTTTGAATAAAAAAGCAGTAATTATTAGCAGAGAATCATAGCTATATGAAAAGTCTACCAAATATCAAAAGGTATAAGCAATAGAAAAAAACCCCGAATAGCAGAGAGAAAAATCTACCCAAACATACGGTAAAAAAGAATAACTATAAGTTACGGCAAGTCTTAATTTTTGACAACGAAAGAAGTGAAAATGTTAAACGCTATAGGAATACAGAATACTAAATGTACATACTGAGCAAATCTTATAATACAATACGGTTCAAATGTAGACAAACTACCGAAGGAAAGTGACTTTAGAATTTAACGGGACAGCTTAAGCTTGCAAGCACCATAGGCCTTCACGTAACTTGACGCGATGTCAAAAATACAAGCTTACAAGACAAGGTTATGAATAGCTTACACAAACACGACAACACAACAAGTTAATGACCTGCAGACAAAGCATAGTACCAGCAAACATATTGCTATACATTACGACTGAATTAAATGCATTATTGCAATTTAGCGAGAAAGGAACAACAATATATTCCCAGTAGAATTTAATTCAGACAAATGGAAATAGGCCGACATCAAGTTAATTTAACAGACAACCCTAATCTGCTTTTCCAGGACGCCATGTTACTAGCATTCTCCTATGGTAAAATAGGGGTTATTATTAGCAAAAGCACTAGATGATAATTCATAACGGGATTGAAATAATGTATCGAAGCGATCTAATATGAATGCTAATGACGAATACAGAAGTGCCTACAAACTCACAATATTTTATTACATCTAATGGGTAGCTGGAGAGTCGAACTAACCGAGCTACGGAAGTCTCTTGACATGCTGCGATACTTTAGATAATTCTGACTTCAGAAACTGAAAATAATCTCAGCTCAATCCTGAAGGGATCTAGGAAGTTAATTTAGACGAACAAGAAAGAAAACTCACCATCTCTCACCAGTTGCTATCACAAGATTCAGGGTCACATCACGTTGACTGCTCGTACCACTCTGTCTGAACAAACCAGCGATTCGCTCAGAGGCAGACAAAAACGAGCAACCACCGCGCATGCGCGCCAACTGACTACGTAACGAAACAAGTGAATAAGAGAATAGCGCAATGCAGCCAACAAACTTTAAATAAACATCTCAGTCCTCCCCGCTCAACTAGTTTTTGTTTTGTTTAACTAACTCTAACTTCTAAACTTCTGTATTCAACATCATTCATTGACAACCCCAGAAATATTCATAAAACATCATAAAAAACTATACTACACATATCCACAAAATTTTCTATTTTGAAAACCCTAATAGTTCATTAAACTCTTTTAAATAGACATAAAACATACTAATATACCTTTTTAGAACTGCCCCGTCATTAATCCATATTTTTGATTTCACTACAATACTCAATAATAATTTTTACTGTACAAACATACAACCATACTAATACCTTGTGTAAAAAGTGTCATGTTTCATACCAGCATATCTTGACTGCCTCTCTACATTAACATTCATATTATCTTGAAATCTCGATCAGACACCATTGATATTAAATAATTTCTGAGCCACAGATAGTGACATTATTAATATAGTGTTCATTAAATAATTTACTGGTAACATGTATATATATGTATATAAGGTCTCTGTGATGACACAATGTATTATGATTCTATATGAACTTCTGATATATTGAAGCGATAATAAAGTCTATATAACAATTGTTGATGTAGAAAATACTCATTAGAATGATTCCAGCACCATAACTTGAAGTGTCCTTACTTTACTTCATAAGAGAATAGCGCAATTGTTGATGTAGAAAATACTCATTAGAATGATTCCAGCACCATAACTTGAAGTGTCCTTACTTTACTTCATTTAAATAGGTGATCTTGAACATGCTGTGAGAAATTTGATTTTTCCTCACGAATAAGAAATGTTTATACAACTTCAAAAAGTGGTCCGTCCGAGAGGCGAGCGGAACCACAACACAAGAGCACATCTTGTGGTCCATAGATTATTGTCCAATTTTAAGGTGAGTACCACTTGATACCCACAATCATATACAGCAGGACGAAGATCAATCTTCGCACACTCATACTGCAGCTAGAGAGAGGAGATGCACTGCAAGGTCCATCATGCAGATTGCTTGAAATGTAGGAAACGGTGCGCCACAGCGATGACAAGAGGGCAGCAGAAAAAGGTCAGAACTAGCCACACAGAATGTGACAACCGAGGCGTCCCCCGATGATCCAGACCAAAGAACAGAAGTCAGACGGGCATGGCTAGCACATGCACATCAGAACCAAGCACCAGTCTCGAACATCCACAATTATTACTCTGTAACACATCCGACACACAGCACAGTATCTGTTTTCTTCCAACACAGGGTGGGGAATGTGAATTGCACGTCCGAGCAGAATGGGATATCTTTTGATACATCTCTTGATAATCATGTATCTACAAAGGTACCTTTGATTTTTTATTTTGTGTCAATCTTCAAGTAACAGCTGTTACACATATTTTAGCTTAAGATAAGGGTATCGTCATAATAAGTGATTGCAAGGCCCCTTTTTTTTGTTACATATATCATAGCCTTCATTAATGTACAGTAAGCTATGCATTAAATAAATATTTCAATTTAACATATAATTTAAATTCAAAATTTACTTTTAAACATGACAGGGTAGTTCTTAATGAGAGTGATACGAGGCAATCATTTACATTAATGATAAGAGATGGTGAGTAAAAGAGTTCGTCAAAAATAGCAACTTTAAAATCACAGTAAGCAAGAAACCACCGAGACTCGGGGCAATTCACAAACCAGCACAGCATTATAACACTTGACAAGACAAAACCCTAAAAAAAAGAATATTACACAATTAAGACGAATCTTAGCATTCTTAGGCAATGCTAAGCAAAACTCTAGGAATTTTATAGCTGGAATAAAGCATTATAGGAATAGAATTTATAATGGCAGGCAAACTAGTAACATCTTCATAATGTTACATACAAACCAACTCCACTTTTGAACATCTATATGGAGTCTATAGAAGGTAGCTTAAGATACCTAGAAACACACAAATATATGTATCAGAAAAGAGAATGCTTCACAACATAGTAATAAGATATTACATATAGAATTTCAAACAGGAGATTAAAACAAGAATGCCAGAAATACTCAAACTCTAAACGGCAGGCTGAAACATCTTTAATTGAGATGCATGACACCTACGAGTAGATAAATTCTGAGGATGCTCCAACAAATAACTGACACCACCATGCAATATTCTAATAATCCTAAACGGACCAAGATACCTAGGCGCCAACTTCCGAGCAAACCGATTAGCGGCCGAACTCACAGGATAGTTCCTCGCCATAACCAAGTCACCAACTCTAAATGCCGCCTGCTGCCTATTTCTGTTGTAGACAGCAGCACGCCTATTCCTACCTAAGGCAAGATTCCTCGCCGCCTTACTCCAAGCTTCTCTGATGGCAGCAGGAGATGGAGAATCCGGCAACAAATCGCCCAATTTCCACAAATTACTTAACGGATGGTTAGGTGCAAAAGTAAACATTAGAGAAAAGGGAGTAAAATTGTGAGCTTCATGTTTTGCGGTATTAAACGCGAACTGCATCCAATCAATGTTACTATCCCAGTTGGAATGATCCCTATGGTGATAGGCGATAAGCGCTCCCTTAAGATTTCTCATCACCCTTTCCGCATGAGAAGGATTGGGGTAATAGGGTGTGGTGGTCACATGCTCAATACCCAAACCGAAACAGAAATTCTTAAACATCCTTGACATGAACTGAGGTGCATTATCGGAGACTAAAGTTTGACAAGTACCAAAACTAGAAAAGATGGATTGTAAAGAGTGAATGACCCTAGAGGTGGTGGAATCCCTAAGAGGAAACATCCACGTGAACTTGGTGAATGCGTCCACAACGACTAATACAAACGCATTGCCCTTCTTAGAACACGGTAACTTTCCTAAGAAATCAATAACAATTCTTTCTAAAGGTCTACTTGCTACCGAAGAAGCTAACAATCCCGAGCGGGTATTCTGGGCAGGTTTAGCGATAGCACAAGTCTGACAAGAATTAACACTTTGGGTGACATCTTTATCCATAGTTTTCCACCAAAACTGTTGTTTGATCTTGGCTAAAGTCTTTCTAACCCCAAGATGGCCACCAACAGGAGTTTCATGAAAATAGGCAAATATCATGGGAACCAAAGCTACCGGCAAAACAATCTTATGCTTACCATTCCTCGGAAAAACAATATGGAGAAAATCCTTAATTAGTTTGAAATTGCTCACATTTTCCCCAGCTTTCAACCTATTTATGACTGCAACTAATTCTATATCCTGAACTTGATGATGCGCAAGATCAGTAAATGCAAAAGGAAGGGCACTAGCCACCGGCGCCAAAAGATTTAACTGCGCATCTAACTCAGGAGGAAACCCAGATTGAACAATTTCTTCTTCCTGGTCAGGATATCCCTCGTACATACGGGATAACGAGTCAGCTACAACATTATCAGCTCCCTTAATATGAACACATGAAAACTTAAAGGCCGATAACCTTACCGCCCATCTCGCAATTCTCCCAGTACTTCGGGGTCTAGCGAAACACCACGATAAGGCTTGGTTATCACATTCTAATATGAAGTTCACATGTTCTAGGTACATTCTGAACTTTTCAACCGCGAATATGACAGCCAAGGCCTCCAATTCATAGGTAGAATACATTTGTTCCTGTTTACTGAGAGAGCGGGAAGCAAATGCTATAGGCTTACGACCATCTTCAAATTCTTGAAGCAATACCGCTCCTTCCCCTTGACCACAAGCATCAGTTTGCAATATGAATGTACGTTCAAAGTCTGCCATGGCAAGAATAGGAGGATTCATCACTGCTAATTTCAAGTCATCAAAAGCTGCTTGTTGTTCAGCTCCCCAAGAAAATTCCACATCCTTACGCCTCAAGAGATTAAGCGGTGCTGCCCTAGCCGCAAACTTGGGTATAAACTTGGCGAAAAAGTTGATCATCCCAATAAACCTAGCAACAGATTTTACATTCTTAGGAGGCGGAAAATTACGTATGGCAACCGTTCTCTCCGGATCTATGGACACTCCAGAAGGGCTAATAATATGTCCAATAAAAGATAACTGAGCACGAGCAAACTTAACTTTAGCAGGTTTTACAGTCAGACCGGCCTTACTGAGTCTATCAAAAACTTTTTTAAGGTGAATCATATGGGAGTCAAAGTCTTTACTATAAATAACAAGGTCATCCAGGTAATGATATACAAAATGAAATTTTATATCAGAAAAGATTTTATCCAAAAGGCGGGTCAAGACCTGTGCCCCTGTGGCCAACCCGAAAGGCAATCTGCAGAATTCATAATGATTCCACTGTGTTGAGAAAGCAGTAAGATGTCTAGAAGATTCCTTAAGGGGAATTTGGTTGTATGCACTGTTTAAATCTAGTTATGTAAATACTGATGCTCCAGAAAACCAATGTGCTGCAGAGTGAATATCCGGAAGTGGCATGGCTTCAATGTTTATTTTCTGATTAAGGAGACGGTAGTCTATTACTGGGCGAAAATCATCTTTGCCTTTAGGAACGAGAAAAATTGGGCTGGCATACGAAGAAATAGATGGCCGGATAATACCTTTGGCTAACATCTCATTAATTTTGCCTCTCAACACATGTAATTTCGGCGGATAAAGTCTGTATGGAGGTAAACGAACCGGAGAGGTATCCTTAAGTTGGATCTCATACTCTATGGCATTAGTAACCCCTAAATCCTCTGTAAGTACGTTGGCATAATTATCTATCAAGGATACTAACCGCTTCTGTTGTTCGGTATCTAAATGGCTCAAATCAATCTGATCTAACATGGCTGGTTGAATATTCTGCAAATGATGTTGCGGCAAAAAGGCATTTTGGTCCAAGCGTTCACTACAGCCAGAAATCTGAATTCTAATCTTGTATTCCGGAAAAAATTTAAAGTTAATAAGGCCAGACCCCAAATCTAATGTCAAACCAGTTTTGACAGCAAAATCCATTCCAAGAATAACTGGGCAGATCAAACGCCTGATTACAAGAAATTTAACCTTCCAGGAAAATTTACATATTCGCAACGGTATCTCAACTCGTCCCAAAACCTGAAGAGGGTTGCCATCAGCAGCACTACACTGAGTCTTTATAACCTCAATTTGCGAAACAGGATAATTTATGTTCTGAAGGAACTGAAAATCAATGCAAGAATGAGACGCTCCTGAATCAAGCAATGCTTTAACTGGATGCCGCAAAACTGCCACTTCTACATATGGAAGATGAATGGGAACTCTAGCCTTACATCCCATCCGCTGGTACATCATAGTGTTACATATAACTGGATCCTTGATATAATAAATAGGCGGTAGGAAAGATTCTACACACTGCCTAGAAACATTACTCTGTGTAGATAGATTAAAATTCGGTGTCTGAGTTCCATGAAAGCCTATCAAATTATTTCTAGTCCTAACTTCAATTAACTTTAGTTGACAATTCCGTACTAAATGGCCTACACGATGACAAAAGTAACATCGTCTCGACAAAGAAGAAAAAGATCTCTGCGCAATAGGAGAACCAATAGAATTTACACTCAGCGCACAAGCATCTTCAGCTCTTTTCTGATCCGTACAGTTAATTTCAGCTACCTTTTTTTGTCAAAGTTTCTAACTGTTTAAATGACGAAGGTTTCTGCTCAAAATATAAACAAGAACGCGTCACGTGGTTAAGCCCAGATAATATAACTCCAATGGTCTGAATTTCGTTTTCATTAACTTGGAAAACAGCACCAAACATTTTAATATCCTGTACAAATTCAAGGAATGGTTCATCAAAACGCTGTGGTCTGTAATAATGTTTAAGCAAAAACTCATGTCTTAATCTGAGTGGAATGAAAATATCAAGAACACGCTTATGAAATTGAAATAAAGATGCTTGACTACCAATTGCTTCAAAAAGAAAATTCAAAAGTTGACCAGAAAGCACTGATACTAATTTGTAACACAGCATCATCTTGAATTTGAAATAACGCTGCTTAGACAGTAACTTTTACCAAAAATTGCAAAAAAGCTATGACATCATCTACCTTCTCAACTATAAAAGGCTGTTCTCTATCAATAAGATTATTTAAAGGATGAACAATCTCAATTTGATTAAACTCGGGTACACCGACCACTGATTGCACACCCGATGGTTGAAAATTAGAAGTGACAGGACTAGACTGTACATCCACGTTCAAACCTGCCTGAAAATTACTAACCTGAGTGGCCATCGTATCAAAAGAGGATTGCATAAACTTTGAGTAAATAATTAAGTATGAGATTTACAATATCTTCCAAATTTCGAATTCTATCCTAACCACCAAATCCACCCCCACCAGGAATTTAGAGACAAATGCTACCACTTGCAACTGGTTTCGGTATCTAAGAATTGTTGTTTTATTATAATGTATATTATTGTATATATATTGCTTATAATATTTAACAGAATCTGAATTTATATTAAAAAACCTGAATAGCAAAATAAGTATAAAGAAAGTAAAGCAATAATTTCAGTAAATATCAATATAATCAAAATAGGGGCAAAAGGATATATATATATATATGCAATACAATAAGAAGGATAGAAGTTACCAAACTTCGGCAATGCAAATATAATTAACTTCTAAATGTCAAACTGCCAAAATCTGAAAAGGGCGTGCTGGGATATAACCTAAGGTCCGAAGATCCTCTAAATTCCAGGTGGGATAGGATAAGTCCACAGAAAATGACTCATAAGTTTCCTTTTTTGAAAACAGATTATAAATTTTATTTATAAATTCAACCTGTATATTTACAAAATCCAGCTAAATATATTTAACTAGAGTTAAACGACAAAGATTTATATATATATAAAATAACCAGCATGGTTATTAATAAAGTTTAGGTACAGTTAAAACTTTGAAGATTTTAATTCAAGTGCAATTATCAAACGGCGTAGTGAAATTTATAAGAATGCGAGCTAAGATCAAAACTTGAACTAAGGGCAGAGATATCTTGATGTGGCCGAAACTAAATGAATACGTGAAAAAATTCTATAACAATTTTGCATAAAAGAAATAATTATTAGCCAGGAATATAATACAGAACCAAAAACCTAAAATGCACTAAATGTTTACTTAAAAGAAATTTTGAATAAAAAAGCAGTAATTATTAGCAGAGAATCATAGCTATATGAAAAGTCTACCAAATATCAAAAGGTATAAGCAATAGAAAAAAAACCCCGAATAGCAGAGAGAAAAATCTACCCAAACATACGGTAAAAAAGAATAACTATAAGTTACGGCAAGTCTTAATTTTTGACAACGAAAGAAGTGAAAATGTTAAACGCTATAGGAATACAGAATACTAAATGTACATACTGAGCAAATCTTATAATACAATACGGTTCAAATGTAGACAAACTACCGAAGGAAAGTGACTTTAGAATTTAACGGGACAGCTTAAGCTTGCAAGCACCATAGGCCTTCACGTAACTTGACGCGATGTCAAAAATACAAGCTTACAAGACAAGGTTATGAATAGCTTACACAAACACGACAACACAACAAGTTAATGACCTGCAGACAAAGCATAGTACCAGCAAACATATTGCTATACATTACGACTGAATTAAATGCATTATTGCAATTTAGCGAGAAAGGAACAACAATATATTCCCAGTAGAATTTAATTCAGACAAATGGAAATAGGCCGACATCAAGTTAATTTAACAGACAACCCTAATCTGCTTTTCCAGGACGCCATGTTACTAGCATTCTCCTATGGTAAAATAGGGGTTATTATTAGCAAAAGCACTAGATGATAATTCATAACGGGATTGAAATAATGTATCGAAGCGATCTAATATGAATGCTAATGACGAATACAGAAGTGCCTACAAACTCACAATATTTTATTACATCTAATGGGTAGCTGGAGAGTCGAACTAACCGAGCTACGGAAGTCTCTTGACATGCTGCGATACTTTAGATAATTCTGACTTCAGAAACTGAAAATAATCTCAGCTCAATCCTGAAGGGATCTAGGAAGTTAATTTAGACGAACAAGAAAGAAAACTCACCATCTCTCACCAGTTGCTATCACAAGATTCAAGGTCACATCACGTTGACTGCTCGTACCACTCTGTCTGAACAAACCAGCGATTCGCTCAGAGGCAGACAAAAACGAGCAACCACCGCGCATGCGCGCCAACTGACTACGTAACGAAACAAGTGAATAAGAGAATAGCGCAATGCAGCCAACAAACTTTAAATAAACATCTCAATATGTCACAAGAGTATTTCACTGTTTCCCAGAGCTACTAAATTGAATGTGTATTTTATAGTAAATTTAATGCTCTACAGCTTTTCGTCTAAAAGTATTCGTTGTAAACCTAATACTTTAGGTGCTAGGATACAAAGTTCGCCAAAAAAGTAAAAACTTTTTCGGCAAGAAAAATAGATTAGATATATATATTTTTTCAACGGTTTGAGATGGAGAACCAATGTATGGATAGAAACATTATTATTATTATCATTATTATTATTGTTTTCTTGAGTTGGTGCGACCATTGTATTCAATCTTCAGAGCACAAGAAGACGTTGAAACGAACACACTTAACCCCGCAACACGAAAATTAACATAATATAAAATTATTAGGTTACTATAAATTATACAAAATTACTGAATATAAACCATACAAGTCAGTAACTGTAGCCATGACTGAACTCTAAAACCCCTTCATTGAGTAGTAACAATATTTCTTTTGGTAGTCTGAGCTGATTACAGAGGATGTATCTTATAAACAGTCCTTTGTTTGTGGAGCGATTGCAAAATGCACAAGTGGAACGCCTGAATCTAGACTATACGCTAGCGGCCGGTCGCATGAATAAAAGAGGGCTAGCATTCTACCAGCAAACTGCGGCCTGACCAGATAGCTGGCAAGAGACCATCCAAGCGGCGTCTTGTTCACCCTCGTAAGAAGACATGACTTCATTCTTCCTGCTGCCTGTGGCATGCGACCATCCCGGTTCCGTCTTGCGCGTACCCTAAGAGAGGTAGCCAAACAAGTAGGCGAAGTATAGCCACCAGAACTTAGTTTTTGGACGTCAAAGGGAGCTAACACTGCTTTCAGAACATTCACACGCCACGTGATAGAAAGCAAGAAAGAACAAGAACAATATGATGCCTAAAGACACACTGAATTTGAGACGAAACTACCTTGGGGAATGCTCAGATTTCCTGGGGCGTAACGAGCAAGACGGATATGGCAGATTGACCAAGACTTGCCTCGAAAACTGCAGGATAGCCTCGCAGAAATCGATCTGAGTGAGGTTTTCGCGGGGTTTCCCTCACACCTTTAAAGTGAGTACCACATCGGAGACACGACCCCGGCGACAACAGACAGATGAATAAGAGTAAAATTAAATGAATAAAATGCCAAAGCCAATTCATCAAACATTTTCCTTGAGTTCTATGATCAAGAGAAGGCGACGCGACGATCTTAGAACAAAAAATGCGAAATCGGTTGTTTGACCGGTGATATAGCCTATAGCTCAGGTACTCCGGGGGTGGAAGGCGGGGCAAAAAAAAAATACAGTTTACACACACAGACTGATTTTTTCTTCAATGTATCTAAAACGTGAAACAATTATGAAATGTAAACATCGAATTGTTTAATGACTAGAGCGTACTGTAATTTAGCCTTCGACCGTCGGAGGTGCAGAGATTTTGTTTCGCATGAGTTGCGTTTAATGCCTCTAATTTCACAAACATAAGACTGCCACATTTATGCATACACCGATCTTGGCTGGAATCGTACCCACCACATTGGGCCATACAGGTGACTGACTTTTCCCTGTAATCCCTATTGTGAGGCATAGGGCGTCCAATTGGAGGTTTCAATACCTATAGACTACTAATTTTGTTGCGCTTATTTTCCGAGAGAGAGAGAGAGAGAGAGAGAGAGAGAGAGAGAGGGCAGAGAGGGCAGAGGAATACGTGATAAGGACAACGCCTCACAATCCTCTTTCAGGAAACTAAGGTATTACTTGGTGGTGAAAGGGCCGAAGGATTTTGTCCAGAAGCTCTAATTTAGGTTTAGAGTTCTTTTACATGTCGTAAATCTACGACATTGACCTCCCAGCTTAAGTCCTTCACGGAGGACTCATTGCCCAGGAGTGCCATAAAGGAACTGATAGAAAAATTACATTGAAAAGAACGGACTATATAGGTAACCTACTTCTAGTATATATATTTGCGACTAGAAGTTAGTTGAGAAAGAATAGGGAGATTGAGAGGCGTAGGTAGGGAGAGAGGGCGGGAGAGATTAATTGGGCAATAGAGTAGAAGAAAAAATAGGTGTAAGAAGAGGAACCTACAATTAGCACTAACATCTAGTAACAATTTAATTAACGGCAAATAATTAGTGGTAGCCTATAACTGCCTACTACAGGTGATATAGAAAGAGAAAGTAAAAATTTAAAGGAATATAGAATATCGTGACTCAATTAATATCAACAACAAGATTTCTCTAAGATTAACGAAACCTTTAGGCATTTTCTGAATTTGAAGTAATGGATATAAAATAAGGAAGTGGAATGAAGAAATTTCAAAAGCAGTTGAAGAAGAAAAAGAGCTTATCATAGATATTTCCAGACAAAAACAGAAGAAAATAAAGAAATATACAAAGAAAAAAGAAATAAAGCCAAAAGTTTAGTGAGAAAAATAAATGATGAATCCTGGAATAAATTTATAGGAGAAGTAGCACATGATATACATGGAAAACAACTCATTGCATATAAATTGCTGAAACAAATAAATAAAAATGAGAAAGATACCGCAAATTTAAACTTAATACTTGAAAATAAATGGATAGAACATTATAAAAATTTATGGTATAATAAAAATGCATAAATAAATTATGAAAACGGAGGAAATGGCACAGCATACGAAGGAGATTTAATTAAAATTGAAGAACTCGAAGAAGCACTTGCAAAAACTAAAAATAGAATAGCTAGAGGTCAAGATTGACTGAATGAAGAGCTACTTAAGTATGGTGGAATATTGCGAAAGCTTCGATTGCCACATCTGTATAATATGTGCTGGAAAAAATTGTATATCCCAGGAGATTGGCTTACTGTTCAAGTAATATCTATCAGGTTATTCGTTGGTCGAGTGCATCTTTATATTTACATTTTACATTAACAATAGCCGTATAGGCGATCATTAATTTCGGTTATGGTATATAGCCTACATATAACAAAAATACACCTTTTGTTCAAAACAGTAGTTTAATGGAACTGTTATGAACAGTTTCGGCCTTTTAAATCAGAAAAAAACAAATGTTATCAATATGATAGAACCCTTCCTTCTTGGCTGCAGTTGAGTTCAGTATGATTGTTCTACTGCATTACCAGAGCCTGCGAACGTGGACGCGAAGGATAGGATTTTCTGTTATTCCTTTCAACTTAAATGCAATATTCAAAATTATAAATAACACATTGCATTGAAGTCGATATGAGGTTGTGAAGGAATAACAGACGTTAGGCTCCGTTATCGCTCCTGTGTACTAAACAAAGCAGCGATTCACCAAAGACCAGGTCTCTTTTATCCAATAGGGCAAAATTTCCTTATCCGGTAATCCCTGAGACGGATTTTATAAAATTTAAATAGTGAAAAAACAATGACTGGCTGAGAAATATATTACACTCTAAATATATTAAATTCTTTAGTCAAAACTAATTTAATTTAATCCTCTGTTAAAAATTTATAATTTTAATATTGAGAGTATAGTACCCACGATTATAAGGCAAGATCGAAAATAGTAAGGGGATGCGAAATTATTCAAATTACTACAATTTAATTTCGAGATGAGATCTGGTCTGTGGTCCTATGAATATGTTTATTTATATTTCTTACTTAATACTTAGGTTAACAATACTGTGAATTTCCTTAACACCGCAGTCGCTGATTTACACTTCACAGAAAAGTTTTTCCTTCTTCTGTAGTCATCTCCAGCATTGTCTTTCGAATGTAGATCCCACAGCATCTATTGGCCAGCATTCCCAATAATTCTTGTGAAGAAGGTCCAGGCAATGTTTGTGAATCCTGCAAAAATGAGAAGTCCATTTTAAATATTACGTTACTAATACGCGTTAATAATACGCGATCTAATTCTATTAAACGTTAATACGATTTTTTAATTTTTAATAATATGATTAAAATGTCCCTAAAAGGGAGAGGTAAAATTAAAGGTAACGAAAGGAAGATTCAAATAGGCTGGCTTTAAATTTCTGAAGACCTATCCCAGAGCTATATTGATTGGCCTCTAATGAAATTCAGTAGGCCTACATTTATATTCTGCAATACCTTTTCCTGATGATATTAATTCCTGTGATCAATGTTTCCTTTGTCCTCTTTGAATTCAGATATCCGAATCCATATAAAAGTTTTTTTAACTTATGTAATGTTTTTAAATTTTGATGATGCATAATTTCCTTTTATTTATCCGCAAAAAGGCATTATGTTTCCGCGGAAACTGTTGTGGAAATATAACGGATTGTTTAACTTGCAAAGCATTATGTTTAAATTACAGCGCAGACCTTGCCTGTAAATAAAGCTTTGCGGATGGAAATTACATTCAATCACTCCCTGTCTGGAGAGGATGAGAGGATGAAACGTTACGATGGTAAGGATTTACATGTTTTGTAGTAACTGAAGTATTCAATTTAAACTTGAAGCAAATTAAGCTGAATATTTCGAAGAAATGTAATAAAATAGACTGAAGGGAACGAAAAGGCTAAGAAGTGTTTCACGCCACAACCCATGAAGACACCAGATGCAAACATAAAAATAATTTTCATGCGACTTTCCTACGCGCTTTCAAAAAATTAAAGATTGCGATTCACAAATGGACGAATTAAAAGGAAATTGATCGAAAATGTATTAGCCTCCTACGTCGGTTTCTTGTAAAATGGTTGTCATTTTAGGACTTCAAGCTTCTAAGAGGTGATTGATTTTTGCTGATTATCATGAAAATATTTGTTAAGTGAAAATGTTACAAGAACTTTAATTAAGACGTTTTAACGGAGTGGGGTTGAATGGCGGTCTCAGGTAACCGGGGCAATGAACCTCCAGGTTCAATAATATAGATCATATGTATTCCTTTAGCTTGCTTAGTAATTGTCTATTCCCTGTAAGTAAGTAATTAAGTAAGTCAGTAATAGATTTAATTCCACACTATTCAGCAAGTTTTTCGGCCATTGTAAATGAGACCAATATGAGCCCTTTATGACCATGTCTGGTTAAAAAAGTATATATGTGATCCACAGGAACTTCCTCTTCCGACAGGTCTCGGTCCTGTAAGGCTAGGGCGGCGTGGGCCACGTAAATTACAATCCAATGGGGAGGCAAAAGTGAAATAAATAAGTAATTTCGTTATAAAGTGCCATTATAACGTTCGAAAGAAATCTTTTTACGAAGATTGAGGAATTTGGCAGCCTAAATATGAGGAACATTATTTGCCCAACGCTTTTTAGTGATCGGGCCAAGTAATCACGACAAGGCAGGGTTGAACGCATCTTCAGGAGTCTACTTATAGTAACAATGATACGGATTGATGTAAAATTTTTGCGTGAAACATTTACATTACTACCTCCAACCCTCATATTGCGACTTAGTGTAGGCCTATGTGCGCATTCAGTTGTCTAGGATTCGTTCAAAGCCAAGTCATGAACAAAAACTTGAACTTTTGGATGAATACTAGCTTATAACTATTCTTAGAAAATATAAAGATCTACCAAAAATTCTTGAAATAAAGATTTTAGATCTCAATAGTCTATGTATAGTTTATGTAGATTTTTTTTAATCATTAGAGCCGTTTTCGACAACAGCGAAAAATGATATTTTAATGTAAAATGATAAAAAAAAACCCAAAAATTAATTTTTATGCGACTTTTTAGTTTTCGACGCAGAGTTCACACACACCCACATATAGACATGAAATTCTAATTTTTTGGTTCAGTATACCTCAAAACATGAAAGAAATTATGAAAACTTGACATTCAATTTTAGGCCCTAACATAATATTGCCTCTACTTCAGTCTTATGTATGGGGAAGTTAATAGTTACGAATATTTGATTTCGCTCGTTTATTGCCTATACATTTTCAGACATAAGGACTGAATTTGACAACTGGTGTACACGGAATGAATTAAGCATTAACACCGGGAAAACAAAATTCTTCATTTATAAGCCCAGTCACAAGGCAGAGGATTCTATTATGAATACAGTTTCCTACAAACAATCTTTCCATTCAAGAAGTTATACTATCTCAATTTCAATTATTATTTAAATACAATTTTATTTCATGGGGTGGTGCAGATCAGAATTTAATCGAAAGAATTTTTATTCTAACAAAATGTAATCAGAATTATCTTCTACGCAAAACTCTTTAAAGCGAATAGTATCCTTACTTTATCTTGCTTTTGAGGGTCAACCCTTATCAAATGAACCAATGATAATTGCTGACGAAATTCATTTATATTTAATTTTTTATCTATATTTGTACTATATTCATAGAGTTGAAAACCGGTATTCATGGATTTTTTAGATGTTCAGTTTCTTTTTGAGCGGCCATTTTGTATTGGTGCGTCAGCCTATTTTACATTTTACAGATGCTTGCCTTTATCTTCTTTGTTTTTTATCATAATATATTTGGTTCAAACAAAAACTGTGTTAAAGATTATAAAGATACAATATCTTCTGTTCAGTATATATAGGCCTACTTAAATGTAAATAAACGAGAAAATTGATAAATGTTAACGTTTTCAAAATAAATACCTTTTCTTTTAAAACTAAAAATCTTGAAGTTAAAACTAAAACTCGCCTTAAATTTTCTTCTAGATATAGTGTTTATAGTATACTACTTCAGGAACGACAGCTTATTTAAAAATACCTCTATGTACAAGAATCATCTCCATATTACCTCAACCCTCTCCTTTTTGATATATCATTAGACACTACGACCTTTGCAGTGAAGTGCTTTTGTGTTTGTTTTGACTGTTTTTAAATAAAATTTATTATTGTATTTAATTTATGGTGTTGATTTTAATGATAATGGAATATGATTATTACTTTAAATTCTGATACATTAGGCCCAAACAATTTTATAATTAATTCTACTTCATAGTATTAGATCTGAACAAATTCCAAACTAATCATAAGGTATCGATCAAAGCATAGCATCTCGGTTTAGTTCAATCTGGACTTATTTAGTGTATTTTACCTATTAAATGTTACAAATGGTATTTTCTTGCTTTCAGGTACGTATACAGGAGGAAGCCTATTCGTACTGGAATATAACCCCATCCGATGGATCTTCTGATAGACCGGTAGGAAAGATATCAAAACAAGTATTCAGTTCTACAGTTAATTATTATAAAAGCTCAAACTGTATTAGTATAACAATTTTAATCTTTCCTTACATTATAGTAATTACTAGAAACAAACAAACTATAATTAGAGCGCCATGGCCAGAACCTTGACCTCGATGTATCGGACGGTCAGTGGAACACACTCGCGTATTTCTTTACGATATTCTTCCTTGCCTACCCAACAGGAGTTCATTGCGATTGCCCAGTTCTAATCTACAGGCAAGCATGATCAGGTACAGTTCTCAACTTGTCTCCATAAATTTACGAGTATTTTTTTAGCTAATGATTTTATGACAGAATTAAATATTATTTGGAATACCATGATCTGGTAACTTTTAATTAACAGTTCTGGAACAAGATTTTACATGCATGAATATAGTGTATATTACCCACGCTCAAACTCTCAAGTAACAATATTATGTTACATGAATAAATATGATTTTGTAAAAAATATGCCATATAATTAATTTTCCTAACAAGGGGGGTTTCTTTTAAAATCGTATACGCACTCACAAAATTTAGATGGCTACAGTCACTCTGAATAAGGAAGTGGTAAAATCCAATTGTAAGGACCCGTATTTTAAAACCGAGATCCTCTTCATAAAACACCTAATTGCACACGAATTTTGTTATAGATGGTTATGTAGAGAGGTCTTGGCGAATGATTCGGTCCAACCCGCTCACCCTAAATGATACACACTTCACACACAATGATACACACACAAATGATACACTTTCTTTTATATCAAGAAAACTGTATATGACTATTATTTATTGGGGGAAATTGCAAAATAAAGTGTCAAATTCAAACCCCCATGCATTAAGAGAACTTAAAGGCAATATCACAAGAGAAATTAATTCTATCAGGGAAGCTGAAGTTATGCACGTGCCACAAAATTTCCTAAAAAGGCCCCAGTGTTGTGTGGATGCAAGAGGAGGACATTTCCAACATCGTCTTAATTAAATTGTAATTTTAACTGTAATCGTGAGAACCTGAATCATTACACCGTTGGCGACGTTATTTGTGTAAATATTTCACCCGATCGCGCGGGAGTTAGAGCTGTGGCCGCCGCAAAGCAGAAACCCGCACGATTGGCCAACTCTTACGTGAAACGCACTGTACATTGAAAAGAACATATATCTAGTAGATGTAGTTGGGACTATAGTTGAGGGAATATACGTCTAGTAGAAAAGATAATAAGTGTAAGAAGAGATAGTCACTTACTTACATTTATCAATGACATATTTATTAATTTCATTAACTCCATTAAGAGGTAGCATAATTGATGATAGTGTTCTAAATTTGATTAATTTGAACGTCCTATACACGGAGTCTGAAATCTTAGATTTAAACGAAATTAAATATTGTGTTTACATTCCACATTGATGTACTTTTGTACATTTAATACTCACAGTACATTAGTATGGCTCATTGTATAATTCCTCTCTCAGTTCCCCATTGCCTTTCTTCTCAGATATATACATTTTGATGCCCTTTGTGCCACGTTGAAAAATATTTCTTCTGTTTACGTATTAATATTCTATGTATATCCATGGAAACCATTAAGACGTACTCTTTATCCTGGTGAAGTGTTAAGTAAAATCATAAACAATGTGAAAATGGAGACTTATTATACACGATCTGAACTCTTGGTACCATGTACGTAAGGACTTTTACGAGATTCAACCTGCGTAACTCGAAAACTAAAAATCAAACGTCACCAAATCTTTGCATTGCACTGAGGCTTGAAACTTTAACCCATCTCAACACAAACTACGGTACAACTACTAAAACTGCAACTATCCAGCAAGCTTTTAGAATGATTGAATTATATATTGTAAGGGACCCTATGGCGGAACCATTAAATCATTCTTGAGATAATGTTCATTCCCTTTAACTTGGTTTTCTCGAAACTACATTTTGTTATAACTCAAAAAGTACTTTGAGGCTTCCATTTGGTTTGATTTGCGAAGATACAAAACATACTCCAACGCACAAAGTAGTGCATGGAATTGTCGTTTCATCGAAAACTTTCATTATATGGATTTTTATCATTTGAAAATTACAAAAAATCTGATGTAAAACATAACTTCCTCTGCCCATTATTACGTTTGTCATTCTCTTCATGTAGATTGGTTTAAAAAATGAAAAGAATGTCGTTACCCCATAGAATCGCATTCCCGAAAGAAAAGAATGTCACTCCATAGTATACATAACCCAAATAAAATATTATTAATGCACTCACGTAACTTCCTTTACCTAAAGCATGGCCAATATATTTTCTCACTTTCACATTCTGATATAGAAAAAAGAGGCCGTACTGCAAAGAGCGCGTACTGGGTGGGTGGCTTATAATTACCCTTCAGATTATTTTTGAGAAAACAAAAATTGCGAATAAAAGTTCTAGCTCTTAGTATAAGCCCCCCATATAGAAATTTTAAACAAAATCTTTTGATCCGTTTTCAGGAAGCTTTTCTACCAGAAAATATCGTCATTCGCCTTTTATGTCCACATCAGATGAGTTTTCAAAACATATCGAAGGGCTTAATGATTTGTGTTTGATCCATATTCCTATTTATGGCAATTATAACAATACTCCGATTATAGCCGTCGTCCGCTAGAGAGTGTATTTCTTCATAGACTTGGAGTCTTTTCTGCCTGAGTGCCTTGGCTATAAGGCTCCTTTTGGTGTTATGATGTTTTATGCACCGGGATTCTCTTTTGGGGTTAAATGTTAATGAACTTTACAAGAAAAGAGATGAATGTGGGGTACAAAACTCCGGCACGCCAACCTACGTTGTAGTAAACAAACGTTGCTTCCTTAGAACTTTTCTCCGTTAGTAAAAACGTTAAGGATTTAACTCTAATCTTTTTTCGGGAAAGAGTTTTTGTAATTTAATATCATTTCATTACACTGGAACTGGATAAATGTTTTTGTAAAGAAAGTTCAACATGGGTTTTCCTGAAATCCTTGGGTTACTTTCCTGCGATTTTGAGATAATTGGAATAAATTTATCGTTAATTCGTCTCCCATCTAATACTATGGTTCGAACTTATGTGACTGACATAAAGATCCTGAGTGGTAAAGGACTTCGGCCGTTCAATTCGCAGCTGTGTTATACTCCTTTCAGCTACAAGGCCATATCAGGAGTTCGGATCTGGTCTTTACAGTAGGATAGGCCACAGAACTATTGCCAATTATTTCCATTGTTAGTGCATTTTATGGAGTAAATTTCAACTGATACCAGTTTAAATAGATATGATACAGGATGAAATGATGAGGGTGATTCATGATATGTAAATATCCAATTCGGCATTTGCCTTTACGACTGGGGAAACCATTAAAACAAACCCATGTTAAATTGGCCAGCCACGGGGTTTGAACCTGGGACTTCCGAATGCATGTCCAAGACTTTACCATCTCGGAGACCTCGCTCGGCTAAACGTTTGTTACTATCGTTTGCTTAAAGCTTATTTCTTCCCACAGAGCACAACTACCGTGCTAAAGGCTTGCTGGTACTTACTTGAAATAACAATACAGTTATTGAAGCAGATTTCGTCTATATTCTTGCTTCATATAAAGAATATTTAAATAAAATGTTATATCATCATTTGACTTTCAAACGAACGTGCAAAAGGTAACCATGGGAATACTATAATGTAGTAAACAATAACATACGTCTAGCGAAAATCCAGTTGCCACTGCGGAAAATTCTGTTTTGATTTCCAGATATATCCATTTAATATCTCTATCTACTCTTATTAAGTAGATCTCATCCAGACGTGAAAATGAACAGAGATATTCCTATACTGTACAACGAGAAACTCCTAGATCACAAAGACTTTGAAACGAGGATTCTATGAAAATAGGCAGGCCTATATTTCCATTACCAGTGCCAGTACCTTGATAATGAATCTGGAAAGAACCCAGGTACGATCTCAGGTCTATTGTCCGACTATGAAATACAGTTAAAAGCCTGGAATACTGTATGCTGTGTTGATTAAAAGAAGAGTTTTTCGATAGTCTAATAAGCGAGTTTCTGAAGTTTTTTTCTGTACTAGGAATACACTTTTTGCTAGGTGCTAAACACCCAGCAGGGAAATTTTACGAAGCAAGGAAGAACCAGAGAGATATAAACTGTTAAAGATTTTACAAACAATCTTCTAATCCCGAGCGAGCTACCAAAAGGGAGTGAGAAACAAGAAAGCATGAATACCAATATGAAAAAACTCTATTCGACTATTACAAACAGAGACGAAAGGCAGGATGATAAGTAACTTGGACAAACCCTCGAATAAGATAGACAATGATGAGTTTACGATCAATTCACTTCTCGCTTTTCCAAACCCAGTAATTTGTGTTCGATGTGAGTACTCTTCACAGGTTACTGAACTAGAAAATATAGAATTGAATGAAGTCTTTCAGACATAATTTAAGAAGTAATTGAATTGCATTGTCCAGGTTAGCTGATAGTACAGCACCCGGGACGGATCATGTTTACTTGCGAGTGTTGAAAGATGGCATTTCAGTAGACACAGTTTCCCTTATTGCTACAAGAATGCTTACAACAGGTCATATTCTGTCACATTATGTAAATCGGGTGGTGTTAGTGACATAAAGATTGGCGTCCAATCTCTGCCCAGCACTTTGCCAAGTTGTTGAACGGACTCTACATCTAAGTCTTCGAATTCGTGCCCTTCAATACTCATCACCTGGGATACTGATCAAGGTCCTGTGGTCCATTCTGACAGCAGAAAAATCTATTAAATGTGATGCTACTGTTGTCTTCTCATATATTAGGAAAGCATTCGACAATGCTGCTCGGTGTTTTAAATATAATTATATAATTTAGAATAGTTGTAAATTTCTTGTACCCTCCATTATTAGTGTGTCATGGAGGGGAATGGTATATTGAATGTTCTGATGCTCCAAGTAGGATATGAGTGCATATCTTTCGTAAGTGTATATGGGACACGAAAACATGATATGATTAACTGACTGTTCAGTTTCTAAACAATTACATTGTGCATTGTTCGTTATACGGAATGCAAGTACTATTGAAATTTTCTATGTTGAGTATAAAACTGTGTCATCATATAGCTTGGTATCAATTGTTCATATTTTATTCCGTTGCAAATTTACGGTCATATTATATAACTAATTAGAGGTCCGTTCTCGCTGTTCTGCCATTGTTTGTTCTCATTGAGCTGAAACATATTTTTAAATATATTTTAGAGATCAGTGGTTGTTCAACTCGAAAGTACTGTGACCCTTTACTTGTTTTTAATATGGGAAATGGAATAGAGAGTAACATGACAGAATCTGCAGCCAGTTTGGCTAGTTAGTCCGCTCCCTCATTATCTGTAATCCCAAAATGTCGACGAACTTAATAAAGTCAATTGTGAACAGGGAGCTGCCCTAACAAAGTGCGGATTTCTTGAGCATTATGCTGATCATCTATGGTGCCTATTGCCGATTTTGAATTGCTCAACTTGAAATACTGAGCAATAGGAGGGTAACTTCTGAAGCTTTGTGAAATGTTCCTCAGAGCTTTTGTACACTACAAACGCACTTCCTGATTTTGGATTACTAATTGAAGTATCTTGCAAGCGGGAGCCATCTGTACGTTAAGTATTTAAAATGAAGGGCAGGGTGGTCTGTTAATCGACTTTTATAGATGAAGCTGATATGTACTCACGAGCCTCTATCTTTTTTCATGTTGCTTATATTAGCTTTTTCAGTTGCTGTTGAGAACAGGGTTTCTATTCTTGTCATAGTTATCACGACTTTAGTTGGGTTCATGCTCTATCCCTTTATCAATGTATCAACGTTGAATTTGTAGCAGTTTCTTTCGGAACCACTTCTTTGTGAGAACTCCTTCCAACGCTGCAGTACCATAATTATAGGCTAGCACTAACGACACTCTCCATGATACACAGTTCGCAGAATATGGTTGGTCACCTGGCGAACAAAAGTTTTGTGAGAAGTGCATTTAATTTTTTATCCATGTAATTAAAATAAGGGCGAAATATTACTTTTTGACTAGTGTATCACTTACATAGTTCATTTTATCCACTTTTCTTTTTCTATTACTTATAATGGCGTTATCAGAATACATTAACAGTTTGCACCATTTCTTGAGATGTTCCTGTAGCAGCTAAACCAGGGCTGCACGGCGATTCTGGCGAGCGCCTCTAGTTGTCTTTCTTTTTTAGAAAGGGTGGACATTTATTGCCCTATGCACCGCTGCACTGCTGATCAATGGTGCACCCTTGCTATAGTCCCTTAGAAGACCAGACGCTTTGATAAAGAGTGCCAGCTTCTTGATTGAGACCTTAGACAATTCGTCCGCCGGCATGAACCAGTAGTTGAAATGCTTGGCCCTAATGGCCGCAAGTATTTCGCAATCACACAGACGATGAAGAGCAGATTCTTCATCTTTCCGACAACTTCTGCACATCGGGTCGTCTGCTATGCCAACCTTATAGAGGTGTCCCAGCAGCCGACAGTGTCCAGTCATAAATCCCACAACCCAGCTGAGTAGGAATCTATCTATCTTAAACAGTTCTCTGGTCCTGCCTTTGATGACTTCTTATCATGTAATAGAAACGAAATATTAAGAGTTATTTTAATGCCCGTGGGGGAAAAAAATACATTCATTTAAAAAAAAAGCACAGTCACTGTTGTTACATTTACTTAGTTTACTGATTTTACTGATTTTATTTTGCTCGTAGGATTGCTGCACTCACCTTACGGACTCGTTTCTCAAATTTACCTACTCCCAAAATTAAAACTATCTTTTACCACATGTATAACAAATAACTATTATCATATTATACAATAACTATTATTGTTCACTCATGAAAGTGAAATAAGTAGTATGATTAAAGTGTAATCTAAATTACTTCGGTCTGAAAATAAAAGATAAATAGATAGGAAAAACAAAATGATTCTTCAGTGTCTGAAATAATTCAGTGCCCACATAGAAAATAATTTTTCAGAAGAATAACATTTATCTTAATTCAGTAGCCAAACACAATTAGCAACAATAAGTATGTTAGTGATCTAAAAAGTCCTCTTGTAAATGAATCAATACGAACAGTCTTATAATATAGGCGTACTTCACTACCCACCCAGGTCTTTTTGTTGATTGACTTTACCTTAGAGTTATATTATATTGTGAAATGACAATTGAATCGGTCATTTAAGAAAGGGCTCAATGACACTTTTTTCCAAAATGGATGTTATGAGGTAAATGGATTCACCAGGGGTAGATGCATGATTCTGTTAAAGAAATACCCAATTCCACCTACTAATGTTAGTTCTACAGCAGCTTGAATATACCATTCAGTTTAGAAATGCCTCAACTCCAGGAATGGAGTCCTTTCAATACTGAACCTTCCTGATTCCTAGCAGTGAATGTAAGACTTATGGTCATTGTTCCTTGATTTCGGTTTAATCAAGAGATGTATCTATAAGCTAGATAGAATTCTTTCTATCATGGAATATGTATATCAGCAAAACAAGGAAGATTTACAGTTTTATTGGTATTGGCTGATGACATTCTACAAGTCTCAACATAGTGGCAAAATTATTACAAAAAGACTGAAACCTAAGTTGTTTAATGAATGTCATTATGATTCAAAGAACCCAGTGCAAATTTGTGCTTCAACATACATTAGGGGTATATCAGCCACACCTTTGATCTGAAATATCTGCAACATCAACTGTGAAACTTCCTGAGAAGTGTGCTTATGAAAATAATGTTCCCGTTTACACCAAACAATATTTGTCAAAACTAATGTGTTATAACGTATACCAAAAGAACATAAGCATTTCTGTGTAGACATTCTTGCATGGCCTACTTGCACCAAAGAAGCTGACGAATGAAGAAAGTATTTTACACTTATTGTATGTTTTCATTGATGTAGGACTGTATTCAGTATTCAAGACATTAAGTTGTTCATACATCATATTTTAATGCTACATAAATCAATCATAATAGTTTATTTTATTTTAAAACTGTGTTTTTGAACAATTCCAATGTTAAGTGTGAGGGATATACTTTTGAAAGGGCTCAATTCCATTATTTTCAATTACTATAATACATCATGTAAGCACACTGTATTTCTGTATCACATGTAGATATCTTAAAAACACCTATAATAAGACATTGCATATGCAAGAATTTACTAACTGTCAATGTTTCTGTAAATAAACAGTTTTTTCTCTCTCCTGAAAAGTTATCTTTTCTGTCATTAAGCCCTTTCATAAATGACCGATTCAATTATTGTGTATTGTTGTAATACATCTAGCAAATATACAATTTGTATTCCATACAGTAATGGGACTGACTTCAACAGATCTGACTTTTTAAACCAGAAACAAATATATATTAATATAAGGCACCCTTCCTTCTTGGCTACAGTTGAGTTCAGTATGTTCGCTCTACTGCATTGCCAGAGCCTGCGAACGTGGACGCGAAGGATAGGATTTTCTGTTATTCCTTTCAACTTAAGCGCAGGATTAAAAGCTATAAATTTCACATTGTATTGCAGTTAATACGAGGTTGTGAAGGAATAACAGACGTTAGGCTCCGTTATCGCTGTTGTGTATTAAACAAAGCAGCGATTCTCCAAAGACCAGTTCTCATTTAAACATTTTGCCAAAATTGACTTAGTTTGAAGGTAAGATCTGGTCTGTGGTCCTATGAACAAGTTTATTTATATTTTATACTTAGCACTCCAATGAACAATAATGATTTTCAAAAGACCTAATATCGAAAACAGTTATCTTTCTCCGCAGTCCTCTCCAGTATGCGTTAATGTTCGCGTATTTCTTTCAGTAGAGATGTTATCTATAGTACAGTGTTTCATTTCTCATTAACTCGGAAAACACTTTACTTCTTCTGCAGTCATCCCCAGCATTGCCGTAGATCCCACAGTATCATTGGTCACCATTCCATTAATACTTGCGAAGAAGGTCCAGACAATATTTATGTATCCTGCAGAAATGAGAAGTCGATTGTAAATATTACTTTCACTTTTATATTAATTTTGAAATTACATACACTTGCATGTACTATAAAGAGGATATTTCAATTCTGTAAAAAAGTTTGCACGGAATTTTGGTTATTATCAGATTATGGCATTTAACTCAATTCCTAAGGATAGGCCTTTATAAACATAATAGGTTACATTACATTTTTATAGGACTATTGTAGACTGACTTTTCGTTAAATACAAACATTCATATACAATGCATTACCCTGATGGTATTAATTATAACAGTGATTGATATTTTACTTCTCCTCCCTTAATTTTAGATTCTATCCGAATCCACATAAATAGATTTTTATCTGTAATGTTTTTAAATTTAAATTTAAATTTAATACATTTTCTTTTTATTTATCCTCAAATACGTTTTCTGTTTCTGTGGAAACTATTATGGAAATATAACGTATTGTTTCATCGTGTAAAGTAATTGCTGTTTAACTATCTTATAGTATTTACTAGCAGGTGTCCGCGACTTCGCCCACGGTTATTTACTCAACTGCAAAATGCTTTGTTTAAATCATTTAGCAGAAAAATAATTAAAACATTATATTTATCAACACTAAAATCGTGTTTACATAAATTGCAGGTATTACATAATTTTATTCTTAATTATATTGTTTGTCCACCGCTGTGGCTCGGGGGATGCGTTCCCTCCTCTCACGCTGCGGGCGCTGGTTCGATTCCTGGTCGGGACAAGTTACCGAGGTGAGGTTTTTCCGGGGTTTTCCCTCACCTGTGAGACAAATGTCAGGTAACTTTAGGCCCTTGTGATCCCTGGATAACATCTGGCGTCATTATCATCTTCGTCCCATCCTCGCATTGTTCGGAGTGAGTGTGTGTTGTGTGTGTGTAAATGGTGTATCTCGTCTATGTGTTCGTGTTGTCTCGGAGGTGGCCCCGGCATTGGGCTTATCACTCATCCGGGGAGGCCCTCCATGTCCTTGTGTGGTCAAAAAGTATGTCTTGTGTTTTGATCCATAGTTCAGTCCTCTTCCAACAGGTCGCGGCCCGGTAAGTCCCGGGCGGCGCGGGCCGCATAAAGGTCCCTACAAGGGAAAACAAAATTATATTATTTAATTAACGTTACAAATATAAATAATTAAACGAACAAAACGAATGGTGTACTGCCATATGAGCTTACGGATTCTAAATGAAACTATTAAAATGAACCACAGATTCATGAGCCTTACCCAAATCATTATAAACAATTAAAACAATTAATAATTAAAAAGCTCTACCATCTCAGAAAGAAATTATTAATCAGGGAGTGAGACAAGGATGCCCACTTTCTTCAATATTGTTTAACATTTATATTGACGCTGCTGTCTCATTGGCAAGACCAGCTAAGCAACCATTTTAAATTAGGTAGTTCTATAATAAATACACTCCTTTTTGCTGACGACCAAGTCATCCTTTCAGATTCTGAAGACAATCTACAGAGAGCTGCTCATCTACTCCAAGTGGTTACAAAAGAGTACAGTTTAAAAATATATCTTTCTAAATCAAAAGTTATGGCATTTCAAGGAAAATTTCCAGTGAGATCGAAGATAGTGTTAAATAACACTATAATAGAACAAGTTAAGAGTTTTAATTATCTTGGATGGTACATTTCTTACGAGGACGATAAAGATCTTATTAAAAAAAAAAAAAACAATGAAAATTTCAATGTGGAACAATTTATAGAACCTATAGAACCTTAAAAAATAAAGCTCATAAAGACACCATGATGAAATTTTATAAAGTAATAGCTGTACCATTATTAACTTATGGCAGTGAAAATTGGGCTTTGAATAGGTCAAAGAAAAGAATGATTGAATCGGCAGAAATGAGATTTTTTAGACGAATTGGAGGCCATACATTAAAGGATCATATCCCAAGTGATAACATTAGAAAGGAATTAAACATTTACAATCTGCAGCATAAAATTGACAGATCCAAACAACAGTGGTTCCAACACATCGAGAGAATGGATTCCCTCAGAATTACAAAAGAAGCCTTGCAATACAAACCCAAAGGTAGGCGTGCAGTTGGTCGACCTACATTACGTTACGTTGGGAGGATGATCTTTGAGACGGAGCAGGCTTACAGCCTGTCCTTGCAGTGGAAGAAGAAGAAGAAGAATTAAAAAACTAAAAACCATGCCACAATGTGCATTCCACGATTAAAGTGCGCCGCCTGAGGGGAAAAAGATCTCAGATTTGAGTTTATTATCCCCCCCCCCCCAACAAAAAATCCTCATAGTGTGATTCGTATAAATCATTCAATTTTTTCCCATCTAGACGCGCATTCATGATCCCCTTTTCAGTAAATAAAATGTCTGCGAATCGTAAACAAATTAATCAAGATAACCGAGCAAGGCAATCTTGAATTAATTTCACAATAGAATATTGTGTTGCTAGCGTTTTTCACAAAATCGAATTGCTCTTGTATTTCATATGGAAAATATTTCGTCTCCTCGAAGACATTAGTTTTTGGCCTTAAAAAGCCAAAATTTTGCAAAATCCTCTTTTGAGCACTTACATTATGTGAAAATTCGAAGTCTCTACCCACTATAGTTTAGGCTCTGATTTTCTGTCAGTCAGTCAACCAGAACAAAGGCGCTTATATAGATAGAGATACTATTATCTGTGCTATATTAAAAGAGCCCTAAAAAATGTTTATGAATTTTAATTTAAGTAACCTATACAGGTTTCCTTGAAGTATAAATGAGTAAGAAATTCTTTAAGGAAAGGGAATAACGTTGAAGTTATCACACTGCAATTGTATATATATATATATATATATATATAAAAGAATTTACTTCTATTGCCTATGTAATATAACGTTCTTAGCAAATTGTAGACATGCGGAGTTTCAAAAGGTGGAACTAAACTTATAATTATGTTTCTTATTGAAAAGTGAGTTTTATAAAATTTATTTAGACCACGTAACTTACATTTATCCCCCTTTATTATATTATTGTTCGTAGGACAACTGTACATGAGAATTTAAGCGAGTAAATTTATTATATAGGCGTGAATAAATAACTCTAAAGTTTGTAAATTTTGCATGAATTATATTCTTATTTTGGTCGAGAAAAATCCAAACACATCGTAGGCCTAATTCAGCCCAGTTCTGCAAGTGCGTATGGAAGTACATTAACATAACTTCAATGTTTATGCATGTAATGATGTAGGGTTAAATAATAGACTTCGTTAAATGTTTAAATTTAAATAAAATATTCTAATACTATGAAACATCTTGAACAAATTGATTTATATTGCATTTTTTCATTTTTTGGAAAAAGCATTTTATTATCACCTACTAGAGCGGAAAAGGCATAATCAAAGGATAGTCTAAATTAATTAAATAACATAATATATTTAGAGAAAATCCATAAACTTAAATAACTTACCATAAGTATTCTCCTGTACATGAAGCCTTAAAAACGAGCTTTTAAAAATCCTGCTATAAAACTCGTCCTGATTTTTAGTTTTCCACTGTGCTTTCATATTTAGGTTCAAGTGCTTATAAACAATTTATTCCATAATTAATTACGGTTATGAGTGAATGCAGCTAGTGAAAATACAATTTGTGTGTTTTTATGGAAAGGTCTGAACAAATCCAGTCTTTCTAGACGAACAATTGTTATCAATATGATAGCACCCTTCCTTCTTGGCTGCAATTGAGTTCAATATGTTTTCTCAACCACATTACCAGAGCCTGCGAACGTGGACGCGAAGGATAGGATTTTCTGTTATTCCTTTCAACTGAATTGCAGCATTTGGGATTATGAATATGAAATTATTTTACAATGAAAATCAGATTGTAAAGGAATAACAGACGTTAGGCTCCGTTATCGTTGCGGTGTACTAAACAAAGCAACGATTCACCAACGACCAGTTCCCATTCAAACAATATTTCAAAATGCTTTAATCCGGCAACCTCTGAGAAAGATTTCTTAAAAACCAATAAAATAGTGAAAAAAGAGAGAATGGAAAAATATGGCAATATTATAGTCAAATATTTAAAAAATTCTTCAGTTAAAACGTCATTAATTTAAACTTACCTCAACATTTTATAACTTGAACGTTGAGAGGCGAGGTATTAATTGTAAAGAGAGATGGAAAATAGTAAACTGATGGGTAAATTTTAATCAAATTGCGAGAATTCAGTTTGGAGCTGGGATCTGGTCTTTGGTCCTATGAACATGTTTATTTATATTTTCTACTTAACACTCCAATGAACATTACAGTGATTTTCAAATGACCTGACGTAGAAAACAATTATTTCCTTCCTCCGCAGTTGTCGCCTGCATGGGTTAATGTCCGCATGTCTCTAACAATTAATATGCAATTTGTAGTTCTTTCAAGTTCTTTAACTTCTTCGTATTTCGCTTATTACTCACACTATGTTAAATTTTACATCACATTAACACAAAAAAGTTTCTTTCTTACGCAGTCATCTCCAGCGTTGTATCCTTCAGTTGTAGACCCCATAGCATCTCGTATGTTACCAGTCCCGTTAATCCTTTGAAGAAGGTCCAGAGAATGGTAGTGTATCCTGAAGAAATGAGAACTTCATTGTCATATTAATTTTTAAATGGCTTACACTTGCATATAGTATAACTAGCATGTGCCCGCGGCTTCGTCCGCGATAATTATTTCAAAAATTAAAAATTAAGTGCATAATAGTTAAATCATTATATTTATTAACACCTAAATCACGTGGACTACATACCACGATTAGATAGCATCGGCTGGTAAAAGCGACCTCAGATTCGAGTTCCTTGGTCCAGAAAACCCCTGTATAGTGAGTTTCGTCCAAATAAAACAATATTTGACCATATCAGGGCTTACAACATTCAAGCGATCGCGAAAGTTTAATTTCCAAGGTATGACAAAAATAGACAAAGCCAACTGTAATTGTCAAACTTCTATTTAATTTAATTCCAAACCCATCTGAAACCCACAGGCAACAATATGTTTCAATGTCAAATGTGATTCGGATTCGATAATTCTGTGTAAGAAGGGATTAAGTATTCTCAAAAACATTTGATTTTTGGCATTTAAAATCAGAAATTTTCAAAATCCTTTCTTAGTGAGCACCTACATTATGAAACGAAGGTACTGTCAAAATTCCAAGTCTCTACTTGTTATAGTTTAGGCTCTGCGTTGATTCCTGTCAGTCAGGACAAAGCCTTTTATATGTATATATAAGAGATGACGGGATATCAGCTCTGTAAAAGATATGTTTCCACGAAATAATTATTCTTTTTACATTGTAATGCATATTGCAGACATTAGGAGTAGGCGGCTAGATCTTTGCTAATGACCTTTCATGAAATAAAGTTATTCATAATAAGCGATACCTTTCTCTGATGACATTAATTATTACTGTGATAACTGTTTCCATTCTCCTCTCCAATTCCAGCAGTCTGAATCCGTAAGCGTATTGAGATTTTTATCTGTGACGTTTTTAAATTTTCATCACATACGATTTCCTTGAGTTCATCCAAAATTTGCGTTCTGTTTCCATGGATACTGTTGTGGAAATATTTCGGATTGTTTAACCTTCAGATATAGATTTAAAGGACTTTGCTTTAAATAAAACTGTGCTGATAGAATTACGGCCATTCACTCCCTATCCGGTGGTGGTAGATAGGGCAGAATGTTTTCATTTTGGTCCTTTTATTTTTGGAAAGTTAGAGGGACACTAGGACCGAGTTCTGATAATTCCTGATTTCGTACTGGATGTTCCGTTTTTTTGTAACACTGATTAATCCCATCATTTCCTACCAACCCAATGGGATAGTTAGTTTCTGCGATAAAGACAGTAATCTAATTGTATATGAAAATTTGGTTTTGTAGGCCTATAGTTACCAGTGCAATTTCTTGTGAAGATGTTTTTAGTCTACTACTATCACTTGAATATATAAAAAATCGTAAATACTAACAAATATAAATATTATCCCAACTTCAATGTTGTGCGTCCGTTTGAGATTTCAAACAACCTACCTTTCTTAGATTAATTAAATGAATTTAGTATAATAGATGGTTTCGTCTAAACGCACTTCAGAAAGTTGATTGAGATTTACGCAAGTTCAACATAAAACAAAATTAAGAATGCAATTTCCGAAGAAATGTGTTAAAACAGACATGGCAAGAAAAGGTTAAGAATGTTTCACGTCACACACTATGAACATTATGAACTATATAAACATTATTTTTAAACAATTTCTCTTATTATTCTTAATAGGTATAAATATTAAATTGTTTTCATGTGACTTTCCCTCGTTTGATTGCCTTTAAGAAACGTAAGAATACGTATATTTCAGAATCATACTATTTGAATGAATGGGTTTGACTGACGTCATTTAACTTCTTCCGAGAAAAGCATTACCATCTCTCAGTTGAGATGAAATAAACAGGTGGCAATAGATTTGCATTTGTTAAATTCTTTAATATATTACCATAAAATAGGCAATAAATTGGGCATTACTCCGATATCGGTCAACCGATTTTATCCAATGTCAATTGACATCTTTCCATGGACATTATAGATGCGTATACTAGGTTTCATGAAAATCCGATAAAGCGTATTTGAGTTACAGCGTCTTGAAAATAGACACTAAATTCAGTTTTACTCCGGTACCGGGCAACCGATTAGGTCCAAATTCAAAAGGTTAGTTTTCATGGAGGTCGTAAATACGTGTACTAAGTTTCGTGAAAATCCGATAAAGCGTATTTGAGTTATGGCGCCTTTCTAGTAAAATACTATTATAATAGGCACTAAATTGTGAATTACTCCGGTACCGGTGAACCGATTTGCTTCAATATCAACAGGGATCTTCCCATGAACGCTATAAATGCGTATACCAAGTTTCATGAAAATCCGATAAAGCTTATTTGAGTTCTGGCGCGTACAGGCACACGGACGGACAGACAGACAAACAGACGGACAGACATTCCCGTCCTACATACCATCTCATAAAGTACCATTCTAGCACTTATTAAACACGTGGCAACATATTTTAACTTTGAACGTTGTACAGAACATCATGATTCCCTACAAATCAATTACTCACACTACACTGATTTTCATTTCACATTAACACAGCAAACATTATCCTTCAGTAATCGCCAGTATTGTCTCTGTCTAACATAGATCCTACAGCATCTGTTGATCACCATTCTCATCGAGAAGGTCCGGATAATGTTTGTGTGTCCTCGAAAAATGATAAGTCTATTTTAAGTATTGTGTCCACTTAAATATTAAATTTATAATGACATACACTTGTGTGCATTATAGGGACGAGATGTCGTTTCTGGAAATGTTCATACTAAATTTTGATTCTATTCTGGCTACGAGACTTAATTCTATTCTTGGGAGTACATTTAGGCCTATAAAGGCTTTACAGTCAGAATTGAAACTTTGTAAGCCTACATTAGACCTCGATTGACTGGATTTTCATGAAATACGGTACAGTGCATTCATATTATGCAATAATTCCTTTCCCTGGTGGTACTAATTCCAGGAATCAACATTTCCCTTCTCGTCTTTGATTTCAGATATCTGAATTCATTTATAAATCTTTATATGTAATGTTTTTTTATTTTTATTTTTTTATTTTTGATTAACAGAATTTTATTTTATTTATTCACAAATCCGCATTCTGTTCAGGTGGAAACTGAAATTAAAATATAATGTATTGTTTAACCTTGTAAATTATTAGGTATAAATTATCAACGGTGAACTTGCCTGTTAATAGGCTTTGCTGATGGAAATTACGTTCAATAACTCCCTATTTGGATACGACAGGTGGGGTGAAACGTTTTGTTACTTCTACTCTTCGAAAAATGTGTATGAGTTTTTGATATTTTGACATTTCTTATTATTTCTTATTTTTATAACACTGATTTTTCCAATGAGTCCCCTTCAGAATTTCAACTCAATTTGACCATTAGTTTCTACGATGAAGTTTTACAATTAGTTAAATCTGAAAATAAATTTAGATGGCTCCATAAAGACCATTGGTATATATACATTCGTATAATTTTTTATAAGATTTTTTTACAATCCAAATACCTTTCTTTATTTAATTAAATCGTTTAGAATAACAGTAATTCATCTTTATAACTTTTGAACTAAATAGGCTATATTGTATAAGTCTTATTTGCAAATTTTACCAAAATTATCTTCATAAATAGTTCATTTGTTAATATAATAACGAATTTTTAATCATTACTGCGCTTCAAAGGTTTAATGTGAAATGTTATGTTGGATGGGATTAACATTTTCTAGAGTAACTTCACTATTCAAGTTAAACTTGAAGGAAAATTAAAAGTATATTTCGAAGAAATAAGTTAAAACAGAAATAATGGCAAGAAAAGCTTAAATGTTTCACGTCATGCGCGATAAAGACGACAGACGTAAACATTAAATCTGCTTTCCGTACGACTTTCCTTCTTTCAAAAAGAGTAAAGATTATGATTTAGTAAGCAGCTATCTGAATGAATTAAAAAAATAAAGAATATTCCAAAGTTCCATGAACTTCAAAAAGGTGTTGCAATAAATTATACCTAACTCCTCACTTAGTTATCGGCCATTTTAAATAAAAACAATGCACTTATCCAATGTCCTTGTCTAGTGAAGAAAGTACATACGTGATCCTGTAAGACCCGGGCGAAGTAAAGGGCAATCCCACACATAGGCGTAGCGAGGGGGGGGGGGTTTTGGGGGTTTGAACCCCCCCCCCATTGATTAAAAAAAAGGAAAATTGTATAATTTTTTTAAGTCTGCCCATAAATTGCTTAATACAAGTATAAAGCGTGGGAAGCTTAAAACTCGTTATTTTGCGTCTTAATTTTTAAAATTTTCCGGGGAGGGACCCCCGGAAGCTTAAAACTTGTTATTTTGCATCTTAATTTTTAAAATTTTCCGTGGGAGAACACCTGGAAGCTTAAAACTCGTTATTTTGCATCTTAATTTTTAAAATTTTCCGGGGGAGGGCCCCCGGGCCCTCTCTCCTTCCATACTCGCTACACCCCGCGGATGTTATAACCCCCCCATATGGTCGGCCTGGTTACGCCTATGATCCCACAGGGAGATAAAACTAATAGAAAGAAGAAGTGATGACCTTGAAATATATTATTTGGCTGTAAAACGATTAATTTACATATATTTTAGTATCTTCGCAAGAAAACTTATGAGGAAAGAGAGAAGTTCGTAGCCTTTATGAGGAAAATCTGAAATCATTTTCGTTGTGCTTTTTCATGGTATAATGGAAAGCATCGGGGCCAGGTATTAATGACATTGCGGGATTGAACCCATCTTCAAGAGTAATGAGGTATTTAAAAAATCTGTCGTGAAACATTGACTCTTAATAATAAAACTTAATTAGAGAAAGATGCTGATTGCACGAGTACGATTTCAGTTGTCTAAGTAATATTGGCGAAGTTTGGTTTAAAACTTGTATTTCTGGGTAAAATAATGTCTAGCTCAATGGAAGTTCGTTCAATAATGACGTCTGTGAAGGAGGTGCACGGCATGTCATGTGTGTGACATCAGACAAGAGCGCTTTCCTAACATAATACTAATGCCCTTCCCCCCTGTTCAGTGTGCCCACATTTCACAAACTCCTCGCAGAAGTCTTCCGTGTAAACCAGGAGCCGACTGCACCGACGTCACAGAGCAACATTCTGTCCTCGCCTGGTCCAACTTATAAATACCCTTTAGTAAATTTGTACGAAGATTCAAATAATTTGTGTTGCCTTTAATAAGCCTGCAGGCCGTTTGTGTTCAAAATTTAAACAAACTCGTAAAGCCGTTTCCGAGAAAGGCGCAAAAATGTCATGTAAAATGGTATTAAAAATAAGAAAATGACTCCGCTTTTGTAAGCGGACGATACGTAACCCAAATGTAAAATTTCGCATTTACATGATTTTTAATTTTCAAGCTATGCAGGGTTGGACACAAGGCTTCCTCTATTTATTGTTGTTATGGTACGAGTTAAAGAAGTAAAATTCTGGCGTGAAATATCCAATAAGATTCACTCTACTTTTCTTATTGCTTCTAGTGTACGTGACCGTATTGTTGAGGTGCGCATTCTGTTGACTAGGTTTTGTTCAGAACCGTTAACACACTGACAAGAAATTTGAATTGCGAGTTCAATGCATATCAAAACCTGATTTAATTATGCCAACTCGACATCCAACTTAAGGGCCTTACACAATGTTTTCTCTGTCTGTAGTGCTTGTGATACGGGAAATCGATTGTTAAGATTATTTAATGAGTGATGGGTACTGAAACTTAGGTTTTGACAATCGCAGTTGTAAGAATTTTGACCCTTGTGAGTTGTGTTTAATGCCTGTAAATTTACAAATAGTAATACGCATAAATATGCAATCGATATGGGCCGGGATCGCACCTACGACCTTAGACAGTCGCATTATAGTAAAGTTCCCACCTCTGAGCTGCTCTTTCATAAATATGGAACCTTCTCACTGCTTCAGAGGTCGAAAAATGCAGGTCAATTACAGCCCTAACTACACTTTCTCTCACTTTAGCATTTGTATGTGGCGATGACACAAAGCAAAATGAATTAAGACAATACATTAAGTAGAATATCGTGTGTTGCGCTTTCCGCGTTGTTCATTTTTTCCATCGTTGTTCATTTTTTCCCTCCTGTTGCATGGCCTCATATGTTCCAAAAATGACCTGTATTTTATGTTTTTTATAGGAAAATTGTGAACTAATGCGTTAAAACTTTAATTTTAACTGAATACGAGTCATGACGTTTTTTATTTGACCGACTGTACGTACTGTAGATAACCTACATCTATTAGATAGCCTAGAGTTGGGACTATAGTTGAGGGAGAGAAAGAGAGAGAGTGAGAGAGTTTAAAAGGGGAGTAAAGTAGAACTAATTAGAGGTGTAAGAAGAGCTAGCAGGGACATCTACTACCTAAGTAATTAATATCACTATCATAAGATAAGAAGTGGAATAAGTAATTGGTTGCCTTATTCTTTTTTATTTTAACAATCATTGAGATTGCTATAACTAGGAGCATCCAGCGTACAGGGAATTTGATGTCTTAAAATTTAAACAAAATTTAATATAGTATAGAAATTCTACATTTATTTATCTATGTACACATATACTCACAGAACCTTCGTATGGAGCGCTGTATTTTGGGTACCTTTGGGGTAGGCCCATTCTTTAGTTTCTCTATTTTGCCTTCTCCGTGAGCAATTGCCTTTCCACCTTGAGATGTAAATTAAGAAGCCGTTTATGCCACGTTGAAGTTTTGATATAAAATTTCTCTTGCCATTCCTTGAATTCGTGTCATTATGCCTTGTACATCCATGGAAACCACTATGGTGTACTGTTTACCCTTATAAAGAGTTAAGTAAATTATAAATAATGTGAAAATGGAGATTTTTAATACACGACCTTAACTCGAGATATCATGAACTTAAGGGCATTCAACCTGCATTACTCGAAAACTAATAATGAAAACTCACCCTGTCTTTCTATTATAAATACTGAGACTTGAATCTTTAACTCCTTGCAGCACAAAGTACAACTATTTAAACTGGAATTTTTACGGCAAGCAATGGTCATTCTCTATAACTTCACATTCTAAAACTACAGTTTTTTTTACCGTTCAAAATGTCTCTTGAGGCTTCCACTTGTTTTGGATTTTCAAAAATACAAAACATAAACCAACCCAAAAATAGTACCGGTACATTGAATTTGCGTTTTCAATGAAAACTTTCAATTCATGAAGTGTTATATACAATGAAAATCGTTGAGACTTACAAATAAATAATTATGATATAAGAGAAATGAAAAATTACCCGTAGGGAAATCTATTCATTTGAAGAAGCGAAGACACAGGGCTAGTTATAATACGGTCTTTTATTTTGTGTGCTTTAACGTGAGAAGAATTATATTTATGTTCTTAAAAACATTGTTTTAATTAAATTTATACATAATATTTATTATTATCATTATTTCTATTTCGTATTGTTTGATCATATATATTTGGGAATGTGCCCATTTGGACTTCGCTAAGTAAGAGGTTTGGAAGTTTAATAGTGGCAACACATTTATAAAATCAAGATGAATTACAGGATGTTCAAATCGTTTTTGTTGGATGATTACGAATGCCTTCACAGTAGCCAGAAGAAATTGAGCTGGCTCTATCAACCGGTCTAAAATGAATTTTGGATCTGACAGAGAGCCAATGATTTAAAAAGAGTTCAGTATCTTAAAATTATTCTTGATTTACATTAATATTCAAAAACATAGGCCAGAGCTTGCCAACTTCAAGTGCCCTAAGGGCCGCATTAAAAAATATGCGGTATAGAGGGCAGCATTAAAAAATACTTCACACGTTATTTTATTTGTATTTTATCGTTAATGTAAGAATTGTGCAAGTTTCGAACTTGAGGATAATTTATACATTTAGAGGCCCGCTCTGTGGGCCGCAAAAAATGAGGCCTCGGGCCGCATGTGGCCGGCTAATGGACCAAGATGAGTCAAAGCCTGTCACTTGTTCTTCACTTCCTTCCGGCGAGGTTCAATCATGTGTTACACTCATTCATTATGGATATATGTAAGTATTCATGAACCACAGAATATTGTCTCTGTTGGACATTACATGAGAATATTATAGGAGAAAAATTCCTACGACACTGGGACTTGAACCCAGGACTTTTGGCTACTCACGCCAATGCTCTACCAACTGAGCTAAGCCTGAGTTCAATTCACAGCGCCAGATGGAACCTTCCTCTTATGATTGAATGCCCTTAATGGTCTACCCCGTTCAAAACCAACACTAATCTGAAACATAAGTTGCACAAAATAAGAAATAACACCATAAACAGATACACAGAAAGTGGTGTGTATATGCTTAAGTGCACTTCATGCGAAAAAAATATATATAGGCCAAACTGGGCGACAATTTAAACAAAGGTACCAAGAGCACTCTCCAGATTTTAAACTAAAAACAGGAAAGTCAGCATACGCTAAACATTTAATCGAGAATAACCACAAACACAATACAATCTATATTAATAAAAAGAAGTGTCTGTCCTCCGTCTGTCTGTCCTCCGTCTGTCTGTCCTCCGTCTGTCTGTCTGTCTGTCCGACTGTCTGTCCGCGATTCTCAGCGAAATCTACTCAACGCAGAGATATGAAATTTTATACATAGGCGGACTAAAGGGTCGGAATGTGCACCTCGAAGCCGGAATTTTAATTTTCGCTTTCGTTCGTGAGTTATGAGTGAAAAATGAGCAAAAAAACGTGCATTTCTTGCGTTTTCGAAGCATCAGTTTCAGTAATAAATTTCAATATCAAATCACTAACAGTTGGCTTTGGCTATTTTTGTCATCATACCTCATACCTTGGAAATAAAAGCAACGCGATCGCTTGATTTTGTTAGTCCATCCTAGACGATTCATTTGTTTAGAGTGTCAAGGCCCACAGACACATGACATTTTCAACCTACACGGAAGAAGGATAATCAACCCTAAATATGGTCAAACATTGTTCGATTTGAACGAAACTCACTATACAGGGGTTTTCTGGGACAAGGAACTCTAATCTGAGGTCGCTTTTACCAGGGGACGCTACCTAATCGTGGAATGCACTCCACGTGATTTAGGTGTTAATAATTATAATGATTTAACTATGCTCTTAATTTTTAGTTTTTAATTATTGAAATAATTATCCCGGAGGAAGCCGCGGGCACATGCTGTTTGTCTGTCTGTCCACGATGCCCATCGAAATCTACTGAACGCAGAAATCTGAAATTTTAAAGATAGATGGACTGAAAGGTGGGCGAATGCACCTCGAAGTCGAATTTTTAATTTTAGCTTTCCTTCGCGAGTTATGAGTGAAAAACTGGCAGAAAACGTTATTTTTGCGCTGTCGAAGCATCAGATTTCAGTAATACATTTCAATTTCAAATCAATTGCAGTTGGCTTTGGCTATTTTTGTCATACCGTGGAAATAAAAGCATCGCGATCGCTTGAATGTTGTAAGCCCACGCTGGTCGATTCATTTGTTTGGAATGTCAAGGCCCGTAGATATATGAAATTTTCAACCTACACGGAAGAGGGATAATCAACATAGACCTAAATATGGTTAAACATCGTTCGATTTGGACGAAACTCACTATACAGGGGTTTTCTGGGCCAAGGAACTCGAATCTGAGATCGCTTTTACCAGGCGACGCTATCTAATCGTGGTATGTTGTCCACGTGATTTAGGTGTTAATAAATATAATGATTTAACTATTATGCTCTTAATTTTTAATTTTTGAAATAATTATCGCGGGCCATAGCTTGATTTTGTAAGTCCATCCTGGACGATTCTTTTGTTTAGAATATCAAGGCCCACAGACATATGAAATTTTCAACCAACACGGAAGAGGGATAATCAATATAGGCCTAAATATGGTTAAACATTGCTCGATTTGGAAGAAACTCACTATACAGGGGTATTCTGGGCCAAAGAACTCGAATCTGAGGTCGCTTCTATCAGGCGACGCTATCTAATTGTGGTATGTAGACCACGTGATTTAGGTGTTAATAAATATAATGATTTTACTATTATGCTATTGATTTTTAATTTTTGAAGTAATTATCGCGGGCGAAGCCGCGGGCACATGCTAGTAGAGAATAAAATGGAAATTTTACATAAACAGGATAAAGGACGTAAACTTAACATATTAGAATCAATGGAGATTTACAAACATAAGAATTAGGCTATGCACTAGACGAAAATCCTATAGACTACAACTCACTTGACGAAATGATATCTGAACACTCCCACCCAAGTTAAATACGGGATCCTTTACCCAAGACGACATACGAGGGATGTTCTGAAAGTAAGTTTCGTCATTTTTTTCACATGGAAACTTTATTACCAAAACAAATACACCATGCAATCATGAAATATACCCCTTGCACTATTTTTCAACATAGTCTCCACCGACATTGATACATTTGTCATAGCTTGCAATCAGTTTGAAGAAACCACTCTGGTAAAACTAGGTGCCCTGCTATGCAAGGAATTGTCGCACAGCCTTCTCCACCTCAGCATTGTTTTGGAAGTGATGTCCCGAGAGTGCGGCTTTCATTGCATGGAACAGGTGCCTTCCTTCACTGAACATGCAACACCAGCGACCAACAATTTGATGAGACATGACCTCTTCACCATACACAGTCTGTAGGTGTCCATGGATGATGGACACACTAGTCCTACATTCCCATTCATACCGGATAACAGCATGTACTTCCATTGTCGACCACGTTTTCAGTACACGTCCATCTGCCATCGTGATTTGTACTCAAATAACCTCGGGCACGCCAGTCTACTGCTACTCTCTCTTCTTCGGGACTCTACTCGTGCATCGTTTCTCCTCTGCTGACGCTCTTTCCGTCGTTGAACCAGCAATAGGTGTCGATTCTTATGGCAGTTGTTTGCTTCATCTGCTTTACCATCTTCACTTTTTAAAAAAACGACGAAACTTACTTTTGGAACATCCCTCGTAGTAATACAGGAAATCCTCTAGCCTACACATTACAAACTCCAGCTATATAGGTAAGCAATCAAACATTTATACATTACAATTCCGTTCCTCCATGGAATTTTTTCCTCCTTTGCATTTATATATTTCTATTTATAGGCTGAAGATGGCTTATTTAAGTCGAAATGCATCCCGAATATTCTCAAGAGAGCCCTAGGTTTTGTCATATGCTATAACCTATGAACAACATACAGATATTAAGCAAGAAGACCCTTCAAGAATTATTTACTCAGTGTTTATAAACTTCCAATACATCAAGTTTCTTCAACATCGTGTATTCACTGGCAGATTTTATTCAGCAAGACAAGACTGGAATCATCAACGTTGAGTATATTATAGGCCTACTACAGTGAACATCTGTGCTCTTTTATGATATTTATTAGTGCATTATCAATAAGACACATCTTATTTCTGACAGATCTCAAAGCATTTTTAATTTATTATTTTCATTTTGAGATTTATTGTTTTAATTTTTTTTAAGTAACTTTGGGACTAGGCTTAGTAAGCCGATTATCTATTTTTAACATTTAAATTCAACATTACATTTTATGACAAAACTCTGGGTTTCTACCTCTACACTGAAGGTATAAGGTGGACATATTTACTAACTTATAAGTCTGACCCTCAATGGAAAATGAAATTTATTAATATGTACGACAACTAATGTATTGGTCGCACAACATTGGCGGTCGCAAACGCGTTGGCCTCTCGTCCACATCAAATCAAGGGGTTCGGTTGGGCCAAGGGATTCTACGCTACGTCTACACCAGGAGACTGTCTGACGATAATAAGAGAATGGATTTTCTATTAAAAGAAAGCAACCTAGATAGTTTTCTTGAATGCACTATCTGCAACGAATCTTGCGTGTTGCACTTCGCAGACAAAAATGACATGATTCATAAATTGCTTGTCTTTTGTATGAATTCACTTTCTTTTCCTCTTTTCAACACTAGATAACCAGGGCTTCAGAAGTTCGTGATAAACTTGTTATTTATTTTTTATTCAACATATACTTGTGAATCTGCGTTTTCAAAAATGAGCTATATAAAATTACATTTAGATTATGTAACATCCTATTTTATACATTTCGTCCTCTTTGTTCATGTTGTCTCGGAGGTGGCCCCATCATTGGGCTGATCACTCATCTGGGAAGGCTCTTGATGTCCTTGTCTGGTCAAAAAATTATGTATATGATCAATTATATAATACAATCGCGACAGGTTGCGGCCCTGTAAGGCCCGGGTGGCGTAGTCGCTATGCTCTGTTGTAGGCAAATACAATAAAATAAAATACAAGGGTGATGTAAAACTAAGTTAAAAAAGAAAATAATTTGATGCATATTTAAATAATGTAATATTTTAGTGAATATTTTTTAGGAAATAAGTTATCTTATTGCCCATCACTGTGCCGTTTGCTTAGTGTTCGTTCTCCTTATGCAGCGGGCCCGAGTTCGATTCCAAGTCGGGACACATTTCTCAGTGAAGAAACGGGGTTTCCGTCCCGTATATAGCGAATGACAGGAAACTTCAGGAGCCTGTGGTCCACGCACATAATCCAGCCATCGTTTTCACTTCCATCACATCGGAACGACTGGAGTGGCTTGTCCTCTGTCTTCGTGCTTTCTTGGAGGTCGCCTCGGCATTGGGCTGATCACTCATCTGTGGAGGCCTTCCATGCCATTGTATGGTCAAAGTAGATATATGTGATCCAATGGCTAATCATTCTCCCGTCAGGTTGTGATCCTTTAAGACAGTAAGATCCACAATTGTTCCTACACCGGGAGTGGTAAAAGTTGATATTCCCTTATTTCATAACCATACTATGGATCTAGAGAGCAAAACAATGTTCATCTAAGCCAGGGGAAGACAGAAGCTTGCTCTGTGACGTCACTGCTTTATGCTCTGACTGCACGCGTTATATCTCTGCGAGGAGCATGTGAAATGTAGGCATCAGTGAACAGGGGGGAAGAGAGGGGCATTAGTATTGCGGGCAGCGGGAATTTAGGGGGTTAGAACTTACGTAATACGTGTTTCCGAGTTAATGAAACATCAACCTATTTTTTTGATAGTTTATCGGTTAATAACAGCGCAGCAGTTTAACATATTATAAATAATTCTATTTTTCTATTCTGTGAGAACAATTGCCTTTCCACAAAATCTATGCTCTTTGACAAAAATAGACAATAGGCTACTATCATTTGAATTAACATAATTCACTACAGTAAAAATGATAAAAAAAAATGAACTGAATTAATTACCATACAAGCTCGTCTGCACCTTAGATGATACAAGATTACAGTAACAATTTTCTGACTTTCCTGTCTCTTTTTCTTTAACAAGTTTATCAATGTTGGGACGTAATGTTTGAGCAATATTTAATCGAAGACTACATTTAGGTTGTGATTTAACAATGTACTTCTTGATTTGAGCTTTGCACATTTCATTAGTGAAAAAAATTGTTCGGCCACATATGTCGATCCAAAATTACATAATATTCGTGCGGCAAGTCTCGGGAATCTGGTTTCAGAGAAATTTCTGTAAAAGTTACCCAAGACCACTTTACGTTCGTATTTGTCCTTTAACAGATCGTCGCATTGTAAGTTTAGCAGTTCCAACTGATACCGGCAAGGAACGTCTTTGACATTAACTGAATATGGGGTAGCAAAAAGTTTAAACATTGGAGAAACGTTTTCCACATCCTGAAACCTCGATTCGAACTGAAGAAGAATGTTTTGCAGAACTAACACATGTTCTGCAGAGAGAACACTATCAGGATCGCGTACTTGCAATAACTTTGAAAAATGCTCCGTATTTCCAACCAGAGATTGTTCTACCCACAGAGCTAAAGTGAATAGGTCCTCTAGTACCTAGCTCTAGCGTACTCTAAACACCCCTACTACCGTGCGCTCTTGCTGACGTCACACACAAGGGATCCGCATGCTCTTGCTCCACAAACGTCATCACAAGACGTAGTTGACTTCCCCTGATCTAAGCGTTTCCTTTGCTCTGTGGTTGTAATGTGTTGTATTGTTAAATAATTCCTTTATTGCAACCAAGGGTCATAGTATGATGAATGGAGCTCTGGTTGAATAATATATGGCTGGGTAAACAGGAGCATCCCGAGAAAGCCTGCCTCGACCCCATTTTGTCCACCACAAATTCCACATGGATCCACCGAAATTCGATCCCGGGTCCCAGCGATGGAAGGCGAGCGATCTAACCACTCATCCATGGGAGCGGCCTGCATGGTTAAACAATATGCTATTATACCGATAAAGAATATACTGTTTTATTAGGGGCTCGTTTTGCAACATACGTTCTTTTAAACTTCTATCATAGATTTTAATAATTATAGTAAACAAAAACCATTAGCGTCAATAATTTGCTGGCCTATAAAGATATCTTGTATATAAACCCTTACGAAAAGACATTAAAATCATTCACTTCACCACTCACTCACGTTATTCGTTGGTCGACTTCATCTTTATAGTTACAGTTTACTATATATTAACAATAGCCGTATAAGCGATAATTAATTTCGGTTGTGGTATATAGCCTACGTATAACTTAACAAAAATACACCTTTGTTCAATTACAGTAGTCTAGTGAAACTGTCATGAACAGTTCGGCTTTTTAAACTAGAAACAAACAATTGTTATCAATATGATGGCACCCTTCCTTCTTGGCTGCAGTCGATTTCAATATGTTTGTTCAACTGCATTACCAGAACCTGCGAACGTGGACGCGAAGGATAGGATTTTCTGTTATTCCTTTCAACTTAAATGCAACATTCGGAATATTATAAATTTCACATTGTATTGCAGTCAATATAAAATTGTAAAGGAATAACAGACGTTAGGCTCCGTTATCGCTTCTGTGTATTAAACAAAGCAGCGATTCACCAAAGACCAATTCTCTTTTATCGAATAGGGCAAATTTATCTTATCTGGCAATATCTGGGACGCAATTTATAGAATAATTAAAAGTGAATAAGGAATGACTGGCGGAGAAATGTATTACACTCTAAATATATTAAGTTCTGTTGTCAAAGGTAATTGAATTTAATACTGTGTTAAAAATTTATAATTTTAATATTGAGAGTATAGTACCCTCGAGTATTCGGCAAGATCGAAAATAGTAAGGGGATGCGAAATTAATCCAGCTACAACAATTTAATTTAGAGATGAGATCTGGTCTGTGGTCCTATGAATATGTTTATTTATATTTCTTATTTAATACTTAGATTAACAGTACTGTGACCCTCAAAAAACCTAACATCAGAATGAATTTCCTAACACCGCAGTCATCTCAAGTGTAAGTTAATGTCCGAATATCACTTTCAATACCCACACTACATTGATTTCCACTTCACATTAACACAGTAAACTCTTTCCTTCTTCTGTAGTCATCTCCAGCATTGTCTTTTGAATGTAGATCCCACAGCATCTATTGGCCACCATTCCCAATAATCCTTGTGAAGAAGGTCCAGAAAATGTTTGTGTATTCTGCAAAAATGAGAAGTCAATTTATAATATTATTTTACTTTAATATTAATTTTAAAATAACATTCGCCTGCGTATATAATAAAGATCAGGTCTAATTCTATAAAAGTTAATACGAAATTTTTTATTCTAAAAATATGATTTGTTGATTCTAATACGCTGGGTTTAAATTTGTGTAGACCTATCCCAGAGCTATATTGATTGGGCTGTGATGAAATTCAGGAGACTTACACTCATATTCTGTAATACCTTTCCCTGATTGTAGTAATTCCTGTCATCAATGTTTCCGTTGTCCTCTCTGATTTCAGATATCCGAATCCATATGAATGATTTTATAACTTATGTAATGTTTTTATATTTTGTTGATGCATGAGAATATTATAGGAGAAAAATTCCTCCGACACTGGGACTTGAACCCAGGACCTTTGGCTATTCGCGCCAATGCTCTACCAACTGAGCTAAGCCGGAGTTCAATTCACAGCGCCGGATGGAACCTCTCTCCTATGACTGATTGCCCTATTGGTCTACCTCACAGACAGACAAGTTATGTCATATGCAGTACTGTGAGGCACACTAATTAGTGATTTTAGTGACCGGGCTCCCACTGTTATTGTACAGTTGACATTCAAGATAGATATACAAGCTTTCATGAACCACAGATTATTGTCTCTGTTGGACATTACATGAGAATATTATAGGAGAAAAAATCCTCCGACACTGGGACTTGAACCCAGGACCTTTGGCTATTCGCGCCAATGCTCTACCAACTGAGCTAAGCCGGAGTTCAATTCACAGCGCCGGATGGAACCTCTCTCCTATGACTGATTGCCCTATTGGTCTACCTCACAGACAGACAAGTTATGTCATATGCAGTACTGTGAGGCACACTAATTAGTGATTTTAGTGACCGGGCTCCCACTGTTATTGTACAGTTGACATTCAAGATAGATATACAAGCTTTCATGAACCACAGATTATTGTCTCTGTTGGACATTACATGAGAATATTATAGGATAAAAATTCCTCCGACACTGGGACTTGAACCCAGGACCTTTGGCTATTCGCGCCAATGCTCTACCAACTGAGCTAAGCCGGAGTTCAATTCACAGCGCCGGATGGAACCTCTCTCCTATGACTGATTGCCCTATTGGTCTACCTCACAGACAGACAAGTTATGTCATATGCAGTACTGTGAGGCACAATAATTAGTGATTTTAGTGACCGGGCTCCCACTGTTATTGTACAGTTGACATTCAAGATAGATATACAAGCTTTCATGAACCACAGATTATTGTCTCTGTTGGTCATTACATGAGAATATTATAGGAGAAAAATTCCTCCGACACTGGGGACTTGAACCCAGGACCTTTGGCTATTCGCGCCAATGATCTCATAGGAGAGACGTTCCATCGTTATTACATGCTGCAGCGAGCTGCGCCGAAGGCGCGCAGCAACGAAACAAGGCCGACCGGTCGCGAAAGGTCGCGTGTGGGCTGACCAGTCAGCCTCCCAGACCACACCGCCAGGGATTGGTGCCTTTCTAATATAAAAACAAGGTATAGCTCAACCGAAATATAGTATGCCACATATACCCGGACACAACTATCTTGGACCGGGCAGCGATTTAAGCGATCCGAACGTACTACCCGTTGACGAAGACGATCAGGTCGCCAGAGTGCACGACTTTCTCTACCAGTATGCTCGTGACGACGCAGAAGTAAGGAACGCCGACTTCACGGCCATCGGGCAGTTCAGAGATCTATGGTTGTTTTACGGTAATCCTCACGCAGCAGCAGGAGCTTTGGGTCTCAGCCTAAAGTACGTCGCAGAAAGTGTATTCGGCGTACAGTATCCAAATGACATGCCCAAAAGACCCGGTCTATCAAAGAATTGGGCAGCGATAAGGAAGATCAATCAAGCCAAAGCAGCAAGAAAAGCGCAAGAGGACGCAGATAATCCTCCAAAAAAGAAATCCAGAAACGAACCCGGACTTGAGGATCTGGTAGCAAATCAAGGGGAAGTACCACCTTTTGATTTCGACGAATCATACTTCGACGAATTTTTAGCTAATATCCCAGAAGTCGACCAACGTGAAGCAGGACCTTCCACAGCTGCTGGAGGAGGACCTCAGGTGGAAAGCCCACCTACAGCCCATGGAAGAAGCGGATCTAGCTCACGAAGCGCTCCAACAGGATCGTCTGCGAAGACTTCAAAACCGGCAGGAGGTAATAGTGAAATCGGTATGGATATTGTTAGCAATCACGTGCTTGATTTTCCTGGGTCTCCTGTTGGAAATGGTATTGGTGGCGGTGGGGGAGGTGCGGGTGGCGGCGGTAGATCGACCACCGATCTCGTCTTTTTTTCCGGCCCAAATAATGAATCCACAACTATGTCTTTCAGTAAACATGCAAGATTAAGCACTTACGGACACCCCTACAAAGAATTTGATTACAACGTTGAAACCGTGCCGGTGGCGACGGAAATAGTGACCCCGCTTACCTATATATCTCTGGATGCTCTTCCATATTTTATCAGTCCAGGAGAATTTAAATCCCTGGCGGGGTTTGCAAAAGTAATTGTGGTGGCCAATCAGGTGGAAGCCACTCCGGTAGGAATGTCGACATCTTTCCAGACCGGCAACACCCTTAGCGGAACAGCATCGACGCATCATTATGTGGAAGGCATTGCTGATAAAGATTTGTTTTCGTCTTTTTTGACGCTGGGAAGAAAGCTTACTTATGACACCACCGGGAACTCTTTCAAAGTGAACGGGAGCGCTGACGCAGAGCTGGATCACATCAACGAAATGATGTATTCCAATATGAATGGGAATAACGTTGTCGGCCACAAAAGCAACGTGCATTACACGAGCGTCTTGTGGACCAAGAAGAAAGAGAAGACAGATGCTGGACAATACATCGATTACCCAGACGCTGGCCGTCCCAACATCAATGCCGGGACTGTAAAATTTTCAATGGAGGCAGCAATAGCCAAAGGACATGTATTTAAGAAATCACACGATTTCATATACGGTATGATCAGAGACGGTGTAGCAGTTTGGCCTCTGGCTCTAAAGGAAAGTTTCATCAATCAGAGCATGGTGGGTTCGGATCCGACGTTCATACAGACTAGCGGGCAAACCACTGGAACAGCACAATCAACTAAGGAAACCGGAGAATTGCTCATCACGGGCAAGAATGATTTTGTGGGACCCAACCATGGCGACGTCAACGCCGAGCTCAATAGCAATGTACAGCTAATAGAAAAATGCCAATCGAATTTAAAGCCGTACAAGAGCAAAAAGGATTACAGACCCGTTCCGGTATTGGCTTTCGGCCAACAGCCCGTGAATGCATCGTCTCCTTCCCAAATGAACAACTATGTGTTTTCCCATACTGATTGGCATGTGAAGTTCCACATTAAATTAATATGTTATGTTAATTCTTATTTCCCTTTGTTGCAAGTCATTCCTTTGAATAAAACAAGTCTATCCGTTTCGGCTTTGGAAATTAATGTTATGTCATGGAGTAAACTGTATGCTCTCCCTAAATTCTTTGGCATGACTTACTTTTCTCTAGGAAAAGGTCACAACAAATTAACACAAGGTGTTGCAAGGACGGAGGAAGTGGCAATGGAGGATCATGATTATGTTGTAATGTAGAAAGTACATATCTCCTGTAACACGTGTATTTTATTCAAATAAACATGGCATCGTACATATTAACAATATCAGGTGTGGTTGTTCTTTCATCTTCCTTTAACATGAAACCATACGTTCTAAAAAATCCTCTCACAGCAAATGGATTAAGTTCTTTTAGGAGAACGGGAATGTAGGAACCGAAGGGAATCGGTCTCCAATAAAATTTCTTTATTCTGACTTCCCATTGCGGGCCTTCGAATATGTCCTCATTGGCACACACGAAGACCGGCAATTTTCTAACCTGTTTCGGAGGCTCGTACTTTACATCCACTGTTATGGCGTCGCCGCTAAACAGTGCAAGTAAAGACTGCATAGCCCCCGGATCAAGGTTAGGATCGTCAAGCAGAATACAGTTCCCTTCGGCAAAAGGCTGCATGGAAAAGGTGCCAGAGTAACAAGAACTATCATTTATAATGGTGGAAGCTAAATTAAAATGTATTCAAATCTATTCATAGTACAATATCCAAAATCTTGCTGTTTCATAAACTTGACAATGTCTGACATTGTAATATAGATATGCAAGGTGTGTACAAATCTCTGAAATGAATCAAAAGGATTTTACATTGTAAACTAAAGTTAATATAGACTGAAGGTCTCATAGCAAACATTATTATCTGGGTGAAGCCCTTGCATAATCACAAATATTTCAATCCTGTAAAAGAAGCAAGTTAGTTTACATCAAGATATACCCTTTAATTTTTAAAAACATGGATCGGTGTGAAGCACCACAATAAAATTACATTAAATCTTCAAATGGCCAGATAATTACAAAATACAATGGCCTATTAATTCATAATATAATATAACACACTTCGGTGTTAAGTACCATAAAATATTAGCTAAATCTGAAAGAGAAGAGATGGTAGGCCTAATTTTTATAAAATCAAATTTTCATACAGGTGTCAAGCACCTCAATAACAATATCTTTAGTAAATAATTTAAATATTACACCATCATTCTACAAGGATATTACATGCATTTAAATTTCATAATCACATACCTTAAACATTCCATGCATACCACATTATCTGCGCAGACATAAGCACCATTCAGATTCACATCATGCCCCATGCACAACGCCTAATAAAAACTACTTCCACCTAGGCTAATGGTGGAAATAGGCTCAGATGGCCGGAAGAAATCAAAAACAGGGAACACAAATACAAGAGAAAAATTTAGAAAGATCCATGCTTCAGGTATGAGGAAGAAAAGGTAGGAACTGCAACCAAAATTAAGAAAAGACCCCATCAAGAAATATCCCAGCATGCCCCAAATAAACAAACTAATTATATTTACATTTAACCGAATGGTGGCCACACAATTATCTGTTTAAATCAGAAGCATCTTCCATGCTACTTCTATTTATAAGACTTTAATTAAAACGCAGAACGCCACCATTCCCAAAACAAATACACATACAACGCATGCTTGGATAAAAGAAGAAAACACAAGATAATTACATTTTACTATCATGCAGTTCCCACATCCTAACATTGATTTACATGAATATACAAAACATCTTCCACATACCTTAGGCCTTAGGCCTAAATGCAGCTCACATATTGCCGCTAAAATACAATACACTACGACACCATGATGCTAAAGTTCCCTGGAATCTTCATAGGCCAAATGAGAGCGAATAAAGGGTTGTGTCCCCTTATATAGGCTTTAAACCATGACGTCACTGCGCATTCGCAGTGACTCTAATTATCCATATACACCTGTAATTAATTTTCAAACAAACTAATCTTGCAGGCTATGCAAGAGCGACTGATCAGCTCATAGCTGCAAGATGGAGATACGGTGTTGCCATTCGGTGCAAGTTTAGATATCCTTAGCGGAGAAGTAGAGAAGGGGGAAAGAAATAACAGATGAATGCCCTGCCTTGCGCTCAGCTGTTTGCTGTCGGGCCTAAAAATTCTTCTATCTGCCATACGTCACTCATTATTGCGAGACAATACTATTTTCCATTATTGCGTAGAATTCTTATTAACCCTGTAGCAATTAAATGGTATCTGAAAATAATGAATTGCTACACATAGGAGAGAGGTTCCATCCGGCGCTGAGAATTGAACTCCGGCTTAGCTCAGTTGGTAGAGCATTGGCGCGAATAGCCAAAGATCCTGGGTTCAAGTCCCAGTGTCGGAGGATTTGTTCTCCTATAATATTCTCATGTAATGTCCAACAGAGACAATAATCTGTGGTTCATGAAAGCTTGTATATCTATCTTGAATGTCAACTGTACAATAACAGTGGGAGCCCGGTCACTAAAATCACTAATTAGTGTGCCTCACAGTACTGCATATGACATAACTTGTCTGTCTGTGAGGTAGACCAATAGGGCAATCAGTCATAGGAGAGAGGTTCCACCCGGCGCTGTGAATTGAACTCCGGCTTAGCTCAGTTGGTAGAGCATTGGCGCGAATAGCCAAAGATCCTGGGTTCAAGTCCCAGTGTCGGAGGATTTGTTCTCCTATAATATTCTCATGTAATGTCCAACAGAGACAATAATCTGTGGTTCATGAAAGCTTGTATATCTATCTTGAATGTCAACTGTACAATAACAGTGGGAGCCCGGTCACTAAAATCACTAATTAATGTGCCTCACAGTACTGCATATGACATAACTTGTCTGTCTGTGAGGTAGACCAATAGGGCAATCAGTCATAGGAGAGAGGTTCCATCCGGCGCTGTGAATTGAACTCCGGCTTAGCTCAGTTGGTAGAGCATTGGCGCGAATAGCCAAAGGTCCTGCGTTCAAGTCCCCAGTGTCGGAGGAATTTTTCTCCTATAATATTCTCATGTAATGTCCAACAGAGACAATAATCTGTGGTTCATGAAAGCTTGTATATCTATCTTGTTGATGCATAATTTCCCTTTATTTATCCGCAAAAAGGCATTCTGTTTCCGCGGAAACTGTTGTGTAGTGTTTAACTTGCGAAGCATTATGTTTAAGTTACAACGCAGACCTTGCCTGTAAATAAAGCTTTGCTGATGGAAATTGCATTCAATCACTCCCTCTCTGGAGAGGAAGAGAGGGTGAAACGTTAAGTTGGTTAGGATTTAGCCTACAGTTTTTTTTTTTTTTTTTTTTTTTTATTCATTTTAAACTTGAAGCAAAATAAGCTGAATATTTCGAAGAAATGTAATAAAATAGACTGAAGGGAAAGAAAAGTTTAAGAAGTGTTTCATGCCACAACCCATGAAGACACCAGATGCAAACATAAAAATAATTTTCATGCGACTTACCTACGCGCTTTCAAAAAATTAAAGATTGCGATTCACAAATGAACGAATTAAAAGGTAATTGATCGAAAATGTATTCGCCACCTACGTCGGTTTCTTGTAAAATGGTTGTCATTTTAGGACTTCGAGCTTTTAAGAGGTGATTGATTTTTGGTGAATAAGAAGAAGAAATCATTTGTTATGAAAAAGAAGCTGCTTGAATACACAAGTTGCCCTAAGACACAGCTTACCAATCAAGCTATGAAGGCCAATGGATAACAATGGATGTGCCTTTCTTGTTTGGTTATTTTAAACAAGCTTGTAGGCCTACCCAACATATTGTTTGTATCATGACATGGACTCATTGTCAAAAGTTGTTTCCTTCGGAGCACTTGGACCACATTTTGATTCTCCTGTAATTTCAGGCTTTTTCTTTAGGCCTACTAAAATAATCTGTTATACTTTGTTTCTGCACCGTAGTGATTTTTTTTTAATTTGAGGGTCGTCAGGGTCTTGCCAACCATGTACTGCTAACACAAATGTAATGCAATTATTTATTAATATAAGGATATAATGCCTGACCTAGCTTTACATACTTCATTTACTTTACATGAAAATATGTTTTAAGAGAAAATGTTACATGAACTTTAATTAAGACGTTGTAACAGAGTGGGGTTGAATGGCGGGCTCAGGTAAGCCGGGCAATGAACCTCCAGGTTCAATCAAATAGATCATATTTATTCCTTTAGCTTGCTTAGGAATTGTCTATTCCCTGTAATTAAATAAGTCAGTAATAGATTTATATTCCACACTATTCAGCAAGTTTTTCGGCCATTGTAAATGAGACCAATAAGAGCCCTTTATGACCATGTCTGGTTAAAAAAGTATATATATGTGATCCACAGGAAATTCCTCTCCCGACAGGTCTCGGTCGTGTAAGGCTAGGGCAGCGTGGGCCACGTAAATTACAATGCAATGGGGAGGCAAAAGTGAAATAAATAAATAATTTGGTTGTAAAGTCCAATTATACCGTTCGCAATAAAACTTTTTAAGAAGATAGAGGAATTTGGCAGCCTATATTACTACCTCAAACATTCGTATTGCGACTTAGTGTATGTGCGGATTCAGTTGTCTAGGATTCGTTCAAAGCCAAGACATGAACAAAATCTCTAACTTTTGGATGAATACTAGCTTATAACTATTCTTAGAAAATATAAAGGTCTACCAAAAATTCTTGAAATATAGATTTTAGATCTCAATAGTCTATGTATAGTTTATGTAGAATTTTTTTTTAATCATTAGAGCCGTTTTCGACAACAGTGAAAAATGATATTTCAATGTAATATGATACAAAAAAAAACACAAGAATTAATTTTTATGCCACTTTTTAGTTTTCGACGCACAGTTCACAAACACCCACATATAGACATGAAATTCTAATTTTTTGGTTCAGTATACCTTAAGACATGAATGAATATGAAAATTCAACATGCAATTTTAGGGCCTAACATATTTTCTCTACCTCAGTCTTATGTTATGGGGAAGTTAATTGTTAGGAATATTTAATGTCGTGCGTTTAATACCTATATATTTACAGACATAAGGACTGAATCTGATAACTGGTCTACACGGAATGAATTAAATATTATCACCGGGAAAACAAAATCCTTCAAATCAAGTCCAGGCACAAGGCAGAGGATTCTATTATGAACATAATTTCCATCAAACAATCTTTCCATTCAAGAAGTTAAACTATCTCAACTTAAATAGTTAATTAAATACAAAATTATTTCATGGGGTGGTGTAGATCAGAATTTAATCGAAAGAATTTTTATTCTAAAAAAAATGTAATCAGAATTATCTTCAACGCGAAACTCTTTAAAGCGAATAGTATCCTTACTTTATCTTGCTTTTGAGGGTCAATCCATATCAAATGAACCAATGATAATTGCGGACGAAATTTATTTATTTTTAATTTTTTATCTATATTTGTACTATATTCATAGAGTTGAAAACGGGTATTCATGGATGCTTTAGATGGTCAATTCTTTTTGAGCGGCCATTTTGTATTGGTGCGTCAGCCTATTTTACATTTTACAGGCGTTTGCCTTTAGTTTCTTTGTTTTTTTATCCTAAGATATTTGGTTCAAACAAAAACCATGTAGAAGAAAATAAAAATACAATATTTTCTGTCCAGTATATATTAGTATTAGTATTAGCCCGTAACATCCCTATCGGGCAAGGGCCTCTTTCTATGAAAGGCAGCTGGGTTCTTGCAGACCCGGGTAGCTAGTCCGGGAGAGATCAGTCTTTGATAGTGTCCAAGTTAAGGTTTGACGATCCTTGGCTTGCGTCGTCCATCGGTTACCAAAGGTGTGCCTGATGTCGTCTGACCAGCGTGTTTTCTGTCAGTATATATAGGCCTACTTAAATGTAAATAAACGAAAAAATAGATAAATGTTAACGTTTTCAAAATAAATACCTATTCTTTTAAAATTAAATATCTTGAAGTTAAAACTAAGACTCGCTTTTAATTTTTATCTGGATATAGTGTTTATAGTATACTACCTAAGAAACGACAGCTTACTTCAAAATTACCTCTAAGTACAAGAAACATTTCCATATTACGTCAACCCTCTCCTTTCTTATATAACAACTTAGAAACTTTGACCTTCGTAGTGAAGTGCTTTCGTTTTTGCTTTGACTGTTTTTAAATTAAATTGATTATTGTATTTATTATGTGGTGTTGATTTTAATGACAGTGGAATATAAGTATTACTTTACATTCTGATATATCAGGCCCAAACAATTTTATAATTAATTCACTAGATAGAAGCTCGGTTTAGTTCAATTTGGACTTCTTTAGTATATTTTACCTATTAAATGTTGCAAATGGTATTTTCTTGCTTTCAGGTAGTCTACGTATATAGGAGGAAGCCTATTCGTACTGTAATTAAACCACAAAGGTCCGATGGATCTTCTGATAGACTGGTAGGAAAGAATATCCAAACAATTATTCCGCTGTACAGTTAATTATTATAAAAGCTCAAACTGTATTAGTATAATAATTTTATTCTTTCCTTACATTAAATTAATTACTAGACACAAACTAACCATAATTAGAGTGCCTTGGCCAGGACTTGAACTCGATGTATCGGACGGTCAGTGGAACACACTTGAATATTTCTTGACTATATTCTTCCTTGGCTAATATTGCCGATTTCGATTGCCCAGTTCTAATCTACAGGAAAGCAAGATCATGTACAGTTCTCAACTTGATTCCATAAATTTATTTGTAGCCTATATGTTAGCTAATGATTTTATGACAGAAGTAAATATTATTTGGAATATCAAGATCTGGTAACTTTTATATAACAGTTCTGGAAAAAAATTGTTTTAAATACATGAATATAGTGTATATTACCCACACTCAAATCTCTTAAGTAACAATATTATGTTACATGAATAAATATGATTTTGTACAAAATATGTTATATAATTAATTTTCCTAATAAGGGGGTTTCTTTAAAATTGTGTACGCACTCAGAAAATTTACATAGCTAGAGTCACTCTGAATAAATAAGTGGTAAAATCCAATTGTAAGGACTCGTATTTAAAAACCGAAATCCTCTTCATAAAACACCTAAGAGCACACGATTTTTTTTTATATGTGATTATGTAGAGAGATGTTGTCTTGGCAAATGATTCGGTCCAACCCGCCCACCCTTAATTATACACTTTCTTTTACATAAAGAAAACTGTATATGACTTATTTATTTGGGGGAAATTGAAAAATAAAGTGTCAATTTCAAACCCCCATACAATAAAAGAACTTAAAAAACACTATCACAAGAGAAATTAATTCTACCTCGGAAGCTGAACTTATGCGTGTGAAACAAAATTTCCTAAAAAGGCGCCATTTTTGTGTGGATGCTAGAGGAAGACATTTCAAAATCTCTTGATAATTTTATTTTAATTTTAACTGTAATCGTGAGAACCGGAATCATTACACCGATAGCGACTTTATTTGCCTAAATATTTTACCCGATCGCTCGGGAGTTTGAGGTGTGGCAGCCGCGAAGCAGAAACCTGCGCGATTGGCCAACACTTATGTGAAATGCACTGTACATTGAAAAGAACAGATACCTACATGTAGTAGATGTAGGCCTACTTGGGATTATAGATGAGGGAATATAGTAGAAAAGATAAGAAGTGTAAGAAGAGTCAGTAACTTACTTACATTTAACCTATGAGTGACATGTTTATTAATTTCATGAACTCCATATAAGAAGTAGCATAATTGATGATCATATTCTAAATTTGAATAATTTTAACGTCCTGTTCTGAATGAAATAACAAAGAGCAAAGACCGTACACTTAGTTTGAAATCTTAGATTTAACGAAAATTAAATATTCTTTTGAAATTCTATATTTATGTAGCCTACTTTTGTACACTTAATACTCACAGTACATTAGTATGGCCCGCTCTATAATTCCTCTCTTTTGCCTTCTGAGTTCCCCATTGTATTTCTTCTCAGAGATATACATTTTGATGCCCTTTGTGCCACGTTGAAAAATATTTCTTCTCTTTACGTATTAATATTCCAAGTATATCCATGGAAACCATTAAGACGTACTGTTTATCCTGGTGAAGTGTTAAGTAAAATTATAAATAACGTGAAAATGGATACTTATTATACACGATCTGAACTCTTGGTACCATGTACTTAAGGACTTTTACGAGATTCAACCTGCGTAACTCGAAAACTAAAAATCAAACGTCACCAAATCTTTTCATTGCACTGAGACTTGAATCTTCATCTCCTGTCAACACAAACTAACTACTAAAACTGAAAATATCCAGCAAGCATTTAGAAAGATTGAATTATATATTCTAAGGCACCCTATGAGGGAACCATTAAATCATTCTTGAAGTAATGTTCATTCCTTTTAACTTAGTTTTCTCGAAACTACATTTTTTATAACTCAAAAGTCCTTTAAGGCTTCCATTTGCTTTGATTTTCAAAAATACAAAACATACCCCAACGCACAAAGTAGTGCATGGAATTGTGGTTCAATGAAAATTTTCATGATATGGATTTTTATTATTTGAGCAAAGATCGCGTACTGAGTGGGTGGATTATAACTACCCTTCAGAGAATTTTTTTGGGAAAAAATGTTGCGAATAAATGTTTTCGCCCTTAGTATAAGCACCCATATAGAAAATTTAAACAAAATCTTTAGAGCCGTTTTCAGAAAATTCGCGTCGAACGAAATTTTCTTCATGAAAAAGTTCCCTCAAAAATAAGTGTAAGACATCTCCAATTTTCGTGTTACATCCTTAGAAGGTACCTAACCCAAATACCAACATTATGTTTTCATACGACTTTCCTTTCTGGAGCTAGGTTGTTCACAGACAGACACACACACACAAACAGACGTGGTGAATAGTATTTTTGGATTCAGTGGATCTCAAAACATGACGTATTATGTTAAAAGCTCAACTTAAAATAATTCTTCTGGTCAACAATAAAGCTATGCATCAGATTGAAACTGAATGCACACTCTTTGCAATGTGGCCTCATGATCTATATCAGAATGTAAAGTGATAAGGATATATTGGCCATGCTTAGAATAAAGAAAGTTACGCGACTGCATTAATCAGATTTTATTTGGATTATGTATCAGGAATGCGATGCGATGTAATAACGACATCATCTTCATTTTTACAACCAATTTATATGAAGAGAATGTCAGACATAATTAGGAGTTGTAAGATAATTTCTTAGCCTAAACCCTTAAAAATCAATTAACTAATGAAGCGAAAGACTATAAAGAAACGTGTTTTGATTTATAAAATATAAAAATTACTGTAATTATGTTAATAATAAGAAAATAGAAAATGAATTGAACTATTATTCACCATGTATTTTATTATATTGACATTAGCAAATAATCAGTTAGTTTAGAAAAACCTGTTGGCATAAATGATATTAATATACACAATATTTAATAACGTATAAACGTTAAAATGTCATATTAAAGATGTGAAGTATCATAATACTATAAATCTAATATTCATTATTATCACATCGAATTAAATGTAAGACAATAGTTGACAGATTAAAATGGTTAGACCTAATGATAAAAACAGTTATTTTTGGTTAATTTATTCAATTACTGATAATTAAGATCATTACAACAAAATTCAGTTTTCATTAAAAATCACAATAAAGTACCAGTTGGTATTATATATATTTACAAAGTTTGTAGAAAAATTAAGATATGTTAAGTGCAATATGTACCAACCTTGTTTACAAGTGTCTGCAAATGTATAAGGTTGTAAAATCTTATGATTATATATTAAAATTAACACATGTGTGTATGGTACAATTATATAAAACAATGTTAAGAGATTCACTCTTCAGGAGACTAGTTTAAGTTCTAACAAAGCTGATAGTAGATATTAACAATAACAAAATTATAGGCTACTTGTGCCATATATTATTCATATCCTACATAGGAGAATATATGTCAATCACACTTATTTAGATAATTCTAACCTAACTTGCATTAACGATATTGTGTAATTGGATCGTGTATATCTCAATAAAATTGGATAAAATGAGCAAATTATCTATTTTTAGCTATTAGCATATCTTTTTGAAGGATAATGTCATTTATTATCGATAATTCTCATAGAAATCACTAATGAGTTTAGATGCGTAGCTTTAGTCATTCGCTTCTTAGTTTGTCAGATATAATATTTTATACTTGATGGTCAATTTTTATTTGGGCAGAGGAAGTTATGTATGTTTCAAATAAAAAAATTTACACTATTTTAACACTGTGAAAGTTCACTGGATAGGTCTACACTTCAATTGTAGAATTTGTAGTAAAGCCAATGGTTACTTGTTTAATATAATATTGTTTTCTTAGAGGACAGAGTATATTCTATTTTTCAGTCTGAGGACTTCATAATTATACGGAAACTTTCTTCAGTGCAAATTAACCAATCAATAGACTTGGAATTCTTGTTTCACACGATCAGAAACTGGCAATATAGTTGATAAGCGTGCGTAATTTCTAAACCACTTTGTGCACAAACGTCTACTTGTTGCGTCTACTTGTGCTGTTCTCTTGAATAACCACATATCTGAATTTTACAATTTTACGCTTTTGCATTTAATGCTACTAACACTTCAATGCTCTATTGAATTACATAAGTTCTGGAAAGGTCTAAGATATTTTTGCACTAAGTGATGTGTGGTGGCTGGCCAGTGTCCTCCTTTCTTCCTGATTTCTGCTATTAACTTGGTTCTCTGTTGTTTTAGTTCGGAACATTCAAATATTATATTATTGACAGTTTGTTGGCCTGCGTTGCATGAGCAAGTATGGTCATCTGAAATGCGGAATCTATGCTCGTATATTTCGTTTTGCCGTCACGTGATACTAATGCTGTGAATCAAGGTGCTTAATTTAGTCTGAGAGTCTTTCTTTAATGGAAGGAAAAAAAGACGTCGTTGTTGCTCCTTCTGTTGTGGTATCCCATCTGCTCTGCCAGTCCTGTAGCCCCCTTTCTTCTATTTCCTCCTCGATATTCGATTTTGATGTCCTGTGATAAACTGTTTCTATTTCCATTTCCTCTGCTGCTTGTTTTGCCACTTTGTCTTCTAGCTCATTTCCTATGTACGAGTTCCCTATTTCCCTACCTTGACATAGACTCTGAAAGAGCTCCCTCAACTGAGCAGTGTTTTGACATTCCCAAACCACATGCTCAGGAGTACCTATTCCCCCACACGAGCATGCGTTAGAGTCCGCAATACATTATAAAAGTTAAAAATCTTATTTATAATCTACAGTTAATACGGTTTTAATGGGTAATACATGTTCCATACAATAACGGAGCTGGCCTGAACAGCCGGCCATTTAAAGCATGCTATCAGTACAATAGCACCCTTCCTTCTTGGCTGCAGTCGATTTCAATATTTCCTCAACTGCATTACCAAAGCCTGCGAACGTGGACGCGAAGGATAGGATTTTCTGTTATTCCTTTTAACTTAAGCTTAGGATTAAAAACTATAAATTTCATTATTTTGCAGTCAGTATGAGATTGTAAAGGAATAACAGACGTTAGGCTCCGTTATCGCTGTTCTGTATTAAACAAAGCAGCGATTCACCACAGTCTACTTCTCTTTTAACCAATTTGAGAAAATTGCCTTATCCGGCAATCTGTGAGACATGATTTCCAAAAGTCACTAAAACAGTGAAAAGAATGAGCTCTTTGAAAAATTTGTAACTTGGAGATTGAGAAGGCAGGTACAGTAAGTAGACCACGAGTGTAGAGGGAAAATATTAAGCATATGCGATGTTAAACAAATTACAACTATTTAGTTTGGAGATGAGATCTGGTCTGTGGTCCTATAAATATGTTTATTTATATTTTCTACTCAACTAAACTTTACATTACAGCGACTTTCAAACCACCTAACTTAAAATAATTTCCTTCCTCCGCAATTATCACCTGTATAAGTTAATGTTCGCATGTCTCTTTCAATTGACATGTGATCTACAGTCCTATCAATTTCTTTAACTACTTATTTCGCCTTTTACTCACATTAAAATGATATTCACATCACATTAACACAGAAAACACATTTTCCTTCTTCCGCAGTCATCTCCAGTCTTCCAAATGTAGATCCCACAGCATCTGTATGTCCCATTCCCGTTGTGAAGAAGGTCCAGACAATGTTCGTATTTCCTGCAGAAATGAGAAGTTAGTTTTAAATATATTAATATTAATTTTAAAATAACTATTAAGACGATAAATCAGTTCTGTAAAAGAAATCTACACGAGTTTTTTGGATTATTTTAGACTTTGATACATATTAGAAATCTTACTTACTAGGCTTGATATTTTATGGGCCTATACATGACCTTTTGTTATTGGACTTACGTTTAATACATTATATACATATTATCCAATACCTCTCCCTCATGATATTAATTATTCCTGTGATCCATGTTTAATTTCTTTCAGATTTCGAGTCCGTAAACCTATTCAGACTTTTATGAGTAATGATTTTATATTTTAATGATATATTATATTTTCGTTTTCTTATCCTAAAATATTGATTCTGTTTCCGTGGATACTGAAGTGGAAATAACATAATGGATTGTTTAATCTTCAGTAATAGGTCCAGAAGAGAACGCAAATAAACGAAGTAGACCTATATGACCATGATTAAAAAAAAGAAGTTGCAAGAGGAAGGATTATGATTTGCAAGGAAAGGAATTCCAAATAGAAATAATTAGATATTTAGGCTGAATAATAACTGCAGAGAGGGATGTTCAAATCCAGGAATTGAGCGAGAATATTAAAATGAAAATATACACGACAGTCTTACAATCTTACGACTACGGTTAGAGATTAACAATGTTTATTATGATGGGAAAGGAAAATCGTGATGTTTAGAGCAATAAGAGAGAAAATGGATGGTGAATGAGGACAAATGCAGAGTGCAAGATCTGTTTCGTCAACCAGATATTGTTGGCAAAATTAAACTTAGAAAATAGTTGGGAAGACATGCACAATGATTGCCAGAAACGCACTCGATTATTAGGTATACACAGAGAAACCTGAAAGGAGGAGGAGAACAGGAAGGCCTAGATGAAGTTGGCTTGCAGATATCGAACATGACCTTAGAAACATAGATGTTAAACGCTGGATATAGATAGATGAGGACCGAGATGAATAGAAACAAGTGATTATGGAGGCCAGTGACCTTTACGGACTGTAGAACCGACCATTAATTAATTAATTAATTTAGTAAGTAATAGATCTCCATTACCAACTCGTAGGGCGACCCCATGGCTAAGTGGTTAAACCGCTCACCTTCCACCGTTGGGATCCGGGATCGAATCTCGGTGGATCCATGTGGAATTTGTGGTGGCTTTTCCATATATCATTCCACCAGTGCTTCATTGATCTTAATATGACCATTGGTTGTAATAAAGGAATTAATTAATTATCAACTCATAACTTTCTTACAGTATTTTCTATCCTTTACTCCATTGTCTGAAAGAATGAAATGTTTTGACCTTGATCCTCTTATTCTTTAAAAGTCTGAGAGACACTTGGACTGAATATGCAAGTTAACTGAAGGAAAATTAAGAGCGCATATTTCGGAAAAATAAGTTAAGTTCAAACATAATGGCAAGGAGGATTAAGAAAATTGTTTTGCGTCATAGTCTACCCTATGTTGACACAGACGTGACATCTAATTTGGTTTTCGTGTAAGTTTCCCTCTTTTGAGTGCTACCAAGAAAGTAATGCACCAAACTGGGAGCTCTTGTGTGTGTAAGTACAAATATTGCATGATGTTTATTTTTTAATGTTCACATTTCGAACCGTCTCTTTTAGTGTTTGCTTTCAAATATATGCAACATAATCTTTTAACTGTTCATTCAACTAACTTTTTAACATTAATTACAAATTTTCGTATTACTCAAATAATGTAATGGGTTCTTCGTTCATGTCACTTCAACAGTAACGAAAACCGAAAACTAAATAATAATAATAATAATAATAATAATAATAATAATAATATAATGGTCGTCTTCTATTCGTTATTTAGTATGTTTTTCGGAATATTAATATGCATGTAAACATTTTGTACTATTCAACCAACATTGTGACTTAGAGGTCCGTTGTTTCTCCACTCGTAGCGGGCCCGGGTTTGATTCCCAGTTGGGACATGTCTTCTAAGTGGGATTTTCCTCATCTGTGAGGCGAATGTCGGGAAACTTAATCCCTTTGTGGTCACCGGATATCATCTGACCATCATCATCACCTTCAACCCATCCACGCCTTCTTCGGAATGAGTGTTTGTGTGACTGGTATAACTCGTCCTTATGTTTTCTTGCTGTGTAGGAGGTGGCTCCAGCATTGGGCTGATCACTCAACCCGAGAGGCCTCACCATGCCCTAGTCCGGTCACAAAATGTATGTGATCTCAAGAGAATTTCGCCCCTGACAGGTCGCTGTCCTATAAGGCCCGAGCGGCGTTGGCTGCGTAAACGTCCCTCCAACATGGAGGTAAAACTGATAGAAATAAGTGACAACTTTCATTATAAAGCTATTATTTATACTTTTCGTACAATCCTCGCTGTTAAGTAGCCCATATGAGGAAAATATCCCAATGCTTTTTGCTGGTTCATCATAATGGATAGCATTGTGGTCAAGCAATCAAGAAACATGGCAGGTTTGATTCCATTTTCAGGATTAAGGAAGTATTTAAAATTCTAACACGAAACTCTGAATTGACTTTCTCTACCCTTCATATTAGAACATAGAAACGTGGCTGAATTGCGGGAGTAAACTTAGGTCTCGTTCAGGAACATATTACTAGCCAGGTTAGATTTAAAACTTGCATTTTTGATGAAATAAGTATCTTAAACCTACTGTTCAGAAAAAATATACGATAAAATACTTCGACACTTTTTTTAGCTCTTATATTGCAGTTTGAGTACAAAATTTAAGGAATGAAGGATCAAACACAATACTTTCTCTACATATAGGCCTAGTAACTATTTTGTGGGTTTAGAAAGTAAAATTCTGGGGCCAACATGACCTTCTCTACCTCTCATAATAAGATGTAGTGTAAATTACTTTATTGCGGGGGTACGCATTCAGTTTTTTAGGTTCCGTTGTGATTTGCGAAGGAAATGCTTATACTTGAATTTTGGATGAGATGAGTAGCTTATAACTTCTATCCTTTAGATAACTTATACGAAGAAATGTCCATATAAATGTTTTAGCTTTTCAGTAGGCTATGTATTGTTTGTGTAACACATTTGTGTAACACATTTGTAACATGGCATAAATAATTCTAATAGCATATCTTCTAAGTCATGTACTTCCCTTACATATAAACAAACTCTTGCTCTTTCAATTGGTTGCGGATGTAACCATTTACCAATGTATTAAATTGTAATCGTTTATTGCTATTGCTAGTTTACTAGTTAATGTTAGTTTACACGACGAAATTAGATTTCGTATTTAAGTTTCGCAAATGTTGTTTGCTTGATTGTGCAAGCGCGAAGTGTACTGGCGGCAATGAGTTACGACACTACGCAGTTTCGGCAGATTCCAACTTTTCACGAAACTATAATAGTAATTATAATACTTTACGCTTATTTAGCTTGTTTTCGCGTTTTGTAATATGAAGTGGGGAAGTGAGGAAATTGTGAAATACCTGGATTGATACGTGTTCTATGTTTCAAACGTCTATGTGGGATTACAACAACTTGAACATCAGAAATAACATGAAACGTGTGGTTGCATTGGAATTAGTTTTAAAAGAAAATAGGTGTAATTAGCTTCACGAAATCTTCAGGAAGGGGGTTACGAAAACTACTGTCATCATATAAACTAGCCTTATTTTCTGATAACGTAATTCTAATACGTGTATGCATCACTATTCTTTCGGATCTTCTGTAGATTCAGCACTATGGGAATTAATATTAGGTCTCATATTAAGTTATTCGTCCATAAGAGAAACAGAATACCACGGTAGATATATAAGCATTCATGAACCACAGATTATTGTCTCTGTTTGACATTACACGAGAATATTATAGGAGAAAAATTCCTCCGGCACTGGGACTTGAACCCAGGACCTTTGGCTATTCGCACCAATGCCCTACCAACTGAGCTAAGCCGGAGTTCAATTCACAGCGTCAGATGGAACCTCTCTCCTATGACTGATTGCCCTAATGGTCTACCTCACAGACAGAAAAGTTATGTCATATGCAGTACTGTGAGGCACACTAAGTAGTGATTATTGTGACCGGGCTCCCACTGCTATTGTACAGTAAACATTCAAGATAGATATGTAAGCATTCATGAGCCACAGATTATTGTCTCTGTTGGACACTACATGAGAATATACTACCCACGTATTTCTTCACATATGCTTATCAAACTTTAGGCCTCTGTTCTTCCGTAAGCCCTGCCTAATGAATCGGTCTGGAGCTTAACTCGGAAATCGATAACAAAAATAACTTCTGCATATCATAACTGCAATTATCACTGATTAAACAAAATCATTCTGGCAATCAGTTTACCTGATTTTATTTACATTGTAATAGTAATGACGTTTGAGGTGAAATATTGCTTGTTTATATTTAGCAAAGCATTAAAAGGAAATTAACAAAATGTTACTTCGTGATACCAACAGAGAATTGTCTGTATCCAACCTATACTTGCTTCATTTGGATATGTGGAGACGGACTTGTTTTATCAGTGGAGAGACAAGAATGCACGGTAGCAATATGAACTTGTGGAATGGTTTCGAAGCGGCATTCTCTTGCAGGTCATGATTCATGCGAATTGCGGATTTAAATAAGATATTCTTTTAGTCTCTATAATCTATACTCAACAAGTATTTTACACACTGTTGGTTCGTTTTTTCAGTCATACTATTACGGGGTTATGGGTTTATACGACCTTCCGGAAGTGGACGATATTAACTAATTAATGTTTTCATTAGTTTTATTGCTTCCACCTACCAACCTGGCCTATACCACTGGGGTATGTACACGTATGGCAATCTGAAATCCTCTTTCCTAGGGAACTGACCAGATAATCTTGGTCAGTTAGAATTTCCATAAAAGTGTAAATCCCTCTAAAATGAACCGCAAAAGAAAATAAAAAAACGGGATTGAGGAAGCATAATTAAAAACACTGTATCCACGGATGATAATATATTATAGAACTAGTTGGAGAAAATGATTCCCCTTCCACCAAAAATACATTGACATTTAAGTCGTCCTGTGTGTGCTGTAACAATAATGATTTTACTATACAGCATGTTAGGTGTGTAGTGTTCAATACGTAATATTATATTACCCTTATATATATATATATATATATATATATATATATATTCACACAACATGTAGGTATTTATGCAGGAAACTTTCAATGGATAAAAGCTGAAAAATACTAACAGCTCCTACCCTACTAATATAAATTTTGAATCATAAGGACCATAGTTAAATACATAGCCTATACTGTAGTATACACAAAACAAATGTTATATTATATCAGAAATATTACGATGTGTGTAAAATGAAAATATTCTAACATCTGCTATTCTAGCAATTATTATAAACTGTAAAACTTACGCACTATAGTTAAATTCATAATGAAATAAAGTATAAACGGACTTAGCAAACCGAGGCCCTGTTTTAACTCGATCGTTCGGCATTTCCTTTGTTTGTGTGTAAATTTATTTATAACGCAATCACGACCAAACTCGTTCCATTTTGCAGGAACATTTCTTGAACTCATTTAAAACGACGTATATGCGAGGATTTTTATTTTTTGACTCCATTCTGACATGATGGCTAGTTTAATTTTCCGTTTCATGTAATACTCAGTTTTTTCAACGATTCTAGCCAAATGGTTCTTGCAATAAACATCTGAAGGCTACTTCCACTCTTGAGTTTAGACTATGATTTTCTACAAATTTATTTCAGTACAATTCTAATGGTTGACATTCTAACAGTTTCTTCAGAATTTTATGGAATGTATTGTATAACTATTTAATATAAGTAATGCTTAATTTAAATCAAATTTTGGTAATAGTTAAGTAGTGCAATGCATTTGATAGCTCAAGTCACGGCAAAGAAAACTGAAACAAAATTTAATATCATTTGTTCAGATCCTTAGCCTATTATTTGCCAAGTCAAGACATAAAACTTGAATATTTTGAAGGAACGAGTAGTTTATAACTATTCCTTAGAACATTTATAGGCCTACGAGAAATGCTTTAATGCTCTCAGTAGTCTATGTGTACTTTGTGTTTTAAAATATCAAACCAAATCGTCTGAGCCGAATTCGAGAATTGCGAAAAACAAAATTTACCTGCCGTAAAATGCTAAGGAAAAACAAAGTCGACGCTTTGCTTCGTATCTCTTCCCCAGAAGATGCTTAGCTCAAATAATAATAATAGTAATAATAATAATAATAATAATAATAATAATAATAATAATAATAATAATAATAATAATAATAATAATAATTTGTTTTTATACGACTTTTCATTTTGAGTAACGTTCCCAAACATATTCACACAAAGAAAGACAGACAGACATGAATACGAAATTTGAATTTTTACAGTACGTTTAGGGCACTTCAAAACCTGAAATATGAAAACTAGACATCGGAATCTCAATTCCGAACGCAATACTTTCTTCCAAAAATATATTTCCTATGTTACGGGGAAACGATTATTAAAGTTATGTAAATAGCCTACTGAGCTGTCCTGAAACTCAAGTCTGTGACCGTCGCAGTTGCACCGGAAGGATTCTGCGTGAATTACGCAAACGTAAATGTGACCGACTTGAGCCGGGTTCGAACCTGCGACATTGGGTACATTAAGCCAAAGTTATACAGGTACAACTAGAAGAAACTGTATAGAAAAAATTACTGCAGATAACATACATTTATCCTGAATTAAACTTTTACACCAAGGTATAAATTGTAGGCCTATATTGCCCATGTAATATATTTTATAACTTTTCTGTAAGGATGTATTGTTTTTTTCCTGTACTCTTTGTATCATGTTACATGGATCTATATTAGTAGTAAGATCTATTTATTATCTATTTTTATATTTATTTATTTATTTGTTTGTTTGCACTGTTATCTGTGTAAATTGATAATCTGACATGAAGTACAATGTAATAACGCCGGTATAGTTTTAACTTTACTGATAATTTTTAATTTTAATCTAATGACGAAGTCTATTGTAATCATTGCAATACTGAATGACAAATGAAGATCTTGAATACATCTAGTAGATACATTTGGGGATATTACAGAGAGAGAGAGAGAGAGAGAGAGAGAGAGACAGAGAGAGAGAGAGACAGAGAGAGAGAGACAGAGAGAGAGAGAGGGGAGAGAGAGAGGGGGGGAGAGAGAGAGAGGGGGAGAGAGAGAGAGGGGGAGAGGGGGAGAGGGGGGAGAAGGGGAGAGGGGGAGAGGGTAGAGGGGGGAGAGGGGGAGAGGGGGAGAGGGGGGAGAGAGGGGGAGAGGGGGAGAGGGGAAGAGGGGGAGAGAGGGGAGAGGGGGAGAGGGGGAGAGAGAGGGGGGAGAGAGAGGGGGGAGAGAGAGAGAGGGGGGAGAGAGAGAGAGGGGGGAGAGAGAGAGAGGGGGGAGAGAGAGAGAGGGGGGGAGAAAGAGAGAGGGGGGAGAAAGAGAGAGAGATGGAGAGAAAGAGAGAGAGGGGGAGAGAAGAGAGAGAGAGAGGGGGAGAAAGAGAGAGAGAGGGGGAGAAAGAGAGAGGGAGAGGGGGAGGAAAGAGAGAGAGAGAGGG